>JAYKAV010000822.1:985553-1219798 GCA_035582835.1 Phoebastria nigripes | reverse complement strand
AAAAAAAAAACAAACAAAACAAAACCCCCCAAAAAAACAAAAAAGAAAAAAAGAAAGCAGTATATTCTTTTCTCAATGTTTTAATGAGGCACAGTCAATTTTTGTTATTATGTATTTACTAGTGTCTTCCTGGCAGAAAGTAGTATTTTAAATTAATGTAACGAATCTGAAAATCAGAGAGTAAACACTGCTCATTCATACAACAGTTTAGTTAGGTCTAATTCATTTCATAGTTAGAAACATTCTGTTAATGTTTAATACATAAAGAAGCTTTTAGTAACAAACTCTTTCTAATTACTGAATCTTTCTGACTATCCTCATCTGGCTGAACGTGTAAACAGACTTGTTCTTAAATGCTCCAAGATCCCCTTTACAAGACTTTCAATAAAAAAAATTATGGAGCTCTGCAGTCATATAATTGTTTTAAGCCTTAACATTTCAAAGGACTTAACAAATGTTAATTAAAATCTGACCCTACTCTTAGAGCCATGCAGACATAGCTGTTTTTTATTGGTTACCAGGATCTACAATTCTGAACCATCCTCCTTGCAGTTAGGTACCAAGCAATCAACGTTAAACTCCAGCATCCCCACGTTTCTAGGTCTTTCTACCTGAAGTGTTGGATAACCTTCACGCTCTTTGAAGTTGTGGGGAATGCAAGGTTTTTGCAGTTCTGAAAGTCACGCTACCTATCTAAGTGCTCACGTATGGATTTTAAGTGACTCACTTTAGATGTTGAAGTTTGAAAGCTGAGACAGAGAATAATTTTTGCAAAAAACTGTTGAAGGCTGTTATCCTCTCTTGGTCTGCATAAGTAGGAGCTTGCTTCCCAAGTACCTGTCTGCCACTATAATGATTGATTTCAGTGCTTTATGAACAGCATATGCAGCCATTCTATGTTTAGATAAGAGATTACAAGGACTATCAATCCTCATGCTCTTGTGTACAATATTAACACTGCCTAGAATTAATCTATTTCTACCATGGACTAGTATTTTTTAAGTATATTAGTAGTAATTCCAGCCTGCAGAAGGGATGAAGCACTGTGAGGGATCCAGCCTACCAGGTATAGTTTAGAAATGTTTTTGGCAGGTTAAGTTTATTTCTCCTGCCAAGTTAAGGACATAACATTTGAGGATAAATAGTCACAGGAGCCTATGGGGATCTGAAGTAGAGCTTGCACAAGAGACTGTTGAGTCCTCTCTTTGCTTCTTTGTTTGGAGGGGCAGCGTGGTCTGGAAATGTGAATTTTGGTAAGAGGCGTGGGAAAGGAGTAATATCCTGAGTTCTAATCTTAACCCTGCCAAAGCGAATCAGTGAGCTCAGGAAAGGTGTTTCATGTCTCTACCCATCTTATGCAAATGACAGAAAAACATTTGGCATCTGTCATGGCCTTCACAAGGCTTAATTGTTATAAAGGGCTGTACACGTGCTTAGTATTGAAACAGTCTTATGTGAAGTAGCGGACTGCAAGTGCATCATGTAATAATACAGTATGCTAGGTGATAAATCAAAACAGCCTCTAAAAATATTATAGATATTTAGGATACATCATGTGCTATGAGGGAAGTATCTTTGGAGAAGCAGATTTGGTATCTTTCATTGTAATGGCTGTTAGGTCCCTTTCAATCTCTTTTATAAAATGTTTCTCTGACTCCTGTATCAAGGCAGTGCTCATTAGTTAGCTTGTTCCAGAACTAACAAACAGCAATTTATACCTAGACAACATGTCGATGTTCAGACAGTCTCCCTGGAAAATCAGAGATTCTGACACTGGATTTCATATTCAGATGCAAAATGTCTAAATATTAGCTCTGTTTTGCAATGTGCTGTATCTCCTTTTGCTCTCCATGACAGCTCATCCAGGAAAGCCATAATCACCTTCAGTTCAGCACAGCATTTGGGAGGTTTAAAGAAATAGGAACGACCCCTTCGAAGCTAGATGATACTGTCCAAGCCAAGGAACGGTACTGACAAGATGCCAATGTCTTGTGGTCAACACAGAGGTGATTCCCAGCTATACGGATGCCAAGTTCCAAGGCAGTAACCTAACTAGTGATAAAGAGCCAAATTCTGACACCCTTCCTCACTTGAAGTGATAATTTATTCTGATTAGTCCTATAGCAGTGCCAGACTGTAAGCTCTGTGGACTCCCATGGGTGAGCAATGACTCTCATCAGCCGTTACACTTTCCTTGACATTACCAAGGGAATGAGCTGACTTGAATGAGGCCCCACTGGACCAGCTAAGTGCTACTCAGTAAGAAATGGACAATCAGCCTGGGAGAATACACCTCTGTGAGGTGTTAAACATCTCCTGTTAGTGCTCACAGCCAGAATAGCACAGTTGTTTGACTACCTAAGGGTAGCTTAGTAGGACTCACCAATAAATCCCTAAGCAGAGCATACCCTAATGCCTGTTGAAAATCAATGCATGGTGGGTGCTTTTTAGCCATTTGACATTTCTTACTAGCTACACACCTACATCTGAACAGTTTGAACAGCAGGTTTACAAATGGACTTAGCACCTAAAATCCCCTTAAAGCAATGAGAAATGAAAGAGCATAGCTCTTTTTAGGATGCGACCCTACATTTTCAATAAAGGCTGTTGGGAGTGTCGGTGTCACGTAACAGCAGTGCAGTAGCTATAAGCTAATTCCAACAGAAGGAGGAGTTTCTTCATGGTAAAGCTACCATGTTCTCTGCTAAACATGCAGCAAATAACTCATTTCAGAGCTACAGTTCCAAATATCTGCACACATGAGTGTTTAAAAGTTTTCTAAATTATTCCTAACAGTTGTATATTGGACAATACACAAATCTGCTTTCTTGTGTTTTACCTCCCTCACCCCTTTTGTGTTTATGTATCTGCTTGCAAAACCACCTCATACATAATGCAGTGCAATAAACTGCAGCATGGAGTGGCTGTGCAGCCTTGCCCGTGTATAAATAGCAGGGGAATCCACTACTCACAATGTATCCTTCAAACGCAATTCAAGTTTGACAAACATTAAACAATTTGAACTGACTGCAGAAAGCAGTGCTTCCTTTGAGTGCCTTTTAGGAAGCTCATCATCAAGCTATTCTTCAAAAATGCTAGGCAGAATTAATGATTTCCGTTAGGTAAATGACTATGTGCTGAAACAATGCTGAGGTACACCATTAAGCATTTTCTTTGGTAAGAGGGAATGTTGTTTCCCAGTTCCAATGTTTGTCCTGTTGGCTTGTTTTAAAAATCTGCCTCAATCGCAGCCGCTCTGTGTTGTGCGTGTGTGTATCCGGCTGTGTATGTTATCTAGCATAATGTTACTGTTTGATTAGAATTTAAAACACAGCTTTTCCTTCTGTGAGGTAGCACAGTCTCATTTGTTTGTGCTTCATTTACATAGCTGAAGAGCAAGTCCATTTTCTGTTAAAATAGATGTCTTATTTTAGAACATTTAAAACAATCGGCACCAGACCACAGTATGTTTAATGCCAAGCATTTTTCTCCCCTACCAACATAGATCATGAGTCACTCTATTAAAACCAGGCTATATCCAGACAAGGTTAATTTAGAAACAGGATCACTACATTTAAATAAAATCTTTCTTCCATTTCCATTGACTAAACAGTAAACACTGCATAGAAAAAAGCATTTCATATTCTAGCCTACCAGAATTTAAGTAGTTTGCAGGAGTAAGGCATGAATTATACTACTTCGAGACACTGCATGACGATCACAGAGTATTTTTCCCTTTAGCTGTGATTAGCCCCGTGCATGCTGGTCTGCAGATTGACACCAATGTAGTAGTGCAAACTGATCTTGATCACCTGGGCAGTCCCAACGAAGCACGCACTGGTTGGGAACCCCAACGAGTTTTTTCAGGAGGCCCACAGTAGTGGAGATTCCAGCAAGAAATTCTGAATATTGGCTTTCCTTTTTTAATTTGGAACGATGAAAATTGTCCCCAAATTTGAAAATGAAATACCTCAACCATACCTCAACCGTTTCTGACCAAAGTGTATTTCCTAGAACTGCACACCCTGAGCCCCAGAGCTGCAGCCGCAGCAATGGGCTGCAAGGATACATCCTCTGACAAACACACACCACTGCTCCTGGTGTGGTTGACAGCATTTCAGAGAGCTTCTCATAGCTCCTACATAACAAGCTACAAAAGCCCCTCCATGGCCAGCTGTATAGGTTCTTTAGAAAGGGCCAGAAAAGGAGTGTTTCACATTGTGCCAGGTATCAATCCGTAGACAAGCAGGTAGGTCTAGATGGGGCAGAAGAGTTGAAAGAAGAGAAGGAAGAAAACTTAATGGGCTGAAGTGGTGGCATCTCTTCTGTTTTCTGCTTGCATTTAGCTGTGAATATGCTGATTTGTGCGAGGGAATCGGGCCCTGTGCTGCTTGCGCATGCTGGGAATATCTATCAGGTAGCAAGGAGGAGTCGAGTCACAAAGTGCTATACTCTGTATAAAGCCTGGCCTTCTAGTAAAAGGATCTTTAGTAAATGACAAATAACGGATTAACTGCCTGGAGCACTAGCCCTTCTACCTCAGTATTTATAGCTTTTCAAGTTATTAGCTTTTTAATTAACACTGAAAGATCTGAAAGCACCTAACTGTATTGTACAGTAATTATATTAACAAATTACAGACATGAAAATTGAAATTCAGTTGCTCTAATATTCTATTTAGAAATGTGCAAATAGAGTTGATGTTTTGCTAATAAATGCTTTTCAGATGTTACGTTTCTAAATGAAAATAGAAAATGTAGTTTTATAGTACTCCTTTAAGTGCTTCTGCCCTCATTTGGAATTAATCAGCAAATACAAACAGCACTCCGAGCTTTGGAAATACCCCTTCCTTAACCTCACTACAGTTATAACAGTTTCCTGAATTACAAACTGTATACATACTAGGACAGCAGTTTTACACCAGGGTTCTGGATATAGTCAGCTTCATTTTCTCTCCTTTTTTCTCCCTGTCTGTATACGTACCTGCTGGTATACATACATATGCACAAGGAAGGAATGAGAAGACCGTACAGTACTAATTAAGTGTCGGTTATATACACATTCAGAAATGCAGCATTCTCCCTTTCTAGCCAGCCAAATACACAAATTTGCTCTCTCCCACAAAAAATCTATCCAAGGCAAGCAGGCATGGCATTTGGCAATCCCTGCGAATAAGATGCCAAAGCAAATGTGCACTGTTTCCAAACAGGACCTATCCTCAAGCTTCCCCAATTTTGCAAATGGGACAGTTCAGAATGCCTAAGAAGGGGAACAAGGAGAACAGCCTGTGCTGGCTGATGGATCGGATGGAAACCAAACCTCCAAGCCTTCAGGTGTGATGTTGGAGAAGAGGTGGCAGGAGAGCTCCATATACGGAGCTGCCTGCTTTAATACCAAGTTGATATGTTATGATAAATGCATGGGTAATGTATGGTGTCCAACCACTTCACGGAAGTTAACATTAACCATTTTGCAGAGGCCCAGAAAAGGCTTATGTATCACTTACATCTAACATAAGGCTAATACTGCTGATTAATGAGGTGCTGTTTAAATAGTTTACAAGACCTATACTCTGCCTGAAGTAACCACAAAGAGCTAACTATTAGCATTTCTTTCGTTTCACTGCCTGTGTGGTGACACGTAGCTATGTGAGAAGATTCCTGCCTTAAGGAGATTATATATAAGGTCTCATAACTGCAGAAAAGTTATTCCTAGGTTACTCCAGTGTAACAGCAAAAGCAGACACAGACACATATTCTGCCATATAATCCAGATTTCCTGCTAAGTCTTTCCATATTGAAGTGACTGAAAACCCCAAAACAGCTAACACAGCTTCAGGACTCTCAAAATCATCTGTTAGTTTGTCTTCTCTCTCACATAGTGGAAGTAACAGTCTGAAGATTATGTTGTAACCAGATTACTAGAAGATTTATTATTAATTATTGCATAAAGAGACAGCGGTATGTATGGTGCTGAGTAAAGCACAGCAGGGAGAGGTAATCCCTGCCTGAAGTATTTTACAGTATAAATACATAAGCAGTATAATTGGCATAGGGACCCAGCAAAGAAAACTTCTGTTTTAGAGATTACATTTATCTGCACCTTGGGAGACTGACTTCATTTTAGCTGAAATGATTTGACACTGGTGTCCTCCTCGGAATTAGTGAGTCATTATTTATGATCTGTGCACACATATAAAATGAACGAACCCCCCCCAACTCTTGCCATTGGAAATGTCAAGGTACTCAAACAGGGAAAGGGGCTGTAGCTTTGCTACCCAGGCTATGGATCAGCAATTTGTCTGCAGGAGATGCACGGAAGAAAGCGTGAGAGACACTGGAAAAGGCAGCAAAGAGCATTTTGAGTCCACTGCCTACTGCAGAGCAGCAGAAGGGAGTGCCTGTGCAAAGCCATGGTGCTCTGGCATCCATCTGCAGCTGTGATAAAGGACGTTATTTCCCTTATCAGGCAGGGAGGTCCTGAGATCTGCTGCTGCTCCTGTATCTGACCTGAAGCCTTCCCTGGACAAGTAGCTCAGGACTGAGCAGCGGACAAGCCTGGAGGCAAAGCCACGGCCAAGCTGACCCACAAAAATTGCTGGGGTCTGGCCCTACTTCTTTGTGCATCAGCAAGCTCAGTACTCTACCATTCAGCTCCAGAAAAACCTGGGGAAAAAAACCCACACGTGTAACCTTTCGAGCACCAGGTAAGGGAACAGTTGAAGGGCAGTGGAAGGAAATCAGCAATTAAAGGGACTTGTCTGCATCCCTACTGAAACATTAATAGTCTGACTAAAACAACTCACTTGGATTTTAGTGTTGCAACGATCAAGCCTTTGCAGAACCCACTCAGTTTGGGTGAGAGGGCTGTGTTTATTCATAAACAGTGATTTACGTGATAAATTGTGCATGGGGAACAACCTGTGCAAGCTAAAGGTCCAATAAAGACATAGGCTTAGTAGCTCTCTAAGGCTAGCAACATACACAAGACACAGTACCTGAAAAACACTGAACATCATGATTCAGTGGCTGATGAACCTACAGAACTGCCTTGTCTCGATTGCTATTAGTTCAGCAGATTTGTACTGTGTGCACTGGTAGAAAAGATCAGTGCACAATTTTTAAATTGCAGTTTTATTGCTGTGGAATAACATAAAACTGAACAGAACAACTGAAAAGCAATGCACTGCCATAGAGAGGTGCCAGCTCCTGAAGCCTTCTCGGTAGCGCAGCCTCCTGGCAAGTAACCTGTTGGTTCCTATGATTTGTTTTTTGGACATAGAGCTCCCTGTATTTTTTATAAATTTGAGCAATTGTGTCCAGCTCTTTGAAAAGATGTTTTTAATAGTATGACTAAGCAAGGCATCGTATAAAAAATGCAAACAAGAGAAACAAGCACTTCAGAGAAACGCTTGCCAGCTCTAACTTCATTGTTTTCCAAGGAATTACAGCAAGGATTAATTTATTTGTTTATGTTTAAAGCCTTAACACATCCAGAAAACATCAACAGGTTGCCCAGCAAGGTTGCGGAGTCTCCATTTTTGAAGAAATTGAAAACCCAACTGGAGGAGGTCCTGAGCAACCTGCTCTAGCTGACCCTGCTGTGAATAGGGGTTTGGACAAGTCAGTCCCATCCAACCTCAGCCACTCTGTGACTCTGTGGACATTCCCTGTTCAGAGATGCAATAGAAAATTTATATATTTAAATTAGGAAACTGCATTTGCTCTACTAATACTTTACTTCCAAATACTAACTACTGAGATATGTAATACTTACACACAGTGTTTTGGTAATGAGAATTACATAATGCTTTGTACTAGCTGAGAACTGAAATACCAAAATTCAGCTCAGGAGGGAAATCCTGTGCTGCGCATTCAGACTCCAAGAGATGTTGCTGTTAATAGGAAAGGCAGTTTCATACTGAACAATCCTACAAAACACATAGCTGGGTTTCCCTGGCAATTCTAGATGATTCTGATACCTCAGGTAATAGCCCAGCAAACCACTTGAGCTGGAGCTCAACTTTGCGTATTTAAGTAGTCGTATTGAAGCCAATGCTAAATCTGATTAAATATTTTCCAGGGTGCAGCTACATATTACAGTCCCTCCTTGCTCTGCTCATTGCAGCTCTGCTAAGGATACAGGTTCAAGATCAGGTCATCTGATAACTGCAGATTGACAGCAATGCTGACCCCTATCCATCTCAGCCCTCATCAGAGCCTCATTGCCTCTAACCCTAACCTTAATAGTACTCTACTGTCTCAACCCATAGCTGCAGCAATGACCAGAAGAAATAAAATCACTCACTCTTCTTGACAACAACCTCATCCTATTTCTAGGTGATTAATAGGAATAGAATAAGCTGCGAATATGCTGTCCCCTATCCCCTGTTCCTAAAACCCACGGCTGGCCCTATTTCTAACCCCTACTCTAGCTGTATGCCATATTCTAGTGACTATTGTCCAGAAATATTTTACCCTTTTCCTGTTTCTTCAGGTCTAAGATGACACAGGAATAAACTGAGCTCTTGAGATACTACTACATCAAAATTTCAGCTTGACCAGAAGCCATTAGACCAGTGACCTCCATCTATCCTGGAAGAAACTGAAGACATTCACCTGTAACAGTCTCAATCTGCATTTAAGATACTTTAACAATCCACTCTGAAAAGCATGGCTGCGAATGAACATGAATTATGTCAACCGAGATCTCGGTGTTTAGAATATCACATCAGCAGTTCCCTTCCCTTACAGAATCAGTAGATTCATTATAGGTTTTTTATGTCCTTTTTAAATGGCTGGAATTAGTCATTGATGTAGGCACGATACCAGACTACCTGGGTTTATATTCTCATTAGGAATAGTCAATCCTGAGCATCCCATTGGGACGGTGATCCACGTGGCAAGCAGCATGCAAAGTGCAGTACCACTTCCTAACAACCTAATCAAGATTGTTTCAATCCCTCTACTTTTCCCACATGCCCAGTTCCTTCTTTCAACCCACATCTTTCCCTTTACTGGCACAGTCATAAAACTCCATCCTCAAATAAAGCTCAACTTGGTGCTACTGAGATTCATTAGTGCCCATTTAGAATCCAGAGGGCTGGCAAGCTACAGGCGCAAGATGAAGACCTTAAATCTTAACAAATGAAATTAAAGCACAACAGACTAAAAAAAGAAATCAAGGTAAAAAGGCAGCTGTGAACTCTTCTCAAGATCCTATCCATCCCGAAACACATGACCAGCAGTGGTTGAAATGAGTTTTGAATTTTTTCCCTTTGGACCTGAATGCTCCCTTAGCTGCTTTTAATTATTACAGTTAAACGCAGAAAAGTTTTAACTGTAAGCTTTAAACATCCTTTTAAAGATAACTTGAGGGAGTTGAGATCAGGAAAAGAAAGAATTAAATAAGCTTTCTGTCTTTTCCAATCTGCATTGCTTTTCCACCCAGTGCCCTGGCCTTTTATCCTCCTCTGTGTCTTTTCAAGAAGGTTCATTAACAAGCATCTTCAGAAAGAATAAGAAAAAAGGATGGAGCATACGATTGCTGGCAGATTGAAATGCATGTCTACAGCTGGCCCAGCATTCAGGAGAAAAGGAATTCTGACAAGGTTGGGATTTGTATGTTGTTCATGAAGGATAACTATTTTGAAGGTGTTTTGTTTGGTTTTAATTCAAGAGCCAACATGGAGACTTACTCAGGATATTCTCTTTGATAACTATGTGAAAGAACTTTGCAAATCGGTGCTGGCACTTGCCTTCCTGATGAGAAGGTTCCCAAATGACACACGCATATCAAGGAGTCAGTTCCTGGTTTCTGCAAACTCTGGGAGATCCACGAGGACCTGGTACACGTGGAACTCAATTTGCAGGCTGCAATGTAAGTCAGTTAAAATAAATGGTGCAGCTACACCTAAAGATCTGTACAGGGTTATGAACAGAGTAAAGGAACTTGGTTTCAGCTTGCCATAGCCAGTGAATCAATCTTTTATTTTTCTTTCTTTGCATCTTTTCTGAAGTTAAAGTTAAAAAAAGATAAGAGGGGGAAAAAAAAATAAAAAAGAAGATCTGCACCTCTGTCTAGTAAGCAGTGATATCTAGCTCTCAACAGCACTGCCTGAGTTCTTTTGTCCATCCTTCTCCTTGGGCATTTCCAGTATTTCATTCTGTGGATTCATTTTTATGTGGCAGGCTTTCTCAGGTGAGCTTTATGGAAGGCCATTATTTCCTCCTCTAACTTTTTCAGAGTGTACACCAGGAGAAGCTAAAAGCAGCCTTATAATTTCCCAGGCTGGCAGCGTTCCACTGCTTTATCTTTCAGCCAACCTAATAAGCCAGGAGTGAAAAGCAGCACTGCAATGGGCAGGAGAGACACAGCACGAATCAGAAAGCAACAAAAAATCAATACGGACATATACATGGCTACATATGAAAAAAAGTTAATACATTATCAGCTGAAAAAAGGCTGTCATTCAGGACCTGTAATTTTCATTCTTTTTGCCAAAGGCATAGTCACAGACCAGAAGTGCCCATGTCTGTCTCCAAAGGTTGCCACTGAAGATCTGTTAGATGGTAATCAGCATACACCATTGAGTCATGAAGGAGTAAGAAATGAAAGATTTAACCAAAACCATCAAAATTTTAACTGACATTTCTGTTGGTAGCTGGAGCTAGTTTCAAAACTATAGCATGTGCTGAGTATTGCAAAAAAGATAGGCCTATTTATTGTTCTGGGAAAAGAAATATATTAGCAGGCATGTTGTTTAGTATTTGGATTACCATTCTGCCACCCATTAGTGAAATCATAAATATTTAGAAGAGGTTAAGCTATTACGTGTGCAGGGGACATAAATGTTCTAAAGATTCCAGCTTGCACTGCGATCATTAGGACAGCAGTATTTTTACCAAAACCAACCATGTTTTCACCTAAATAGTTAAGAAAGCAGCAGTATGATATCTGCTTACCCTTCCAATTAGGGAAGAAGTAGATATGATGCAGAAAATCTTATTTGGATCATACTCCGCCTGACCTTTTAAGGTTGCCTGCATTCTTATTTACTGCATCTCGGATTTGCACAAATTAATATATTTATCTTAGCTAGAAAGATAAACAAAACCAAATTCATAAATACAGATTTATTTTCCCTGACTTTATCCGAAAGTGAAACATTTACTATTTCACTCATGCCACTTAATGCCAGTCTATCGAAGGTATTTGCAGGAGGAAACACACAGAAATAAATAAACTACAGTCCCTTGGGCCCCTGCGTGGAACCTGATTTTGGACAACAATTTGTTGTGCTGAGCAAGTTAGGCGTCTAAGCACTGATAAAACCAGCTCGTGGTCCTCAAAAAATATATCTACTTTATTTTAAGATTACAAAGGATCATATAACTAGTCTGAGGAAGTCTAAGTTAAAATTCTCAGTACAATGATCAGCAGTCATTCATGACCTCTCTCACTGCATGAAATCCTAGTTTTCTTTCAGTATATTCTTTTCACTCACCCCTGGTCTCTTTAATTACTAAGCTCTTCTAGGCAGTGGCCCTCCGGAATTTCTAACATATTGTCTGGTATTGTATGTTATCAGGACGCTGACTTCAGTGGGAATTTGTAGATGTGACTGTCACAAAACTAAAGAAATAGGTAATTAAGTGTTGAACCACAGGATAGAAAATTTAGCAAATGAAATTTTGTAGGGCCTCTAACAATACACTGCTTGCTGCAGAGAGAGGCTCAGGCATCTGAAAGCCTGCGAGGAGGGCATCCTTGCCTATAAAATGAGGTCTGCGTGCCTGCAGGACCAACAGGACGGGACAACTAACATGAACTGAGTTTGTTCAAAAGACAACTGTAGAAGAACGCATTCCTGTCCTTCCAACAGCCATGAAGAGCTTCACTCGCTGTACTGTATGCTGTGAGTTGCATCTCACAGATGTTCAACAGCAGATGGCAATAAATAAAACAAAAAGAAAAAAAAGGTGCAAATTAGTCTACTTGGTATATCTGAAAAGTGGAAACAATTTCCCAGAGTAGAAGGGGGACGTTACCTGTGCTCCCTCCTCACAATATTGAGTGACACTCATTCACTCCAGCTGAGCCTTTGAATTCTCAAGTGTTGACTGCATCCCTAAGAACCATCTCTGAAAATGGGTCAAACATCTTGTCATGTTCTCTTGGTGCGTTTTTGAGGGTGGTGGGTTTTTTTGTTTGGTTGGTTGTTTTGGGGTTTTTTTTGAGGAGTAAGAAAGCATTGCAAACAGAATTAAATATTCAAGAATAGAATGTTTAAACTTGCAAATTAATTTATTTTTGCCAGAAATGAACCTAGCTTTTCTGGTAGCAGTAGTTATATGTTAGGAACCACTTACATTAGCCAAAACCAAGGAAAATGCCACCTTTCCATTCCAATGGAAACAGAATTTAAGCCGTCTCTTCTGCAAAAGATTTTTTTTCCCAATGCTGTATGTGCACTAGACTGTATTTTCTAGGTCAGTGGTGGAAACGGTACCAAAGACGACCCAGCATAATAACCTTTTCAAACTCAACTGCCAGAGAAATGCATTCTCAGCTAGGATCTCACAGACTTACTCTGTCTAACTTTCATGCCTCTCCAAGTGCTTGTACCAAAATTGAGTCTGTTCTTTGCCATCCCATAACAGCTCATCTACTCAGAATTTATAAAGCAGGGAGAAAACAGTCTCGCCTACCACAGTGGGGTCCTGCATCGTTGCCAGGGCTCTTATGTGCCAGATAATGCACATTTAATAGGTATTAAACACTTGAAAAAGAGAGAGCAGAGAAACTTAATTAACTCTACCTAAAACAGTAGGGTGCCTGCTGCGTTTTAGGCCTCTAAGGTGCTACTAAAATAACAACTACATACATCCAGGGGAAAGAACTTAGGTAGAAAGGAACAAAAGGAGATGTACAGACACAGGAAATAATGTACTTAATTAATAACGCAATTAATTAAATAGTGACATTATCATAGCAGATGCTGGAAGGATGGGAATGCCTTTACTGACATGCACCTGTCTCCTATCATTTGTCCAACTGCCTATTTCGCTACTGCTCCGAGGCATCACCTGCAATACCCATAATGGAGGGGTCCACAGGTCAATTCAGAACTTCAGCAAAAACCCGAGTCTTGTTCCCGGTGAGGCTTGCAATGGGTACCCAGGAACAGATCAGAAATCAGACTGAGCTACAAGGATGCAGACACATCAATGCCCCACGTTCTACCATGGGAACGCAATAAAACTAAACGAAGTATGTCTGTCACTGATGCGAAGAAGTAAACCATGTAATTACATGGTATGATCCTTGAAGAAACTACACCTTTGTGGATGTTTAAAGTGAAGACACATTTCTGAGATGTCCTACAGGCAGTTGAAAATCCCAGATGCTATTAGTTTCCACCACAGAAGGGCAGGCATTGCCATGGTGCCTAAACCATAAATTAGACGTCTATATAGATTCTGAAGTTACTGAAAAGTCAAGTCTCAAGATTGTCCTGACAAAACTTAATCCACCTTTGAATCTTACTTTTTTAAAAAACAAATAAAATCTGAATACTGAGGATGAACTCTAAATCCGAGATTTAAGACATGCAAAGGGAAAAGGCTTTATTAGCTTTCATAGCATTTCCTATCAATGAAGTCTACAAACTCCTCATCAGTTGGATTAGTATTGATAGAAGTTCAGGGTCTCATCCTCTCTATGGCAAATTAGAGAACAGCATTACAAATTAACGTTTTCATCGCAAATGTAAAGAATCTTCATGGACCGAAGAACCAGGACGCCACAACAAAAGCTGCTATCTATGGCAATCCCAGTGCTAATGCAGGTCTCAAAACTCACACCCTTCCTCCATACTTAACAGGAATCACACATACTGGACCACATACTTGCTGCCTGAATAGAGTAAGTACATTAGTTGGACCCTGAACAAAAAATGACTAGTATAATTTTTTTTTCTTTATTGTTTAAGAAGAGGCATGAGATTTGTGAAGTAGATTTTCAGGTGGGAACATTTGGAAACTTACCCATGTATAGAAAATAGGCACTAACTGGCCGTAGGCAAAGATTCAGGCCCTTGCTCCCAATATACAAACACTGTATAAGGTGGCCAATTAGTTTCAGTTAGTTGTTTTGTAGCAAAGTACATTTACAGGTGGGAGTATATATCTGGTACTCTGGCTAGTGTGACTAAATCTGTGCCAGCATTTGTATCTATAGATACAATTCCTGTGTGCGTGTCTGTTTTACAGTTTTCTCAGCCACGTTTTTCCTAGCACAACTACTATGTTGTGTTAGTTGCCACATATTCCAAATACGATAATAGATATTTTCTTCTAAACTGATAAGAGGTTGCTTTATGTATTACTATGAATATGTAGAGAGAGCCACCTCTTCCCAATGGCACATGCTTTAATGGAAAGTATGATTAGCCACAAAAAGCTATTAAAACTCAGCAAAAGAATAGCATAAGTAACCTCAGTAAAGTTAATCAAACCATGACCTCAGGTTTCTAATTTGAAATCCAGAATAATCTGTCTGACTTTTGTACATTTACAGCTGGTTTTCATAGCATAAAAGTGATCAGAGTATTGTTCCATCTTTTTTTCTCAGGGAGACGATAAAATCCTAAAATATCAAGATTACAACAGGCAACAACAAAAAAAAAATCCAATTATTAGTTTTCTGGAGCAAAGGAGCTTTCTACAAAATTGAAAAATTCTGCAGGATATATCAATTTTGACAAATTTCATTTCAAGACAAAGCAAATAAGACTGAAACATTTTGATTGTAAGAGTGAAATAAGTCCTCTGTGTTTCTAAATGACATCTCAATTTGTTTTTTTATACTATTTACTGTATATCTTAATGTGAAAGCAAAAGGAGATGTTTCATAATGAAACAATGTTTTTCAAAAGTGGCAATTTCTGAGGTCTGTGATTTTGAGTGATGCTGACCAAATACTCTGTCATTGTCCTACTACTCATCTGCCTGAATCTGCCTGTTGTCTTCCTTTTTGTAAACTTTCTTGTAGGCTTTTGGGTACAGAAAAAGTACCCATTTTTTCTTGTGCAGAGCCACATATAATGCATCTTCGATGAATGGCTAGAGATGTGTAATGAGTAATTGTCCCTGTACAAATAAACATTCCTTGCTGTGGAATTCATTCTGTTTTCCTCTGTCAGAGCCACACCACTAGGAGAATATCTTAATGGGGTTTTAGAATGAACGGTGTTCATAAGCATCAAGGAGATTTGCACAAAAGGGAATATATGTCTCTTTCTTGTCAAACCCTTGAAGTGTGCTGTTTCAGTATCTTAAAGGATGAGAGAAAGAAAAAGAAAGCCACAACTGCTGTGAACTTTGATGATGCACGTTTGGTACTACGGCTTCTCTCAACTTGGCTTGGCTTTGGAAGCTGCACATTTTTAGAGAATTTTTTCGTACAGAGAAGCATACGTCTGCATAGAGTTTCACTGCAACAGTTAGAGAAAGTTTTAGATTGTCCTTATGAGATGTAATCCCAGATGAGAAAACAAAGTAGCACATTAAAAAGAATCTGATAAAATATTCCCCATGTCATGAAGGTAGCAGCAGTATGCAATTGTTGGCTTCTGTTTCAAAAGCACGCCATGAGCATGCTTATCAAAGCAGCCTGTTTGAGGACTGTGGAAGATTATTCTGTGAGCATTTCAGGTGGCCTGTTCCTGCAGCGTTACAGGACTTGCAGAAATTACAGCAAGTGTATTAAGGGATGCCCTGCAGAAGTGAGAGTCACTATAGAAAACCTACAGAGAGATGGTCTAATATCATTAGTTCATCCAGCTAAAATTACTTTAATTTTTATAAAATACGGCTCTGAATTCACTAGCAGGTGAAGTGGTTGAAACCCCCACCTGTTATGTTTTTACCACTGCCCAAACCTGCCTCACAAGTCCCTGTTTGCAGCCCAGGGAACACCCGCTTTCTTAGAAGCTTGCCAGAGTTAATAGCCCGGAAAACTCAAAAACCTCATTATGGACACAAACTAGTCACAGACACTATCCATTATCCACACGTGGTATTAGACAATATTCTGTCAAATTCAGCTTTGTTGTGGGCAGTCATTAACCTCCACGTTTTATCGTCATTCCTGTAGCATGCCATTTGATTTGTATGGATCTACAAGGTAATCTGCATCTTCCAAATCTTAATAATAAACAGCGCCTTTGGGAACAGTACCCTGTGTGTGAACCAAAGCTGTACAGACTGAACTGAGAGAATCCACCACTGCTGACTTTGGAAAAAGATTTGTGGTGGGGAAACGAAGTGTTTTCAGCTATCAGCAGTACCCGACGAGTGCACAGCCAGGTTAGGTCCCCATCTGATTGATACTTTCCTAAATGCTGCAGTCACCTCTTGATAGTCTCAGTTCCTAGCAGACTCCATTATGGGAAACTCAGTGAAAAAAGGATTGCAGGATCACTCCATCAAACACAACTAACACGTTAACTGCTTCTTTTCTGAAAAATGGTTTCATGGTGATCTTTCCTTATTCATTTGATTAAAATAGTCATATTCATCAGAACAGAGCATCAACGACCAGCTAATATTAGCAGGAACAATTATCTTTTGAAAACACCATTGATGTTAGGGCTTCGCACAACTGTCTGTCTGTCCTTGGTGTGTTTAACAAATGCTTATTCAGACTGATACTGACTGTATATTTCTGTTTTACTGCTGCTTTTGATTTGACAGTTGCTGGAAATTCTGCTGCTGATTTATTTATCTGTTGTGCCCCTGCTGTTTTTTCAAAAGCACTACTTCCACAGAGTTGCCAGGCAGTTCAATATAACCTGCCTCAATCAACTTTCCTATTTTCTTTTCTTCCTTTCAATAGTCCCGAAGTCCAAGGCACCTATTTTTCAACTTAGAGCATTCTTTCAAAGAGTAATATATACTATTTTTTAAGAACACTACACTGCTTTACCTGTAACGGGAGAGTCAGCTAGGGATATCTTCAGAGGCTACTGCACAGCAATTACCCCTTTCAGATGGGGAGTCAGAAGCAAACTCAGTACTGCGAGGACATTTGTTACTCTCTTGCACGCTCTCCTCTCTCCACAGCCATTGATGTTCAGAGAATGGAATACCAAAAATGCTGCCATTTAGAAACCCAAGCTCGCAAACAAAAGCCAACCCAATCAGCTATTTATAACATGACTGTAGCATGACAATATCTAATCTGTGCAGTACTTTCATTCTCTCCTGCAAATCTCAATGCTATTCAAAAGAACCACAGAATAATGACGGTATGGCTGCTCACAAGTTTCCACCCAAACAATTTAAAAAGCGGAATTAGATTTTCAACAACACAAAGATCCTGTAATCCATTGCAGTGATTTGAGAATTATGGTAATTAAAAATTGTACCATTTGGCTTGCATGAACAAAAGTTACAGACTATCAGGGACTATTATCCCACAACAATATCCATTCATCCAAGACCAGTTTCTTTTTCCTGTTGTTTTTTCCAAGACCAATTTCCTTTTTCAGCAAATGAGTAACAGTTAAACAGACAGTAATTTCTAAACTTGTAAGCTTTGACTTAATTCCTATTAAGTCCATAAGATTTAAGAACAAGTTTAGGTCAAAGACCAAAATAGGCATCCATGTAAACAAGTTCCTGTGAGAATGCAATTCTCAGCCTGTATGTAAAGAATTAACTGGCTTTTTTTGGTACCCTGGGATTCAAAGCCATTTCAAGTCTCTCTTCCATGTTAACATAAACGTGCAACAGTGGTATTCAGGACTAAGGACAAAATTCTTCTTCACAGTTGCATTCAATTTCAGTGTTTTGCTGTCTTGGCCTTCCCTACAACCAGGGACACTTTGTACATAGGATAGGTTGCTTGGGCTAGATAAAATAATGAGTTTTGCCTCAGAGAAGAAATTAATACTTTAACCTAGTTCAATATTCTGATACCACACTCCTTTTGAAATTTAGTTCATTAAACATTAGTCTGAGATAAAAATGGCACATTGAAAATAAGTAGTCCCCAAAATCCAGGGTGTCCTCAGCTGCAATTTGTTTTGTTCCCAAAACCCGAATCCCTTTGTCTACTTTCAGGGCAGCAGGACGTACACCGACTGGTCCAGCCCTCTCCAGACTGTCAGCTGAAACAGCCACGTGGCTCTACATTTTTAATGCATACCCAATTCTTCCTGTTCCCTATAGCCAGGTCTTGAAAGCTGCAGCTTTATCATCCTTAATGGTTGCTGACAGTTCCATTAGTTGAACCTTAAAACCATGTACTTCATATGCACCGTGTATGTTTGCCACAAAATCCTATAACTGATCGTGTCCCGTTTATCTGATTTACGTGCATTTGCTCTAATTATGTAATTAAACCTAAACACAGCTATTGCCCAAAGGATCATCTGGCCTAAGCTATTACCAGAGAAAACAAAGACCATCATAAAACTGATCCAATTTGGCTTGTGCCATTTTAGAAATTAGAGACTGAAGTTTGTTTTCAGAGAAATCGAAAGAAGCAAGAATGAGATTTTTTTCTTGTATCTTAGTGGGCTTTAATTCCAGAGTTTTTACCTTTTTCTTGTCTTTTCACTGTATGTGACTGTATACACATGATATCTAGAGCCATGGGACAACTGCAGAATGTCCAGCTCTGGCAGCAAGGCCAAAATGCCAATTTCCACCGGTTGCTGATGTTCCTCCTCAGGACCATCCTTGTATCCACAGTGATCAAAATGACCCAGTTCCTGCATTCCCAGATTTTGACCCTATAGTTCAGAAGTCCCATTTTTACTACTGTTTGCATGTTTACCCTTCCTCCCTCCCACCCACATGCAATCTCTACTTCTTGTAATTTAATACACTACAATTTCAGCCAAACATATGAGAAATCCATTCAACCCTTCCACTATTAAGGCAAGTGACTTTTTTTTTTTTCGTTTCTAAAGCAGAAAGTAGCAGTAAATTACCAAAAAATATTTTAAAATAATGAAAGGGTAGATGACTGCTCCCCCCCCCCCCCCCCCTTTACACCAACTCTCCAATCTGCATGTGAACAGGGGTAGAATCTTGCACAATATCCACGTAGTTTCCATAGAGAAGTGCTTTTCATGGCAGCCAGGTGGCAGGTAAAGCTTTTTGCAAGCTGCACATCTTACCCACCTTCACCTTTGCATGGCATTTACACCCCACAGGAACTAACACACCTGGTCAGAGCAGGCATGGTCCCATCTCAGCTGATGAGCAGGGAGGGAGTCAGGCTGCCATTAAGCCATTTAGGAGCGGTGGATGTGTGTGTGAAGGCAGCAGTCACAGCCAGGATGGTTCCACCTGATCACCAAAACCATGCACTCCTCACGCTAGAACTTGCTGAAAGACAGCTTCAGCTGCTTGTCTTTAATGACATGCATCTCAATCCACGTGACACCGATTTTTCAGCAGGAAGAACTAGTGATGTTAAAAGAGCTGCTACTCAACCCTAGTATTCTATAATGCTTAATCAAAAGTCACTGAAATCAAGAAGAAAAAAAAACTCTATAAACTTTCTTGGTCTTTGGATCCATCACTTACGTGAGGGAGAATCAAATCTGATGAAAATAAATGAACATTTTGTTGTGGGGTTGATTTTTTTCTTTTCTTTTTCCTTTTCCTCT
Source organism: Phoebastria nigripes (assembly GCA_035582835.1). NCBI lineage: Eukaryota > Metazoa > Chordata > Aves > Procellariiformes > Diomedeidae > Phoebastria > Phoebastria nigripes. The sequence continues at coordinate 1,200,111 of JAYKAV010000822.1, read as the reverse complement.
CTCAAAACTGCACACATCTGACATTTCTATTAGGCTGCTGAATATTTGTGAAGTCAGAAGCATCAATTTTTCAGACTTGACAGTTCCATATATGATATTTTTCAGTGTAAACAAATAGAAAATATTTTTATTGCCTCTTTATCCAGGCACCTCAAATGCCACTCTAGTTCCAATAATTTATCAGACTCTGGAAAGAGCATGTGCCTGAGATCCAGAGTTTGACAATGAAAACAGGATGCTTGCTTTCTCATTTCATGCCTACCAGGACTTCTGTGCAAAGACATATTTCTGATAAAAATCAGAATGTAGCCTCTTTTCTTTTCCCTTCAATCAATCATGACTTGAGTAACACCTTCATTGCAATAATTTGCCTAACATTTACTTCTAATTTGTTCGTTCACAAGGCCACATGAAATAGTGAAAATGCAGAAATGGGGAGTTCAGGGTAATGCAGCCACATGAGCAAAGTTTTGTTTGCATGGTTTTTGTAATGAGCTCACCAAAACTCAAAAGCTGCAGATGAGTTCAATTAAAGTCAATGGAGCAAAGAGATTAAGCACTTAAGTGTGCTATCTTTGCGGCTTACAAAACTTGAATAAATCAAATCATTGAACTTTGATTTGCCTGAGATTATGTAACATTGGCATGGAAATACTTGGGCCTCACCTCATCCCGTCTGTGTATTAGAATTTTTTATAGCACCTCTCACTGCAGTAAAAAGCTGCACAAAACAAAGTCCAAACTTCCAGGGGAAACGTGGAAGCAGTCGGGGCCTTTTGCTAGAGGACAGCACTGCAGGGAGCCAGCCTGCCTGCATCTCCACTGTCCTCTGTGTAGCATGAGTACAGAAATGCCAGTACATTTCATTTGTGGCTCATATATTATGCCAGAGCCTCTAGTTTAGATGACATTTCAGGACTTTTCAGATCATTTGAAAATAAGAGCATTATATATGTTATTATTGGTTCTTAATGTTACCTCCATCCAGCCTCCATCTAAACAGGGTGATTAGAGCTTGAGCCAGGGGCAGTTTATTCCCTGCAAAGGCTAGAGGTTATTTTACCTGCCCTTACACACAGGTGTGTTCACAGTCTCTTCTTCCGCTGCTGCAAGTAAAGCTAGAGTGTTTGGTCCTTGGCCTCACCAGTGCTGTGCCTCCTGTACTGATTTTTTCAGTGCAGATACAGACAAAGCCCTCCTTTTGGCTGGGCTCCGGCGTGAGCAGGGAGCTTCTACCTTCCTAAAATAGCAAAACCCCACCACATCCACTTCTGCCTGGGAACTGCAGGCTATGGGGAAGGCTGCAGGACGCTCCGTGAGCTACGGGCTTCCCAGAAGGAAAGGCAGTTTGCTTTTGGACAGTAGCTACGTGCAAGAATTGCAATGACGGCCTGTTTTTGGTCCAAAAGACCATGTCTTATGCTCTAGCGTTTCCACAACATCGGTTCCTTCCAAACCAGCTGCTGGATTTCAACCTTGGACATTCTGCCAGACATTGACTAGGATAAACGCAATACAAACTGGGATACCCACCAGCGAACCAGCCATTCGAGACAGATGTGATACCTACATGCTGCCAATGTCTTCTATCACCCATCCTTGCAAAAATGATTACGATTTAGTCACATTCTTTGTTAAAACTCAGTCACCTCGCTCTGAGATGGATTAGTTTTCTCTAGGTTTTGCTTGTGTGCAAGTACTCTCTCCCATTTCCCTTTCCTGTTATTCTTTCACGCTTCTGAAATGAGAGAAAGGAGCAGCCAATTTCTTCATGGCTCATTTCTAACCTTTTAAAATGTTACCATTTAAAGTATTTATAGGTTTTATAGTTGCCAGCAACCTTCAGAGTGAGACTAAGAAGTGTTATTTCTTCTTCTGAGAAAGTTACTGAGCCTGGGAGCCCCCGAATTCATTTCATTACAGAGCATGTTGACAAAATTACCTCAAAATTTCCCTTGTGGCAGTCAGCAAAATTAACTGTATTTTATATGACAAAAACATATTGTGGTTGCAAATTTCATATGCAAAATATCACTCACTGATGAGATAAAAATTCTGCACTGTCATATCATATCAACAGACTCTCTAGAAGATTAGTTACTTTATATCACACTTTGAAAGTTAATATTTCTACATTTAGGCCTCAAAATCATATTTGCCTAATGTTTTTTTTTCTGTGTGCAGTTTTGAGAGGCCAACACAAGCACTACTGATCTCTGCATTTTTGTCAAATTCTGACTTATGTGTGAAAAGTCACATATCAGGTATCATTCACATATCAGGTATCATAAAAAGCCTAAAAACATTGTGTTTTAACTGATTTCAAGTACTGTCCTAACGCTTAACTAACCAGAAAGACCCCCATCTACTTCCATGGAAACTACATTAGGATCTCAGGAAAAAAGAGTCCTTAACACAGAGCCTCAATTTAAGCCATTCTTATACCTGTGCATTCAGTGCATCTACTGACATGGATAAACCCACTGAATCATTTCCTTCCCTTTCTAGACTCCAGCTAACTCTCAGTACTGTGGGGGTTTTTGTCACATCAACCCCACCCAGGTAACACCAGCTTCTTGCCGTGTCCAGTGACCTGTCTTGTCAAGTCTCCCCTTTCCCAGGGCATCAAGTCTGGCTTATCAAAAAGAGATTTCTTCAGCTCCTGCATGGTTCAGACTCACTGCTCTCTCTAGGGAATGGTTTATTGATACTTGTTACTGAGGATTAATAGTTACATGTCAAATAAGTGACAACCGGTGCTCACAGACAAGGGTTGTTGGCCGTAACTACTTTCAGTAAAGACCTGCTGAACTCCCAAAGCCATTATTTTTCCTTGTGCCTTGAAATCAGACCACAGGTAGAGATATGGGTCCTCTGTCACACTTTACTTCCAACCCTCCCCTTCTTTCTTTTTCACATTAAAATCTTCCTCTCCAATCACTCTGATTTTCAGCGTGCTCTCCCACCATATGCACAACGTGCTGCTTGTAGTGCTACACAGGCTACACGTGATGGCTTATTCATCTGGAAACAAAACATTAACATCGTCAGTTCCTGCTGCTTAAAGCATTCAGAAGAGTAAATTACAGCTCAATGGAAAATCCAGCAAAATCCTTAAATAGAATGTTTTGAGCTTAAAGTTTAGTCTGGAATGAGCTTTCAGGATTCTTTTGCTGTACATGTATAACAACTTTTCTCCCCCCTCTATTTCCATTCCCTTCCATGCGCCTTCTCTTTTGGCTCACTAATTAATCAGTAAAGTTAATCACTCTCCTCTGCAGGGAACGCACAGAATGGATAAAAAGCCACAGGCTCTTTCCGTTCCGTTTCAAATATAAAAAATGGCTTCTTGGTGTGCTCTAGAAACCCTATATCTCTGCATTAAGCTCTATACAGCTCAGTACTCCTAGTCCTAGATTTGCAAGTGGTTTTAGATACAAATTTCAGTGGAAGAGAGGGAGGTGCCACTGAAAGCCACCGCTATCACTTGTCTTGCCATGAGCCTACAGACCTTTGTTAATCTTTAACCTTTGGAGGTGAAAACCCACCAACTTTCAATGATCCAGGTGCTGGTCAAGATGCAGAAGTGCATTTCACTAGTACAGGTTATTTTTAGTTACAACAAGCAGTGACTTCCCTCATATATAACAAAAAACAATGTCCTTAATATCCTTATTGTTATTTCCATCTTCTGGTGTAAGTAATTCCAGCAAAAGGAATGGGATTATAGCGAAAGAAATTTTACCAGACTGGTTCAAAATATTAAAATGCTTTATATTTGTGCAGGGTCTTTCATCCCAGAACTAAAAGCATTTTTGCAGATATGAGTTAATTCTCACAATACTCTTGTGAGACAAAAATTATTGTTAGTTGCCTCTACCAATATCCTGGATGTGACTGCAGAGATACTCTTTTTATATATTCTCTATTTTTCTGTGGTTTTTCACTTAATTGGAAAATAAGCACTGGGGATACTCCAATCACACACAGAACATATTGTGTTGTTTTCCTTTTTTAAGCAATGTAATATTCATTGCACATACCCTGTGTTTATTTGCTGTACAGAACTTGTTTCCTTAAATTAATGAAGATGTAAAAATACCTACATAGGGATCTTAATTCTTAGCTGCATGGAGAGTGTAAGAAATCCCTTAATTCATGCTACAGGGACATTCCTGTAAAGAGTAGTTGGGAACCTCCTGAGATGGGCTGAGCTTTCTCACCCCTTTTTAACTAAATTGAAATTGTCGCAGTAGGCACTTCACAGGGGCCTCAAATTACAAAAACTCTAACATGTACAGAAGTGCTTTGTTAAAGAGAGCTGGATCCAAATATATGCTTAAAACTCAGGGTACGCACATTTACTGAACACAGGGAAAAGGCAATTAGCCCAGAGCTGACAACATTCCCATTGATTTAAGTCACGCAGCACAAGACTTCTAGGGCTAGGCTTTCTTGCGGTGAACTACTAGTTCTTCCTGGGGAATCCCTTCTCCCTCCTTCCCATTTTTTTAATTTACATTCTGTTAAAGCTGGTACTCCTCTGCTTAGACTCAATTTAGGAAAAAACTCCAAAACCTACAGAAAGGCATTGTGTCTGTGAGGCTGTGATTCTCTGGAGATGATGCTGAGCCTATCTGTACTGATTCTGGCTGCATCGTTGTGCTTGCCTATGTCTCTGCATAGTCGACAAGATCAGTGGTGAAGATATGGTCTCTGCCAGCACAAACATCTCATTTGGCTTGGTGGGGCCCAACTCTGTGCTGCGGGATACCCCGCCTTTTGCAAATAGCAATAGCACTCTTCAACCCCAGTGACTTACTGGAGAATTCACCCCCAGACTAAGTAAACATGTGTGGAAGAGTCTTGAAAAGAGTAGTAGAAGGTGGGCATTGGAGAAGTCTTTCCAGAGCTCAGCACAGAGGCAGTTAAAATGGTAATTTACAGGCTTTTCATCTACATTGCCATGCATATTTATAAGACCAAAGATCATTAACACCTAATCTCTTTAGATGACTAACAAACTTCACAGAATCCTAAATGTCCTCCAAATGATGCTTCAGGCAAGGCTATTTTCATCCTGAAGAAGCAGCTTTACCACCTTAATGCTGTGCCTTATCTGCTCTCTCGTTCCTAGGAGCCCTCCTGCTCATCACCAATATGATTATACAGGTAGCCTCAGCAAAACAACTAACCCCATCGAACTGACTGAGTGATCAGTAGCTTTCTTCCTTAGTAGCGATAAAATTACAGTTGAGTTACGCCTGAGTGTACCCTGCATTGAAAATAACAGGAGACCCTGCCCAAAATACAAAGCATTGCTTTGGGTCTCTCCAGCATCAAACTAGTACATCGACGTGATAGCTTCTTCTACAAAATGGACTGGGAACAGGAGCAAACCCAGCTGGTAAATAGAAAGGAAACACAAGAAAACTCACGGTCCTAATTCTGACCTTGTTTACTCTGCTTTTCCACCAGCATCACTCCACTAAATCTCCATTCTCTCTTCTTTATACCACTGCAAATGGGAGCCATATGTAGCTATAACGATATGGAAGAACACTGCTCAGTCCTGGCCCCCCACATTCAGTCTTTCATTATTGTGTGATTTGCCATGCATCAGGACTTCCATATTGATGGTCTTGCTGGTCTCATGTTGCAGTGATTGCTATGTATGTGAAAGCAAATCTCTTCCATGAGATTTTTTTATTCCATATTCGAAGATTAAACGACAAGTTGTTTCTACGAGTACTATTGCCTAACATTTCTGATTAGCAAAAAATGAGTGTACGTTCACAGCAGATACTTTTCTAAAAGCAGGACCACAATTTAATTAACCACTCCACTAACAAATTCCGAGTAGAAATTAAAAGTGGTTCAGATTAATGATTTTGTATTCACTGCTCTGGGAATTTCTTATGCCCTGCTGGTTTTAACTTCAAGTTTGTTATTTAAAAACCCTAATCAGGAATCTGTATGGCACCTGATTAAGACTTTATTTAAATAGTCCTGCAGTAATTTCCATCTGAAAAAGACATTGCCACACAGCTCATGCACTTAACCCAAGGTTTTGAATCAAATAAGAGCTACAATGTCGACAACCACAGCTGAAATCAGAATCAAACCCATAGTGAGTCCGATTTTCCTGCTTCCACTTATAATGTTTAAGTCTGGACTAACTCCCTTGAAGTTGCTCCAAATTAAAAGCTGCACAAGTGAGAGCAGAATTTAATATTTGGTCATTCTGTGAAGTATGATGAACACTCATACTGCTGTGAAAATAAGAATAGAAATTAAAACTCATCTCTCTCTCTTTCAAATTTAGGTCACTTGTGGTGATGGTATGAAGAAATAAATAAAAGCCCTGCAAAACCCCATCACAAAAGTGTCTGAATTAGTTCTGCTGAACTCAAATATGAGATCACTCATATGCATTATATAAAGGTTTTCAGACACTTCTTCACCATCGGAATACTGGAAAAACGGGTGGGTTTCCCAGTGAACCCAAATGCTGCTGCTAAGAGATGCAAATGCTGCATCTCTTTCATGAGATGTTTCCAAATGACCTAAACCCCCTTATTTTTGCTAACTATTCTACTTCAAAGCACCTTATAAATTTGCTATAGATCAATGGGGGGGAAAGTCAATTCAGCATATACTACTTCATGTATTTACAATTTGATTAGTTCTTTTTTGAGATATTAAAAATGCATACTGTTCACTTTCCAACTTGACTTGAATCTCATTCACCAGTGACTTCTAACAATAACCCCAAACCTAAATAATCTGTGCACTCTGTGGGGCAGTGACAGGGAACACAGATCTTTTGAGTAGCTGATAATAGTTTGAAGCAGCCTTCAGTCTTTGTGCAAAGAAGCCAGAATAATAGACAAAATACCTAGGGTTATTTCAAGCTTTATAATAAACTAGCTAAATACGGCTATTGCAAGTGCCAATTAATTACTTAAAAGAAAAGGTAATTGTAAACTGTATTAATCCGGTAATTTGTATGTCCACTGAAGATGACTGTGTCATAGTAGTGAAAGGATACAGGAAAAAAAAATTGTTAATGGTTTTATTGGACTAGATTTCATTGGCAGTTGTGTTTGTGAGAGTCTGAAGCAACTCTGAAGTATGTACAGTAACTCAGTTGGGGTTACTTTGGCTGTAGGTTTGTCTGAAAATGCAATCTAACCTATTTATTCCAGGTAAACACCAGAACTGGTTGAAAGCTTTCCTACAGATCTTTGTTTCACTGAGTAACGTTGATTTACAAAAATCAAAACATATGATAACATCCCAGATTCCTCAATCTTCTGTAGGGAAAGTTATCAAAGCATTTCATTTCCATTGTCTCAGCAGTGCTATACTATCCAATGAAAACACTGAAATAACTGAAGTGAAACAAGATTTGAGACTCTGAAATCAAAATGTCTCATTAAATTTAAACTCTTCTTCCCTCAACTCTTTTACATTTGGTATGGTTTCTAAATTAAAAGGATATGCCCATGGGTTGAAACTCCATTTTCAACTTGTTCTAGTAATTACTTCAGATTTACATGGAGTGAACAAGGGCAATATTTCATCCGCTCGCTCTTCATTTTTACCTCTACTTGAACTCAATGGGCCAAAGTCTGGTCTGCTGGTGTAAGAGGGAAGGAAAATGAAACTCCACAATGGAAGAGAAATAGTTAAGTTTGAAAACATATACAGAGATTCTACATGGACCTGTCATAGAAAACTGGGGGAAGAAGGAATAACAATTAGATGCAGTACAGGCTTTTAGAAATTCATTAGATTAATCTAGTTCTCCTTGCATTAATGTCCAGGGATAAGATAGAGCTTAGTGCTCAATTTTTACTACTAACCTAAACTGCTACCTGGCTCAGTACTCCGTGCGGTGTTTCGACAGGCCAACCTTATGAACCATGTAGATAACCCCACTGCAGAAGTAGCTAGAGAAGCTAATATTAAGGCTCATTTAATTTGAAAATTGATGATAGCATTTTCTCTGCTCATTCCTTGGTAAGAAAGGTATAAACAAAGAGACCTGGATACAGGTCTGTGATGAAGATCTACATTAACTTTCCATTCATACTGTAGGGCTTCTCAGATACTGTTGTTGTTATCTTTCTCTCTGCTTGCGTTCAGCAGTATGAAGTTCACTTTGACTTTTCACATCTCTCAGACAACACAGTTTGAAGTGAAGCAGGCATATACAGAATGTCCATTAACACAGTGTCCTTCACCTGGAAAACATCATTTATAAAGCTAAGGAAAAGACCATGACAGGTCTATATCAGCAGTTTTCAAGTTAGCCAATTTATGCAGCTGAAGATGATGACCAGGGCATAAACCACAGAGGAACGTATACAAGTGGATTGCCTACTAACTGCAGTAAAGTAGGGGATCAATTAAACTACTAGCAACAGAGGAGAAAAATTATGAAATAACACCATATCAGCAATCTATCTTTTTTCCCCCCATTATAGCAATAGGTATAAGCAAGTCAAGGAAAGCTACCATGATTTTATGAAATAACAACACATATTTACTTCTTGTTTCAGATTCTGACTTAGCTGGATCTCCAGACTGGATATGAGACCCCCACAGAACTTTCTCTCTCATGTGTGAAAAAGCAGACAAACCCAGCGCTTATTTGTGCTGGTTAAACAGGTAAGTCATCCGAAAGAGGGAAGGAGGGAACACTTAACAGGAAGCCCAAGACACCAATGACCTGTCCCCGCACAACAGGTAAGTGTCAGAGAGCTTCAGTATTACCCGTGTGTGTTGTCCAATAATTAGCGAGGAAGCCTCTAGCAGGCTGGAGCAAAACTGCTCTGCAGGAGATTTCCGCCAGTTTATATGATATTTGGCAAATCTCTGCTAAAAGGAGGCGTTGTGGACATTTTTTTAATTCTACTTAAAAAACAACTGCTTGCAACTCTATCTATTTATTCTTATCCTGGCCTGGCTTTGACTATCTATATTAGCTGTTACTACATAAGCTTGCAACTCATGCCACAGACCCCACAAGTTTGCTCTTTTGGGGAGTGATGACTCCTTGGTTGTCTAAAGTTAGCTCATCAAAACCAGATTCACTAGCAATAAGTTTTTCAGGCACTTCTGACATTTTAGTCCATAATCCCTAGGCAATAGCTGTCTCATGTAGGAATTCTTCAGTCAAAAGCCTTTAAGGAGATAAGTGAGCAAAAGGTCAACATTTGCTAATGTGAATACTAGTTTCAGGTGTCTCCCTTTGTGGATGCTGAACTTTTGACACTTAGGATTCAGTATTTCAGAAGGGAGATAACTCACCACCTTCTGGTAGTAAAGCTTTTAATGTTATCTCTAGCAAAGCACTGAAAATATGAAAGACCTTAAGTCATTAATCAAAACCTCAAAATAATAAATAAGGTGCATTTTAAAGATAGAATATTTCCACTCCCAAATTTTGTTTAAATTATGAATGTACTCCTCAAAATGATCAGTTTGACAACTGGTAACTTTTCTTAAACAAGCAAGGTAAGTTTATAAAGAAAAAGTGCAATAATTTTCAACTATATTTCATTACTAAAGTATCTCTCTACTTCCTGGCAATAACAATCTTTAATTATGCTTATGAATATGCTGAATTTCCCATACACCTGTTTAATTGAAAGCAGATGTTCATTCTGCAGTAGGTTATTTTCATAATATGCATCACTATTAGTTTGCTATTGCTATCACAACACACTGGGAAAAGCAATATACAAATAATGCAGAATAGTTTGTGTGGTTATGAAGTTAACTGCCTATTTATTCTATTTTTTATTACTCCTCTTCTGTCACCATCAGCGATTTCATAGAGCGCCGCGTTTGTTACATTATTATTATTATTATTATTATTACATGTACTGCTCAACATTTTATTTGACTTGTACCAAAATTCCAGTTCAGGTTATTCACTGTTTTGTTGGTTTAGATAACAAGCAACAAGTGATCTGGCCTCCTGGGTTCTGTGGGGAAGACACTTCATATCTGCCACACACAAGGCAGATGATACCAATATAATCCATATGTAAAGGGGCACTAAATATTCTTCATAGGGGCAATCTCTTTTCAGCACTGTCAGTCTGCACAAGAGTAGAACTAATGACCTAAAGGTGTAAGGCCCTGTGTATCCTCATTAATTTCCCAAGACTATGTGTTAGTAAGATACTAAGGCCCAAGGGACTAAAGCAAAAGCAAAACTGAGCAAGACATGTTGAATATATTCCTTTGGAGAGGTGCAAAATTGTGCATTACAAAACACAAAAGCATATGAATACAAGTTTTCCTCACGTATTTTCTCTTAGTAATGAATATCATGAGCCTAAGTTTCTAAAATAAGCGTATACGCTATCAAATAACTGCACAAAAAGAAAGCTCTAATAAAAATACTTAAATTGAACAAATCAAATACCATTTGAGAGAGGATGAATTTTAAAGGGCGTCACTTTTCAAAATCCTCTCATTTAATAATTACAACAGCAATAATACTAGCAGTAGAACCCCCTCTGAGCAGTAGTCCCAGACGCCATGGTGCCAGGTACTTCCCTTAAAAGAATGAGGGGCCCCACTCCACAAAACTTTATAAAGCAGACAATATTCAAAGTGGCAAGAAGTACTACAGATGTTTTAACAAGACAAAGTGAACTCAACCGGCCAAAGCTACACAGAAGGTCAGGAGAACACACAATTTCAAAGCATTAGAAGCTGCTGTGAAGGTCCTCCGGTGGGTCAGCACGCTTAGCACTTAAATCAGCCCTGACAGTAATGTGCTGAACTTTTCCTGTTTTCCTAATGTGCAGCTCAGATCACCCCTCCTTCATTTGCCGCTTCTTGTCTCCTGGTTTCCTCCCTTGGGTCTGGTTACCTCTGAACAGTTTTGGCAGCTCCATTCTCTGTCATTACTCCTCTATGCACCTGGCCTAGAATCCCTCCCCAGAATTAATTTGCAGCTGAGGTGTAAATAGCATAGTCCCCACCTCATCAGTGGTGAAAATGGCCTTGCAGCTGATCTGTAATCATCTTGAAAACATTAATTTTGTTGCAACGGTGTTGTGCTGCTTTTGGACATTGGTGTCATAATCTCCTTATGACAACAAGTAACGTCCTGGTTCACTGTGGTAATTAAAAACTGAAACGCAGTACTTTCTGCGAATTCCGAAAGAAGCATTTCAACTTTTCCAATGTGTACATCGCACTAGATGGACATTCTTGTAATGATTTTAAAAGTATTTTAACTAAGAGTTTCTCCTACATTCTATGTACATTTACTCGCTGAAGATAACATAAGCAATTATGTTGACTAACCTGGAGTCAGGTTGTGAAGTACCTCATACTGCCTGTTGACCATTGTGGGGGTTGTCTTCTAGAATCCCCCAAAGAGCACAGATTCTCTTGTGAGTTTGATCGTGCACTGACACAAGAACAATCTGCAGAAATTCAACAGAGACAATTCCCCTGGGGTAGAACCAAGGAATTAAGTTCAGAGTATTCTACGTTTTATGGGCCTTTTTAGGTTTGATGGAGGATCATGCCACAAAGCATCAATAAATGGGACCAAAGCCAGATCCCACGCTACACTGTGTTCCCAAGCAGGGACTGCTGTATATGAAGACTAAGCAAAGGAGGCAATAATTTGCATGTTGATTGATTATGATTTTTTTCCCTGTACATGATATATTGAACGCCACATAAAGAGTGAAGAACTGCTACTGTGTGTCTGATTCCAAAACAGGAAAGCTAGATAGACTGCCAACCAGCAAAAGCTATTTCTTTTCAAGAAAGAGACTTCAAAACTCATAATCAAGTCTACAGGGAATATACAATATGAAATATAACATGAGTAGCTAGAATAAACTTTGATTTGATTTCCTTTGGTGATAATGATTTCAGATAACCAATTTATGATAAATGCACTTGGGACATACTACCCAGGGTATAAATTAATAGATGTAAAGAAAAAAGAGGGGGGAGTTTAATTTTTTTAAAATTCTGGAACAGAAATAATAGAAAAGACGCATAACTGTGATCCAATAATTTAACTTCCTGTATCTTTTTAAGGAATAATTATTAAAAATTCTTCTCAGGTCTGTTGATTTACTTCTGAATGCTTTACTCCTAACTAGTGATGCCATAGCCTAATGAGAAATAAATTATAGGATGGCTGTAGTATAGGAACAGTGGGAAAAGTTGACTTTATTACAAGATTATGCATTAGATCTGGATTTATAATTGCATTTTCTCTAATCACAAGCACAAGAAATGACATTTTACTGAGTATAAATATTTGCAAGGGAAAGAAAAATTCAGCCAGGCTATTAACTGTGTGGTAGCAGGAATGCTAAATGTGTTATTGATCCGATCTATTCTATTTCTGCTACTTTCTGTTTTCTTCATAACAACTTCAAACAATGGAGTTTAACAACTGTGAGGACTCCCACAAATCCCTCCATGATTTTTTAGATTCTACCTATTAACTAAGAAACTGAGTTAGTTTAAGGAAATTAGATAGCACTTGTTATCTTAAAGACCTATGGGTCACTTATGTTTGTGTGGGGTAGCTTGAAAACATGCTCCAGAGTATGTTTGCTGTTCTCACCATCCATGCCTGCAAACTCCAGTACTGAGTCACACAGCACCTCATGCATGAAACAAAATCTAAAAATAGGCACTGGGGGAAAGGGAAATGCTGGATCAGAGATATACAATATTAAGTGCTATGTAGCAATAAAAAATGAATGTGCAATTGCAGCTTATCCAAAGTCATAGGAAATGACTGAATTCGCGCCACCGCTGAGCAGAGATTAGTCAAGAGACAGATGTTAAATGTTACAGCATTTTAAAGCTTCAGGCTTCCAAAAGAAATTTCCAACCCTTTGTCTTGTGTAATTCAGTGTTTTGAAAACTATCCTAGAATTACATAGCTTTGCATGTATGATTGGTCACAGCAGGGTTTAAAGCTTGGTGACTGGAAACACTTAAAATAGCCAAAGGTTCGATCCATATAGCTTTCCAGAGTTTTGATAGTTTTTCAGATTTAGTTGATCAGTTTTGGAGTGAAATCCTTCTGCCCTCAAAAGTCAATGAAAGTTTACTGCTGGCTTAATCAAATCTCTTGAAGGGGAAGATTACTTATCAAGTATGTACTTACTGATTGCATCTCATGTGTAGCCATGAAGATGAGCGGATTGTTTTTTTTTCCCACGTTCAGCATCTTTGCAGATCTAAGAACTGTTCCATAAGCAGAGTTTAACAGTTGTCCCTTTTCTGCAAAATCCATCATTGCCCCAAAGCCCACTTACAGATTTTATCCGATGGGTCTTTTGGTGCACTTGGGTTAGGCAGTAGCTAAAGAGGGATTCTAAGTTTAAAAGTTTTGGATATAGCTACATCATCCCTGTTTTAGGCACTAACATAATTTTGTGGATCTTGCTTTCCCAGAGGAGACAGCTTCTCATAGAAGTGGGCCAACAGATGATCAAATGTACCCGATTTTCCAGGTTCAGAGTTGTCAGTTGAACCCTAGTTCTCACGAGTCAAAAACGTAACCGTTGCATTCATAACTGTATGCAGTTTAATGTCTAGTCCATGCAGAAATTACCTCTACACTCAATAATAAATGATAATAGATTCAGTTTTCAAATTGTTAAAATATAATTTATTACAGGTTTTTTTTCAATACACGAGTCATGTAAGTGATCCAGACCTTTCTGCTGTGGTCCAAATATTAACTGTGTCAGCATGGTATTTTCTTTCCCTCCTGGAATAAAAATTTAGCAATAAACTCCAGAGGCAAAGTGGCATCTAGCTAATGGCATTCAATCTAAGCTTATTGCAGATCGACCTTGAATGCTGCCAAGTCTCTAACATGTGCTGACAATACAGCATCGTTGCTAAGCTACCTATTATTAATCTTTGCAATGAAAAATGAAGAGGTCAGAATGTGTTGAAGGTGTGTTTATTACAGAGCTTGCACAGAAGGTCTCATTTGAAAGCTTGGATAATTCACCATTTTTATTGCTGTGAAAAGCTTTTAATTTTTTTTAAAGATTTGAATCTGACTGACAAGTCACAATTTATGACACTGATCATCCCTTAATTAAATAGCAGAAAAAGAAATACACATATATTTTGTAAATATTCATCTGTCTACATTCAGGCCAACAGAAAAGGAAGTTCCAGTCATTTGTAATTGAAACAGAAATGATTTAGTACTTTATCTCATGGTCAAAGTTGCAGTACGTTGGGTCTAGAAAAGCCTCATAAAAATGCACGGGGCAATAGTTAGTGTTTAGGGAAAAAAAAAAATATTATTAGAACATTCTCCATTCTTACTGTCTGCTGCTATCTTCTGGGTTTATTTCTTGCGGCTTGGATTTTATTTAGCTTTGTGGTGTTTTGGTTGAGGATCAAGATTGTATACAGAAACAGGACACATTCTATTTATCAATAAATCATCAAACACAAAGACCAATGAATGGGATGTGCACACAAAGAACGAAAAAGGGGGAAACTCCACATCCTTTGAAAGAAGAAAAGGCCAGGATAAGAGCAAAAAGTGGCCCGGTGTCATTCTGTCACAAAGGAAATTGATGTAGGAGGTGAGAAAGAGACGGAGTATATATTTTCAAAGGAGAAGTGCATAGGTTATCAAAGTCCTGTATGCAAGGGCTGCTGATACACACAGGGGACCCTCCCCCCCCACCCCGAAAAGTAGCCAATGCTTTCCAGGAAGGAAGACATCTCCTTGAAAAAGCAGAAGTCAAAACCTAACCAACCAAACTTTCTGAAGGCTTGTTTCAAAGGGAAGGTTTTATCAGCAAAAGCTGAAGTGTGTATTTCAGGAGACATCTGCATGGAGATTTTCTCTCCCATGGAAATACTTTTGACGTGGGTTATGATAATTTGGAGGGTTGTGAGACTTTGCCCAAGGATGGGAAAGGAAAGGTGTGCTGAGGAGGACATGTACTTTTGTAACTGTATCGGTTTAACTTGACTTGGGAGTTATGCACATATCACTGGTAAAGCTTCATCATGTAAAACTTCTCCTCGCTTCCCTAAACACTAATCACACGAGGACATTGGAGAAACTCGGACGACTGCTAGCCCACAGGAACCGGTCTTTCTTCTAAGGCTAATCTGAGATTGCCAGAGGGCTGCTGGGGCTCTGTCACCCCTGCAGCAGGTCATGAAAGGAGTAGCCATCCCCCAGGTCTGCCTGGTGCCCTGGTGGGGAATGATTTGCTCTGTCCATCCTCACTCTACCTGCCTAAGTGCAGGCTGAGCTTTTCTGCTCTGTGCTCACGACTCTGACGGCTCCCAGCTCCGTCGGTGCCAGTGTGCTGTCACAGCTGCTGTCCACATGGACACTCTGAGTTGCTCTGAATTACAGCATCACTGACAAAGCACAACAAGGACACTTTGAAACAAGTATTTTTTGATCGAATACTGTTTAGAGATTATACTTCCTTAGTGCTTAATAGTAGAGTGTGTTTCCAAGCAGGGTGAGGATTTAGGAACGAGCTCACGCAGAGGAGATTCATCTATTTTAGCTGCGTTGATCTCTTCAACTGCTTCAGTCACATCAATAGCAGCCCTCAGGTTCTAGATTTTAAAAAGGCCCCAAGACCACTCTGCAGTAAGAATCCTTCTAGCAGCTGAAGATACACTCATCAAAGACCAGTGAAGTTTTTTCCAAGTGTTTGAAGGATGGGTTTAAATCCTATGCTTCAAAAGCTGGAAATGCTATTGGGAAAGATGAGCAATAGCATTCTGGTTCCTGCCGTTCCTGCCGAAAGAGCTTTGTCCTAAGTGACGGAGGGGTCTCAAGTACATCGTTATCAAGCACTGCACAAGCAGAGACTCTCAAAAACAAACCAGTATGAAACCTCTCACGAGAAGCCTGATAGTGCAAGTGGATATGGGATATAATCCCAACTTCTCTTCCTCTTCTATTTGTCCTTATAGCTATTTTATGTAGTCTGCAGCACTTCAGAAGAGCAGGATGAATGGAGCTGCCTCTGTGAAGAACATTTCTGTATAGCTAGAATGGTATCTTGCAATTGCAGCAGAGAACTTATCACCTAACATACAGAAGGCTAAACTACATGTGGATTGTCAAAGATACCCTGTGGCCTGGCTAGACATATATGCTAGAGATGTAGCTTTGTCTTTTGTGTTTCTCTGCATCATCCCCCTGTTTTCACACGCCTTTAGTTTATTA
This sequence comes from Phoebastria nigripes, assembly GCA_035582835.1. NCBI lineage: Eukaryota > Metazoa > Chordata > Aves > Procellariiformes > Diomedeidae > Phoebastria > Phoebastria nigripes. The sequence continues at coordinate 1,183,859 of JAYKAV010000822.1, read as the reverse complement.
ATGTGAAAATTTTGACCATGGCACACTTGGAAATGCGGTTCCTTGTTTATACACAATTTAAATTTAGCAACAGTCATACACACTTCCTGATCTCTTCCCTAAATCCTAACTTGATAGGGGTGTCTCGGGAAGTACTAAAGTACAGCTCTGTTTCAGCTAGTTCTGAATGTCAAAGCTGCTCTTGAAAATAAATATATTGATCAGGAAAGTACTGCTTGTGCTGTGGCTGTGAGGGGTGGCTGGAAAAAAAAGAGAGACTTTTTGTCAACAATGTGAACCTGGAAATTTAGTTTTGTTCCAAAATGAAAAGCAAAAGACATCTTTCAGGATTTTTCTTGAAATGATGCAACAGATAATCACGGAAGAAAGGCTTAGGGGCCACTGATTAAGACATTCATCTGCTATGTGGTACGTTCAGTTCCTGTCCTGTTTGGAGAGATTTGAACTGGATTTGCACATATCCCACTGGAACGTATCATTCTTCTGTCACCAGTGTCAGAACGACGCCCTCAAAAGGTTAGTCAAATCTTACAGGGACTTATCAAAAAACATATGAAGGAATCAGCTTGTATCTCTCGGATCTATAAGCAGATAAAACTGTTAAGGGACAAACTGTAGATTTTTCTGTATTTGGCCTGGTTACAAGTTTTGAGTCTTAATAGCAAATGTTATTTTATTTAGGCTGTATATGCAATTTCCATGAAAAGTGGGAATCAATAATACAGCTGACTTCTTTATAGAATGGTACAACTAGAGTACAGTGCTATTTTTCCATGCAAGTTAGTAAATTCCATAGCTGAAAGCAAATATGCAGCATCATTCACTGATACATATGCAATAGGTGCATGAAGAGCTCAACTCCAACTGTGAGTATGCAGGATCACACCCGCTGTTTGAATCAGAGAAGCAGATAAAGAAAGGCAGTGATTGAGAGGGTCATGTACCCAACAGGTGAGCAACTACATAATGAGTGTCTTAAATACTTCACTTCAGCTGAGCAGCTTCAGCTTATACCAGCAGAGAAGCTGCCCTTTGTGCTTAGAATGATACCCAAAGTCTAGGCTTTCTTGAAGTCAGTGACCAGATTTGCATGTCTCCTTGATTAGGGTTTCTGGCCAGAGACAAGAAAGATTTTGTGTTACAGAATATTCTAGGCAGCCAAACAGAATTCAAGCTAAGACATACTCATGTCACATTATACTTTTCCTGGGATGACACAGGCCTCATCAGAAGTGTACATGAAGTGCTGAATTTATACTTGCAGTCACAACAATACAGTTTAGGTGACAGATGGAAAAACATGCCACCTAAACTGTAGATTTTTACTTATAATGCTTTTGACTGTGTCGCTTTGTGGCAGTGGGAATTGTGTACAATTCAGATCAGATAATATAAACAGAGTGAAGCCAACTCTCAGTTCAAGTAATGGGAGAATCTATTAGGTAAAGTGTAATTTGAAAAGGCATGCTGAATCTGGACAAAAACCATGAGGATCCTGTAATACGTGTAGTTCTATAGCTGTGCTATATAGTGCTGTGATAACCAGTTGTGCTGTAGATTCTGCAATATATTGGTCCAAAGAGTTTCTGAAATGGTAAATTTATCTGCAGGACCCTATGTTATCAGGTATTTAGATCCATAGTTCCAAGATCAAAAGCACTCTAAGCCTAAACTTCCAAGCCGTGGCTATATATAGGACTTGTACATTTCTTCTGAGTTTGTAGACTAATAGTCTCCTGATTAGGAGTGCAGCACAAATAATTTAGTACAGCGTGCTGGCTGAAGTCGTTACTGTTCATCTTTAAAGCACAGAACTACTGAAACTAACGGGTAATGGGAAAAAAATGCCAGCATAACAGAAGGGAAAAGAAGCCATTTAGCAACTTAAATGGAAGACATGCTACCAGCAACTTGCTATGAAAATTTAGGATTGGGGTCGGATGTGGAAAGATTCCTTCGAAATGCTTCAACATTGTGGGTAAAAAGACTCATCTCAAATCAGGGTTTTCAGCCAGAAGAAACACTGGGGAAAAAAGGAGAAAAATCTAGAAAAAAAGTTGAAACAAAGATGACTGAGCCTGGGATGAAATACAAATAGAGAGGAAGAACAGGCAGAATAAGAAGTGGTAAAATTGCACAAGAGGAAAATGAAGATGAAAAACCAGCATGTATACAGGTATCATTCATTATGTTTTGCCAGTGTATATTACAAGGCCTCTTTTAGTTGGGGCAATACCAGCGACTTCCTATGGTTTGAATTTAATTTTTCTTTAAACATGTTTCCCTGTTTTCCACTTTGCTCAAACTACGGGAAATGGAAAGATGAAGAATCTGATTTAGCTTTGCAATTTCTCCATTCTGGAAAAAAAGAAAGAGAGAGGAGAGGGGGAAGAGAAGGTTGTTGAATCAGAGGGGTAGAATGTGATCCTCAAAAACCTACCTGGCAATCAGGTATCTTTAACAAGAAAGCAAACCTCTATTGATCAAAATATTCCATAAAGAAAATAGATCTTGACTGGTACGGTGTTATATTATAGATTATATTATTATATATATTATTATTGTTATAGTATATATTATTACTGGAAAAGTTTTAAATTGTAGTGATACAACTAGAAGATTGTGGAGTTATGGTGATGTTTCAATACTATTTCAAAGTCATACCTCTACTGAAAATGACACTGTGCTGATGAATTTCCTAGTAAAAACACTTCTGTCCTACACGTGGACAGCATAAATACAAACTGAGAGCAGCCAAGTGCCACAACGCTAAGAAAGCAACTAAATATGCTCTGAACCCTTAGCATGTGCATAAAACCAGCTTGAATTTGGACAGCTTTCAAGTTTAGCATGGTTTAGCAAAGACCCACGGAGGACAGTGCTGTTCACTTAGGAGTGCCGGTCTTCATGGCTTGGAGATGACTCAACATCACGCTTTGCATGAATATGTTCAAAAAGCTCTCGAGAGCTTTTGCAGGCTCTGTGAAAGCTCCCAGCACAGCTACCACAACAATCCCACCAGCAGCCCAAGGAAACAGGGGGCAGGACCCTGAAAACCCAAGCTGCCAACGGATTAGAAAGGCAGGCAAAGCTGTGGGGTTCCAGCAGAATGGTGCTGATAGCCTTTTCATTCTCCTAATGCGTCATTTTCTGTTGATTAAATTTTCCATTGGAAAAATTCTGACAAGCTGCTATTTCCCTCAGACCAAATCATAGTAATGAAAGTTTATAAAGTAGCCATTCATTCAATCAAAACTTATTACTCAAAGTGTAGTTCTATTTTTTTCCCCTGTACTCAACATTAAGCATCCATATTCAATGCCTGTTATTATGGGAATTGTTCTGTAATGAAAACATAAATCGTCACAACATGAGTGCATTTCTACAAACAATGTAAGAGGGGGCATATTCTCAGTACCTCCTATGGCTGTAATCGGTGGTACCCATTCATATGCTGTAGTAATGCCATACTTAATGGCTTCATGATGAAAAAAGCCTGCTAGCCTGAAGATGCATAGTGCTCTAGAGGTCTCTCTTGCAGTTTATTGTGTCCGTAAGGAATCTTGTTCTCTTTTATCATAAAAAATACGGTCACCTAATGCAGCATGACAGATCCCTGCTCTGGCTGGGTATAGACAGACTTGATTTTGCTGAGCAAAAGCTTGAATAACTGAAATGTACACATGTGAATATGCCATATAGTTCAACAAAACGGGAATACGGTGTGCTGGATAAATATGTAAAATTTGTTACCTGACAGTCCAATTGATGAACAACTAGGAGTTAAATTCACCCCTGCATTAGAGTACAAGAAGCAATGTTTCTAATTTTCTTATTGGTGGGACCACTGAAAATGGCTTTCTCTATAAGTGCAGGGGGAGTCAGTGAAGCCTGAATATTGCACTCTCTCCATTTCTCCACTTTACTTCCACATGAAATGCTATGCTAGAAATGAGTTGGCTCCTTTAGCTGAAACAAGAAACTAAGACTAAAGTCATGAGGGCTGTTCGGCTGCTGCTGGGCCGGGCAGAGGGGCAGCTCAGCTGTTTTGCCAGCCTACCTGTATGCACACGTGCTCTCTGTCCTACCAACATGATCCTAATTCACTTGCGTATTTTCAGTCATTTTCAGCCCAGCTCAGGAGGGCAGTGATGAGCAGCAAAAAGATGCTGGGAGCAGCAACCTTGGTCACCAGAAATCACATCTGACTACCACAAAATAAATAAAGAGAAAACAGCCATGGCAGCATCAGTGCACAAGTCCCAGATACCACCCGGATCTTATTTAATTGCAGTCTTGAAGGCTGAAGTGAGACATGCAATGCATAAAGGTCTTTCGCCTCTGTCTAGGAGTCAGTTTATGTCAACGAATGTGGATGATCTCTAAGGGAGAGTAAGCTAAAACAGCCTGTCCTACTACTTTAAAGTCAATTTCTTAGAAGGCACCCGGACTTTGTTGCCTGCACAACTACTGCCAAATCCGTAATTTTCCAGCACAACGTAGAGCACTGAATGGCCATTCAATTGCACGTCTGAAGTCATAGCTGCAAGCACAGAAAATCCAACAAGCGCAAAAGTGCACTGCAAAGACCTTTTGCCTCCCTGAAGAATGTGGACACCCAATGCAATGATAAGGCGGTATGCCATCTTCCCTGCTCATAATCTCCACCAAAGGAAGAAATACCCAACTATGGAAGATTTAACAAACTTGTGGCTCTTTCTTAGCAATAATTTCAGCTAAAATCATGGCGGTTATTACCATCCATCGTGTGTCACTGATTCCACTCAGTGCTTGATTTGCAGGTGATGCAAGCTTGTTAGTGCCAAGTATCTTGGCTGTTCAGCTGAGGTTGTAGCAGCTAATGGTCTGAAAATTGCCAGTTCATTCCCTGGTGTTTAGACCTACTCTGCTTCTCTTCTTACATCTCTGTGCTTTGACAGTATCATCGAGGCAATACGTAGAATTTGCCAACAGATTATAAATTACTGAGGAAAAGATTGCAAAAGTTTGGATATTGGTGTTCTCATCCAAGCCGCTTGTTCCCAGTGCAATTAGGTATAAAGCCAGGGAGGTGTCTTGCCCATAGAAGATCAGGAAACTCCCTTGCAATACACACACTCATACTTCTTTTACCTGAAAGAAGGTTTGTATCGACCATTCTAATCCCCTGAAATAGGACTAGCCAATGCAAATCACAGGTGCAGCACCACATGAAATACCTGATAAATGTCAAATGATCTCCACAGATGTAGTTTGAAAGCAATTTGTATTTGTGTTTAAACTAATTTCTTTGAGCTTGAGCAAAACAAGCGACCATGGCCTCTGTACAGATGCCAAACTAGTATCACTCAAGATTCTCTGACATGTTATTGATTTTCAGAATTGTGTTTAACATTTATATTTTAATGCACATCTAAAGCAAAAAAAAAAAAAAAAAATCCACTGCAGTTGCTTGTGACTTACTACAAATGCAATTTATTTTCCTCCACTCCAGTTAAAGTGAGACAATAGAAATGACCACAATTGTTCACTGTTTGTATACTTCCACAATTAATGCTCCTCAAAGAGTTTGTCAATTAAAGGAGTTAGCTAAAGAACATTAATAAGGCAAATTAGCTCATGCACCACCATTTTCACTTTGCTTTGACAATAAGATGCTTTTATCAGGTGAAGAGTTCAACAAATACATTTCTATTTCCAGAGAGAACAGAAATACACAAATACACTGCTGTAATTTTTACATTGCTATAATCATCCATAAATACAACATTGACTCTCTGAGACCCTAATGAAGCTCTTTGTTGCAACATTAATGAAGAAAGCAAACATTAACTTTGCATTTTAATTCTATTTAACAACACTCTTTCAAGAAAGAGATGAACCTGGGTATGTGTTTCTGAATGTCAGCCACTCCAGCCTCCCATTGTTTTTATCCCCATCACTAACCCAACTTGCAGCTACCACTAGCTGCCATTAACAACAACAACAAAGTAAAAAAAAAAACCAAACCAAATCAAACCAAACCAAACAAAACAAAAAACAAAAAACAAAAAAACCACAACCAGAACAGTGCAAGTTCAGCCCACTCTGTGCCCTTGGCATTATGATGGATAAATCAAAGCAACAGAAACACTATAATCCCCTGACTATAAGTTTTTGTGATCTGATTTTATGACTTCCTGTTGTGTACCTCACACCTCTATATGCTGGACCACAACAGAAAGCATCCATAGATATGACCAGTGCTCTGCTTCTCTATTGTACCCAAATTCTTTAGATATACAGACAAAAATGCTTTTTACCTTTGTGGAATCTCCTAAATTTATACAGTAACGTTAAGTTTTGAGTGATATATGAAATAATGAACTTCTCCCTACCTGGCCCACAGAATTGAATACTAACAGTTCTTGGCAACTGATACTGCTCTTTTATTTGAGGTAATATTTAGTTCACTCATAAACAACAAAGAACATCATCCATGGAGGAAGAGAAACACTTTGGGTCAGGTTCATTCCTGGTCAATCCCTATTGCCTTCACTTGAGATACCCTGGAGGCAAATTTGATGCATTATTCCTGGGGATTGGTTGTGGGTTTTGTTTGTTCTCTTCCCTAGCCCATAAGCTGGTGTTTGGGCTAAAAAAGCCATTCCCAAACAAGAAATGAGAGATCTCCTTTTCACTCAGAACTAATAAATTACTTAAATCTAAGTACTCAAAAATATGAAACAGAAGCTCAAAATACTATGAGATCTACTTCAAAATCATGAAATGTTATTTTCTAGTTAGTTGGTCCAAATCTCTGGGACTAGTTATGTCAAGTGTCCAAGCCTTCCTCTACAACTTCATTTTCCAAGGGCAAATAAAGAATTTTATTGTCACTAATTAAAAAAAAAAAAAAACAAACAAACAAACAACTTGAGATTTTGAGGTAGTTGCTTGACAATTAGCCTATACCATGAGAAATTATTTCCATATATTCAAACTAGCAATCTGCTGTTGATGAGAAAGATGGGAGCTTTGCAGATGGGAGAAGAAAGCATATTTGAATTAGTAGGATCATAATTTCGGCTGAAGGTGCACTCTCAGAACTAGGCTTTTTTAAGGTGTCAAACAGGACATCCAAAATCACAAGAGCTGAACCTTGACCTACAGAACCACTATAATCCTTTACATTTTGCCAGATGCCTATCTGAAAAAATCATAGAAAGGTTTAAATGTAAGTATTGGTTTAGTAAAGGGCCAGAAGGGAGTAATTTCTGAACCATCCCAAAGCTAGCACGTAATATATTTATAAGATGGTTGCCATTTTAACTGACTATGCCATTAACAGTTTCAATGTTACTGCGCTTGTCTTTACTTGATATCATTTCTCCTATATGCTCAAGAATGATGCTTTAGAAGAAAGATTGTGATCAAAATGTGTCTGTGTGAATGAATACATATTGAGCTTGAAGTGTGAGCTCTTTAACTTAACCCTCCACAGTTGAAGATTAGTTCGCAAGATACTTTATCGACCTCCCTACCCATAATCACCTTGTGGAGCTGTTAGATCAATTTTAGAGGCTTTATGCACCCCAGGAGAGACTATTGATCAACTTCATGCATTCTTCATCAGTATGCAGTTTTTAAGAAAATTATATTTTAAAGAAAAGATATGAAAACCAAGATAATACCATTTTATATGAAAGCCTTTAACTCTAACAGGTTCTCTAGTTTTAAAGTTCCGTTAAAGAATCTGATTTTGTGCGAGAAGACATTGCTTTGCATTAAGACATCTCTTCAAAGCGCACAAGATTTAGGCATTTCAAATATTCTTTTTAATCTCACCCTATCCCTCATAATCTCTTGCCATCAGGCAGAAAAATACAGTGCTTACAGAACATCTGCTATAGAAGTCTTCACAGATAGCATCAACAAAGAGCAGCTGATGTTGTATATAACCATTCTTAAAGACGACAGATAAGTTCATCAGCAATTGTGACAGAAGAAGGGATGATACACCACAAGTACAAGTGTTTGCCATGCAGAACGTACAGAAACACTACACCGTACCACAGTTATCGGACGCCCAAAGTAGCGGCACCTCCGACTTCACTGTCTTGCAAAGCCCTGTTTCATCTCAGATCCCAGCCCTCGCTACCTGTCGGCACCTCTGTCCAGGGCAGGACTCATTCTGTCTGCTGAGCAGTGGAGAGGAGAGATGAGGGTTGGATGAGAGCTGTGCTAATTTCTTCTCCCTTTGTCCACCTACCTAGCATAAGAGAAGCTGTTGTCGTGCTCTCCCACTAGCATTGGAAGAATTTGTGGACCTAAAGAGGGGAGTCTGGTAGAGGAAACTGGGCTGGGAGAGAAGAGTATGATAGGAAGTAGGACAGCAGAAAGAGATCCCAACCCATCTAACATTATTATCTGAAGCTACCCCTCTTACTGGGACCAACGCTCTCCAGCTCCTGAGCCAGGTAAGGCTGGCAAGAAAGTGAGGAGTAAACGGAAGGGAAGCAAAAGTCTCCAGTTACCAGCTGCCTGGTGGCTAACAACCTTTAATGATCCAGTCGTTAAATGTCTTAAATTCAAAATACTTGATACTACCAAGATACCTTTTACTGCTATAAATATTGCAAAAGTCTCAAATAGTGCTAAGAGGTTTTTATACACTGACAACTTTTACATTCCAGATCCTGATTTTTATTTTCAGAGATGTCAAAGAATAAACCCAGACTGTCTCTTTGATGGTGTTTCTTCTCCTGATCTCACTGTGGCAGCTGAGATAGATACAATACTGCAGAGGGTGGTCTTCAGGGTGCCAAGCACATTCTTCTCAGAGCACCAAGAACAGCCTTTTACTGACTATTACTTGTGGGATGCAGAAATGTGTGTCACCTTCATTCTTCTTTTTCATCCGTGCTCTGAGAGAGATTCATCACATACCTACACACATTTGGGCTGGCATCAACCTCTTTAATCAAGAGGAAAGTCAGGTGCTGATTTACTGTAGGTGGGAGGGAAAAGAGAATATAATCCCGCTCTTCCCTCCTTCAAATGACCTCAGTACAGCACTCAGCACGGAGCCACGTGTTCTGCATGACTTGATGTGGTGGACATGTATCTTTATCCTTTGGTTGTCTTGGCACACCCCTAAGCTTCATTCCAACAGGCACAGTCTGCTGAGAACATTGGACTTGTAATAGTACAGCACAGAACTGCGGCACAGCTCCTTGAAGAACAATTTTGCATCAGCACAAGATGGAATAGAGCTTTATATATTGCAAATTTTTGCCTCCACATTTCATGTGGATGAAAACAAGAAATGTGGCTGTTTAATGGATCAGGTGTAAAAGCAACCGAAGATGCTGGAAGAAACTGAAATGCTAAGGACAGCTTCCAATGCTTCGATACAGCTGAACCAAATCTTAAGTCTTCAAATCTTTGTCTGAACCTTAGCCCAAACTGAGCTAGGGTCCAACACAGAAGTTCCTGGCAGTATCCATTTCACATGCTGACTATAGAGCAGCATTTAAAGTGTGTTCATATTTACATAATTTAAAAATTGTGTTGTATATATACTTTGCATGAAGGAGCTGTTTGTATACTATATGTTAGTGATCAACCTTGCTATTTCAATAATTTAATAGCACACTTCAGATGTTACGTTTTTATATTCTTAATTAACCATTTGCTAATTAATGAATATATACACCTGACTGCACTGCATTTTGTGCTGATGCCGTTAATATTTTTTTCTGATTTTCTGACATACCTTTGTGATTTAGTCAAAGGCAATATGCAAATATTCAGTAAGATACATTGACAATTGCTCTTTATGCTTTCCTGATAATGCTGTAGACTCCACTGAGCTGCAAAGAGTTGATAAAACTGCACACTCTTTACTTATTGCTCCATTATTCTTTGCTAATTGAGCCACATAGTTTAGTCAAGTGTTTACAAGCTTTGCTAATAGACTTGCATACAAATTTTGTTCAATATGTTATACTAAAGAGAATGTTTACTACCTGCTGAGCTGTTGGAATCATGATAGATAACAGTTCTGAAGTTGTCAACCAGTCAATAAACACTGACAGCAGCATAACCCATTGAGTTGGGGAGCTTATTGCTTTTGCAGTGCTGATGTAAATGATCTGAATTAACCAATATAATAACTAAGGTGGAAAGTCAATGCGTGCCAGATGCCTAACTACTCTGGGTTTCTCTGAAACACTAGCTAAATAGTCCATTAGGCAAGAACTTCTTATTTTGCAGAAAGAGAAGTAAAACAGCAAGAAGCTTGATGGGAATCTCTGAGTTCACACGACACACTTCTTTTAAAGCTCTCCTTAAGTCAAGGACCTTCAGAGCTCCAGACATCATAAATTGCCAGAACTGAACAACTCCTCTGAGGATGCTGGGTGGTCTCACACAGAGTGAGACAGAAGCATTTTCTGCACATGTGGTAGCTGGATGGCAACCTGGGACAGTGTATGATTTATCCCACTACACTGTTCCTGGCTTTCCCTCATTCTCACTTGCTTTGTTTTTACCTCACAAAATTGGGAAGTAGCTACTACCAGTTCTATAGAGCCATTTCTCCTCTCTGTCCAAATATATGCTAGCCAAAATGTATTTGGTGCAGTTCCTCTCAAAGAGGTTCTTGGAAAGTGGTTTTGGTTCATGCTTGCCATTTCCCATTACAATGGAAGTATGACACAATCCTATAGCAAGTCAACACCATTCAGTTAAAAAGAAATTATCATGCCATAACAAAAATAACTCGTAATAAAAAAATATTCTATCATTATGGGAGGGTGCATGTTTTCAGCTAGTAGAAAACAACAGAAGTCCACTGACTTCACCACAACTACAGCACTACAGCAGTTAGGTGGAATTACCCACCTGTGAATACTGCCCTGCAAGCCTCTATGAAGGGAAAATAAATAATGCCAATTATGAAGTTTAATTTAATTGTTAAAATGCATCAGTAAAAGGGGAACTATTTGGAAAGATAACATGTAAAGCTCAGAAGAAAGCATGTATATTCAGTCACTTTCTAAATTCTGCAAAATACAACAAAAGAAGCTGGTGCAAAAGGTTGTGTGACTAAATTCCACTTCCAGTGTTTCAGGACTCTGTTCTCTCTCCATTCCACACTACCCATTTCTAGCAAGATTACTCTCTCATTCATTTTATGCATGAAACTTCTATAATCAAAGATTGTTCTGCAGGCAAGGAGAGAATGCAGAAAATTCAAGAGGTATCTGTAGAAAGCATCAGAGATAAGAGCATGGCTAAAGCATCTGCCTTGGTCAGCAAAATACAATGGGATTAAGTATTGAAAAGGACAATTCAGTCAATAATAATTATAAAACCATTGTAGCGCCAAAGAAGAGTTCAATGAGCCAAACACTGAACTAGAGTTCTCATGTCAGCTGGTGATAAAAATCTGCACCTTCATGTTAAAGACATCTGTCTCTGAGCAAAACTGAAAATAGAAAGGGTATTTAGTCAAGTTGGCAGAAGGTACACACAGTTCCCACGCAGGGACCTTTTCTGTGCACACCAGCACAGTAGGTAACCCTTCTGGCTACCTCATTTAGTCTAGAAGACATTTCTAACACAGTCACAAACCTCATTGCAACTGCTTTGCTCTACCTAAACCAACCTAGGACTGAAGTCTATTCTGAGCTGAGGAATAGCATCAGCTATGCCACTAAAATCCCTCTTTACAAGGATTTCTTCCATCACCAGCATTGTGTTGGCCCCAGTCAGTCGTATATGTACTGTATACCCATATGTATTTTGCCACACTGTGCAGTGGTACGAACTTGTTACCCAACACCACTAGCTTCATAGGCTACATGTGAGCAGCAGTGTGATATGTCCAACATAGATGCACCTGCCCCTTCTAGTTGCGTCCAAAGATAAATTTCCCAGGCCAATAGTCTGGTCTAGGACATACAGTTGCACAATTCTCATTGCACCCAGAAGACGGCAGATCTGCATACTCCAATGGCCACATGCATTACGCTGCGTTTGAGTGTATAGGAAGAAAAGATCGCTTCATGTGTTCTGTCCTCTCCGCTCTGCAGTACATCTGCTGGAAACCACAAGATGAACTTGTAACGCACAGAGAGCCTCAATGCTGAATTTCTGGGGATTAGGCTCCAGTGCAGTATATGGTCTACTGAATCTGCACGTCATAATTTAGAACTTCAGTTTTCAAAAGCAAATCTAATATTACTCCCTTTAGCACTTTTGGAGACCCATCCTGCCATCAATTAGCTCTCAGTCCTCCCATAGGTTTAATTAGCACACGCTTAGTGGAACAATAGAAAAATCTCCCTGAATGTTGAAAGAAGACTGCTTTAAAAAAAGGCCAGGACAGTATTATTAGGCTTTGTATCTAGACATCCCTTTTTTAATCCATCGCAAGGCTTAGAAATGCGTGCAGCGGTGGCGCATCTCCTGTGTCCTCATAGCGCTGAAAATATTAATAATCCCAAGCACTGTAGCACGGGGTAATGACTATGTCTGAGCTTTAATGATGTGTTGTGTCAATCTGCAGCACTGAGACATTAATAAGCCTGTCTCTTATATGAAACAAGTCTGATTTCTTTATAATGGATAACAGGTAGACATTTTACCAAACTGTACCAAAAAAAGCTTTGTGCATTTTTCTCCCCTATTGAAAGAAAAAAAAATTAAAAATTCTTTTAAAACAATAGCTCAATTGATAATTTCCTGATGATAATAGGGTTTTAACACACCCTGACCATAGCATCTTTATACATACAGTGTTTCATTTTCTGTCCTGTGCAGAGACTGCAGCCAGCTAGGTGGTTAAGCAGCATCCTAGCTGTTAACCAGTCCATCTATCAACAAAAGCATATGCTTAATTTTAAGCCATTTAAGTAAGTAGCCATCAGTCCCTGTAAGTTTAATTACATGCTTAGAAATCATTCTGCATCTAAAGCTAACAAATAAGCCTATGCAATTAAAACTACTTAAGTTCTCAGTACATACTACTGTATTTTTTTTTCTGCTGAAAATAGGCTTATAGAAAATAGAAGATTGATAACGTATCATCAGAAGAGTTTACAAATGTCTTGATGTTGCCAAAAAACCCACCACACCATGTAGAAAAAGGTCTACTACAGTTAAATTATCCCTTTTATTTAAAACAAAGTGATTTTAATTTAATTTGAAAGATGCGTTCACACAATTTGGGGACCCTCTGTAAATCAGTCATTAACACTTCACCCTTTCAGGACTGTTTACATGCTGTCTCAGTCACCATTAGAAAAAAATAAGCCGAAGTACATATGCCATGTCCTATTTCTGTACTGGCTCAAATCCTGCTCACTTCCATGACTGCAACTCATTTGAATGAGATGGATCTGCTGCAACGAGATGGTTTTCTGCTACAGTGGAGATATCTAGGCATCAGATACCAATGGCATTTTAGAGATGACTGTGTTCTTGGGGTGTAATTTGGGAATATGTGATTCATTCCCCCACACGCTAGGAGGTGGAAGAGAAATCACATCACTTATTACATTACATTGTGCCCATCACCATGCTAAGTAATATAGCAAGTAAGGCAATCTTTCCTCTGTAGCCAAAGAATAAGGGCTTTATCTTATTCATTTTCCCATCATTCATAATTTGAGAGAGAGGAGGGAGAGAGACTGATCTTTGAAAGTGAATTGAGTAGTTTATAAGACTTTGATAAAGACAGGACCTTGCCCAAAGATGCTTTTTATTCATATAATGTTCAAGAGTCAATTTTACCCTCTTACTCGGGACTGGTTATAGATTAAGTTGAATCAGTTTTGGATATCTTGGGAGCATATTTTTCTTAAAATCTATGGCTCTTCAATATAGTTTCATTTTTCATAGTGTTTAATCTCTTTTGCTTAGTATGACCACATTTTTTTCCTAAAATTGACAAGTTACATTATATCACTTCAATACTTGTTCTACATTTGGGGATCAAATGCATACCTCAAAACCTTTGGGACAGAGGAACAAATGTGCCCCAGCTTCATTCCTAGATTTCAGATTAAACATTTTATTCGGGTTTTATATTACCACACACTCTAATAAAATATATGCATATATTCATCAAACTTGAAATTTATATTGTAAAAAGGATGTCTACATTAAAAAACTGCTGTCAGTTCAAAGCTCTGAAAAATTACGATTCAGGATTTTTTTTCACCCCGCTAATCCTGTCTCTCTCATTTATTAAAAAACTCAGCAAGAAAGAACTTTTCCTTACTTCTCAAAGGAATAATTCTTTTACTGATGTCATCAGTAGTTGGCATGGAGTAGACATGAAAGTGGAATTTACTTATTGTCTCCCAGTCACTCATATAGTAAATAATTCCTGCCCCAGCATTTTGGTGGCTTGTTTTGACAGCACAGTTCTGGAAGCTGCAGCAGACACGAAGCCAGTCTTCAGCTGGCTGTTCGGCTAACACCATTTAACCACAGAGTATTTCAATACAGAAGAAACATTTGTCAGGGCTCCGACTATACAATTTATTTTAATCTAATCAGCTTTTAATAAATTGTTGTACAAAACTTTCTTATTGGTAGTAAGCAAGATATGTAGAAGTGATTAGGTACTCATTTTGCTTCTCTAATCAATCATATGCTGATGACTTAGGCAAATAATCTAGTTCATAAAACAGTGTGTGGTAAGTTTGTGAGGGGAACATCCATCAAAGTCAGGGATGGGTGACTTTTATAATTTGCTCTTGTTGGTACGCTTCCTATTGCATTAAACTTTAAAGAAGTTAATAGCAATCTGAATTTTATTCCATGTATTTCTTTTTCTCACGTAGCCAGACACATCACAGATGATGCAGTAAGATAAGAAGCATGAGAAATACAATACTCTCCCCCAACCACATCCACAGGATTTGGATCTTAAAGGGCTGCAGCACACCACACCGCGGCCAACCCAGCCTCCTAGCGCTTCGTCTCTCCTCCTGCAGTTGTTACTGGTGTTACAGCGCGGGTCAGACGGCACTCACATGCCAGACTTGTTCATGTGCTTTAAAGGTAAGGTTCGCTTCAATAACGGATAGCAGAGAAAGTGGTCACTGTGAGATGCAAAAATCTATTAACAAAGTCTCCGGTCTACGCTCATATCCTGCAAGCTTTGATACCTGATTCCATGTCTTGCCCTTGGAATGGTCTCAAGTACTTCAGGGTTTCCCTTTTTGTGGTCTTCTGGGGTGGCCCTCCACTACTGCTGAAACACTGTCACCAGCCAAATAGCTTGTTGCTTGGACTCCCAGAAAGTTATGACTCAAATACAGTAAAACAGTGTGTCATTATTCCCCTCATATATGCATAAACAGTAGTTCTTAAAACTCAAAAGGTAAATTGAGTTGGCTTCTTTGGGTTTTGGTTTGTTATTCTGCAATAATATTTATGTCCACTACCAGAGTCAAATAATGAAAATGTCAGGGAATATAAGGCAGTGTGTGCCTGGCTTACTGAGAGTCTAAAAATATAATACACTAAATGCAGTGCCCTTGTAATGGCTAAATATATTTTCTAATTTTCATGATGACTTGCCACTCTAAACATTGTATTTCAGCAGTTTATATTACTAAATCCATCCTCTCAATCTTTTTAAACAAGACTTACTACAGTCACAGTGGCAACAGGCAATCTAGTGTTATTTTCCCCCGTGTCCCTCTATCCACCTAGGCTCCAAATATTGTTCCCTATTCGTACGCATATTACAAATTTCTCTACAGTATAAGTGTGAATCATCTTCACTTGGTAACATCAAGTCATTTAGCAGCGGCAGCAATAAAAAGGAAACTACAGAGAGATGCCGGGTAGCGTGTTGATAAACTGGTAGTGACCAGCGTGACGGCTCTATGCAGTGGTAAGATCTGTGATTCCCCTACTTGTCCCTCTAGGTTCTTGCCCAGACTTAGCACCTAGACTTTCTCATGATGGAGGAACACAGCTTTATAAAGTGAGCCAGCTTTCGGGTACGACTGCTGAAAATCTGCAGTCTGGCATAGGACAGCATAGTTCACCTGAAGTCAATGAAAGTTTTAATGGTCTTTACCAGCTTAGGGGAACACCCAGAGTTTCCCACTGTCACCGAGCTCTGCCTCAAGGCTGTACAGGCAGAGATTGCCAGGAGCCTGCAGAGCATGGAAACTAAACACCTTTTGAGTCCCCTGCCAGCCTTGTCCTGTAGCTGTGATGGAACAGTTATCTGTGGACGTGGCAAGTGTTTCCCAAAAAAAACAGCGCAGCGTCCTTTACGCAGACATACATCTGCACATGGGCCTTTTCGTCTCCAGGATTTAAACGTGTTTGCCACTGTCAGCCGGCTGACAGGGAACGAGCTTGTGTTCACAATCACATCAGGCATTTCTAAGCAAGCCCTGCTGGAAAGCAGACCCACCAGGTATCGTGCTGAATAGCTGTCCTCAGCTACGTACTTTAGGGTGATGCCCTGGAGAGATAACGAGTGGGACACCCAGATCTTCTGTTGGCTGTGTACGCTTTTCAGCTAGAAAAATATGACTTATTTGTAATTTGAGAAAATTTGATCTGGAAGTCATTAAGACACATCGAATATATTTCTTGACCGTGTTACTTTTACAGTTGCTATATAATGCTCAGTCTGCTGCACGAGCTGCAACCCAGCACAGCGAAATTGCAAGGAATATGTGCATCAAACATTCTTTCAAATCCTCAGGTTACATTTTCTCAGCAGAAGAATCGTTAACAATAACCTTTCCTCTTTGCTCTCCTTTGGTCTCAGACCAGTGAAATGTCAGCTGCAATATATTAGGAAACAAACTTTCCCCTTTCTCTATACTCTGTATAGTCAATTGTAGGAGTATAAAGTTACCAGTTCAGAACAATAGCATTTTACTTTGCATTTGTGTCAATCACTACCCAACAGGCACAACAATGAAGAGTACAGCCCTGAGACTCCATTGTCATCTATTGACTTAACAGATTTCACACTCCTTGCTGGAAAGAGAAACCAGGGAAAGGCATTTTTTCAAACCGAAACCCAATTGCATGCCCTGAAAATGAAGCTTGTAGTCAAATACTTGTATATACTCATCTCTGCAAATATTAGGGCTTTAGAGTGGAAGTCAAATAAAAAACTGGTAATACGGGTCTCATCAAGTTCTATGAGCATAGAACTGTATTGAAACATCTAAACCAGAATGCTATAACTAATGCAAATACATAGAAATAAACCAGGAAGAACTAGTCTAGAAAGGATCTTAATTTTTCCCCAAGCTTGTAGAATTCTATGCAAAACATGTATTTATGGTTTGATTGTTTCAGCATGCTCATGCCAAGCAAGATACAGCAGAAAACAATTCTATACTACTGTCTTTATCTAACTGCAATACTTAAAATAACCACAAGTAACTGGATATATTAAAGATACATCACTATTTGCAAAATTTTAGACGTTCTCTCACAGCATGCCTACAAACACAAAGAATCTCTGATGCAAAGTTTACAGCTTGGATTACACAACATTTGCATTACCCAGGAAAATTAAGTCTTTTTCAGATTTTATTTTTTACTTGATTTAAAATGTGCATAGCATTAACAAATGTTTGTTCTACAATTCAAGAATTACATTCTAAATATGTTAGCATCCATAGATCCTGGTTAGCCCGTTTAAGTGTAAATAGGCCCAGTAAATTTATATAAAGTGATCTTTGCAACTGGTCTAGAAGCTACTTCAAATGAAAACGAAGCACAAAACTAAACCTCCAGAAAGAACATCAGTCAAAACTCTGTATTTTTAAATATTATTATATAACTCCTGTCAGTAACCTTTTGTTCTATAACAGCGTTTTGACCAGCTTGCTGTACCCAAAACAAATTGTCAGTACTCAAGCATCGATTAATTTAAAATGAATGACTACTTCCAAAGACATTGATGTTGATGGAGCTACTTTGCTGAACAAAGCAGAGATGAGAACTACGAGGTGACGCTAGGATAAATATCACAGGTTGTGCTTGGTTAACAAGCCCCCTGCCAGGCAGCTGTGCTTTGGGGGGATTCTTCACCTGGATCTTTCCCCAGTAAGAGCAGCAACAAGGAAACCATCAAAGATTCCCTGAGCAAGATGTGATTGATACGGCAGTAATAATGGAGCCCATTTCAGTAGTGCTCCCAATAGGGATTGCTGCGCCATTAACTTTCCCTTTATGACTTTTCTCCTCTTTCCACTACGTTTGAGCCTTGACTGAGCTTTGCTCCTCACTGGTGATGGGCTGAGGTAATTAGATTGCATAGAGATGGGAGGGGGGAAGAGTTGTGAAAACCAACGGCTCTTCAGGCAGTGGGAGCGTGCAATGGTTGGGAGCTGACCAGAGGAGCACATCTCAAAATACGCGCGTATCTGTCTATCAAAACAAAATCCAGGTCACTGCCAGTGAAGGTGCTGTCTCTCATTTAAACAGGATGGAAGGAGTCCACATTTGCTATTGCAACTTGAGGACTAAAGCTTTTTTGCCCTTCCCTTGAAGGAATTTTTTTTAAGCCAGAAGCTCTGCCTATTCCAACTTATAACGCTGAAATGCCGAGTATGTTTTTTTCCTCAGCTGGTGACTGCTTTTCAACGGGAAAGGGTGCTATTCCTGCATACAAATCCCTATCAGAGAACTTTGGGATCATTCTCAATGCACAGCGCGTGCTTAACAGGTTTGCAAAACTGGGACCCGTGGAACTAAAATGTAAAACAGTGCCATGGGAAGATTTAAACTACTTACAAAGGTTTTAAAGCTTTCTGCAGACTGCTGGTTATGGGGAGGGGGGAAGGATGTAGGTGGTAAGATATCGCAAGCCAGTAAACACTTCCTGATCCTGATCTTAGACTACAATTTGACATCACATTTTCCTGTGTTTGTATTTCACTATACTTGTATAAAAGAAAAATAGATTGAAATCACCTAAGTCTGTCAGTGAAAGTGTTAATGCTTCCCTTTTAGTCTCCATGGTAGAAGGGGTCTTGCTGGATTTGTACGCTTTGTATCAACTCAAGGTTAGTAAACAGGCTTCAGCAACAATCCCACAATGACTTTGATCCAGGAAGACAGAGGATTTAATTAAACAAGTTGCTTTTTATTGTAAGATGGTTCAGCAAAACTACTCCTTTAATACCACAAAAAGGTTGTGGGAAATTGGAACCGGTGGGATTGGCCGCCCCACGGCAGAGGCTGGAGCTGAGGAGGGGAGCCTCACCTCTGCACCGGGTGCTGGGGCTCACCAGCATTTCATGCCTTGGTTTCCATACTGTCATTTGTTAGGGGAAGAAAAAAAAAAACCAAACAAAACCAAACGAACAAAAAAACCAGGCAGAAATCAGGCTCTCTTCGAGAAGCACCCAGGAGGGAGTTTTCATCGCAGGTGTAGTACCAAACAAGCCGAGACCCCTGGTAGGTCTGACTGCAGTAAAACCCTTTGGTAGGACTGACTCTTTGAACTTGACACTCTTCGAACTACAGACCCTGCTGCCGGGTGCAGCGTAACCCTTACATCCCTTACATTCTCTGTCATTCTTTGGGTTTATTCATGAATACTTTGGCTGGCATCCCAAGCGTGTATTATTGAATATATTTTCATTTACTGTCATATTTAATCAGTCAGCATGTACATAACACATCAAAAGGCCATAACTTCTAGACAAAAAACGCAAACAAACAACACCTCGCTAATAGGATCATAAGTTTTCTTCAATTACAAAATGAAAATGTGGGAACATGGGAAATACTGAGCTGTCAAAGTCTCTACATAATTGTCATGTGCTAAGATGAAGATCTATAGCTCAGGGTTGAGACAAGCCACTGTAAATTTAAGCATCCTTATAGTAGAGGAGGTGGTAAGCCAACTGCTTTCGGCTAGACCTCAGCCTGAAACCTCAGCCTGTACCGACGCTGGGATTACACCGCAGCCCGCAGGAGGAGGTCTGCCTGTGATCGGGGACCTGCAGGCAGCTCATGACTGAGCAACAACTAAATCACACTCAGTGGATCACTTGCTTAGGTGTCTATCACAAGACCCCTGGCAGGTGCAGTATAAAGGTCTGCATAGTTTATGGGTGGAGAATGGCAGGATATAGAGACTAAGCCCTGACTTGCTGAGGGTTACATAGGGAGCCTGGGGCACAAGAAAGAATCAAACCAGAGTCTCCTGCAAACATTAAACATCCTTTTGATGTTTGGGAGAACCAGGATCAACTCCGCCCGGGAGGAAAGGCTAGGACAAGCACAGTGGGAAGTAAGCAGAGAAAATACCGTTAAGTTGTGCCCATGTGTCCAGGGTGTCCATGTTGTGGCAGATGGATGGACAGTTCTTCACCTCTATTTTCTACAGGACCATATCTGTTTTTCCTTTGTCTTCTCCAGCTCTTTCCCTCGCTGGACTATGCAGTAACCCTGAATCCCCCGAGTGCTCTAGGTCTGCATACAAAATAACATGTCACCTGAAGCACAAAATACATGCACCCTATTTATTTTTACAGCAGTCTTTACACTGCTCCATGTTGGAGAGGCAGGTAGCTCTAGGCTAGGAGGCTGTTTCTGTGATTTAAACAAAACAAAGTGAAAGCTCACCAGGCACAATGAAATGAGGAGCAGCCTTGTTTTCATCTGTCAAACTCTCTTCTTCACAGAAATGCTATTTTAAGCCTGACCCAGGCAGTTGAAAGGAACTGTCACCATCAGGATTAAGGATTTTCCCAGGTCAGAAATCTGCCCTGCTTAACAGGAGAAAGCACTTTTCTACTGACAGAAATCAAGCTTTAGGAATCCGAAGCATCATCTGCAGCATTTATGGCACTGTACTTAACAAAGCTGCTGGACGAGCCAAGTGTCCTTTAAAGCGATGTGGGAGGTCTGCCAGTTTTTGTTGAGGGTAATAAAAGTGACATTTGTGCTTACACAGATTCTGTCCCCAGATTCAGAGCTGTTGGGATGCAGCTTGTGGGCTCTCTGATTGTTGTTCTTTTTGTCCCTTTTCACTGTGCATCTGACCCACTTTCTTGTCATGGACATTTCTTCCTCTCTTGTTCTGTAAAACTCCATTGTAAATAGTTAGGGGAGACTGCTGTCTTGATACTAGTAATCATCCAAGCTTACGGCACTTGCTTTTCAGTATGTGGAGTTATTCATGCCCTTGGCACACCGAATGCAATTTTATTTATGCAGCTTAAGTGTTTCTGGATGACAAAAGCATACTTTAAGCAGTGTTGTTTTCCTATTTGATTCTTTCCCTGCAGGAACAGCTCACATTAGTCTGCAACTGGAGTTCTCGCTGCTCAAAGATGGCCTTTTGCTCATCACGCCCTGTCCTGGCTTTTCCAAGCAAGCCCTGATGCATATAGTAGTAGGGTGCTGCAGCATGCTGCTCCGCCACTCTCCTTTTCACCCTTTCCTTTTGTGTTATACCAGAGACACTCACCTGTGTATCCGAGTGGCTCACCTGCAGGGCGCTGGACAGGGAAATTTCAATCTGATGTTGGAGTTAGCTCAGTGCCAGCGAGAGCCAGTCTGGGCTGCCTAACGGAAAGCAAAGCCATGCAAGGAGCACTCCCACCCCAGTGGGACTTCAGCATCCCTCTCCATTGCAAATTCTTTTTAAATCAACACTTTAGAAGGTTAGTATAGGGGAGAACTTGGCTAAGCCTGTATAATCCAAGACTAGCAGATGAATCGTGTTACGCATTGCCGTGAAAGATTTTACCCTGATTTGGAGGAATCTCCAATATGTGTCCAACAGCAGAGCCTAGACATGCTCGGTGGCTTCAGTCACTCTTCAGATGCAGCCAGGAGAGGTGCATCTGCAGTAGAGTTTTGCACTGTACAGGCACATGACCACCAGGAGCTACATAAAGTACAACCAATCTTTTCCAATATTCAGTCAGACATGTATGAAAGGAAAGATTTATTATCTCAATTTCTTCATTATGCCAGTGAAACCTACTGGAAAAATGTTTCACTGAAGTCAGAGGTGGACGAAAACAGTATTTGGCCTACTGCTGATGCATTTTTTGATTCTATATTAATAGTTTGGACACATTTTTGGAATGTGATTCTTATTTTTGGTCAGTTTAATTTATCAAGCGACAAAGGAATTGTTTTCAGATTTACCACAATATTTAGCACTATCAGTTTAAGTTATGGTTGTACTGGTTGTGACAGAAAAAAATTATTCCAACCGTGCTCTAAAATAAATAAAATACTCTCTTCTATTGTGATATCAAATGTTTTGCTGGCATAGGAACAAGGATCCGAGATGAAGATGTGAATTTGTATTCACATTTTCAAGAGGCAATATATTCATAGCCCAGAGAAATGCTCCTGGTTGCTTTCAATTCCCATTATTCCAAAGTAGAGTGACATGGTACAGCTTGCAAAAAATCATGCTTTACGTTGTCTGACCGATGAGATGAAATATGCAGTGATGACTGGATTTATCTTCAGTGAAAAAGCCACATTTTCAAAGTTTCTTTCAAAACTTCCAATTGTTCTCACAATTGTTCAGGAATTTGCAAACAGTGTGCAGATCTCCAACAGAACATCTATTGCCCAGGGCTCATAAACATTTAAGGAAGGGGTAAGTACAACCTATCAGCTGTTTTCAATCTTTATGACTTCTCAGTTTTTATAGTTTCCATCCCCAAATTAATTTGCATAGTGATTTCTGTACCTCTCTTTTTCTTTTTTTTTCCCCCCCCTTCTCGTTTTGGCTGATCAGGACTAGGTTCCTGTAATAGTAGAGGCACACCGATATCTTCAACAGCTACTGACGATTTATTCAGACCATCTCCCTGGCTCTCAAATCAGAAGGGTTTGTTCTTCCTCTGCTCTGAGACAGAAGGATTCACTTTAAAGCTCAGACTTCTTTAAGGAAATGAAAAGAGAGAGTCTGAAAGTACTTGGCTATTTCAAACCACAAATCACTCAGGAAAACTCCATCTTGGTCAATCGATTCCTCTTAAACAAGGTGACTTGAAAGAAAGGAGGGTGAAGGGGAAGGTCTGAATTTAAGACCTAAATTTTTTCAGTAAAACAGTCTATATTAACTCATCATGTTCAGGTCTCTGCTTGAGGCAACACCAGGATTTCTGTACTTCTGAACTCATTTTATATATGCGTCTTCTCATTAATTAGTTTTGCCTTCAAGCTCCATTTCAAATATGGGGCTAAAGAGGAGCAAAACTAACATCAGTGTATAATTTATTTTAAATTCTACTTTTTGTTGAAAAATGTCTGTAAAATTCTGACTGAAGAAAGAACTCCTCTAAAAAATGGAATTAAGCTTCAAGCCATTTTTTTAATCAAAAATTCTTTGGTCAAAAAAAAAAAAATCTAGTTGCAATTTTAAAGCTCTTTCCTCTAACCACAAATCCATTCTCTGTAAGTCAACTGAGCAATAAAGCCAAAGCAATATTTAGTTACTGGGGAAATATGAGACCCTGCTCACAATGTTCCTCCCTGTCATTTTTGGGATAGCAAAATGATTTCACACATATTTTTTTCCCCTTTCTTTAACCCAAGAATGACTGTCACACTTTCCTTCCAGTTCACATTGCACTGCTTTATTTCATTTTCCTATGTAACAGCAGAAATAGATGTCCATATTCCAGAATTGCAGAGTAGCCCCATTTCTCTTTTGGATTCTCTGTATTTGTATTCTACCCACAGCCACACCACAACCACACCAAAGTGCACTGATAACTCTGTTGTTGAAATCTCAGTATATTTAGAGATAGTTTTAATAATGTGATAAACTGGGAAAAAAAGTCAGATATATTTATTCCCTTCAAATAAAGGAGGAGCAGAAATTTAGTAACAGATCCTTAGGAAATCCATCCCTAAACTTCTTCCCACCTGCAAAGACGGTTTTGCATTTTTTTGTACCAGATTTTACTCAAACTGATGTGAACTAGAACTTGTATTTTGTACCTAACATCATCACAGTAAAGTCAACAGTCCCCAGCTAGTGGATCAGGATCTCCTGATGGCAGGATTAGTACACATAAGCCATACAAAAATTATTCTCACCATATAGAGTCTACGTACTTAGCATAAGAGATGAAGGGACAAGAGAATTAAAAACACAAGCAAGATAAGATTCAGCACCATGATAGCTGTAAGATAAGATCAGCACGTCTGAAGAAAGTACGCAAACTTATAATAAGCTATAGTGACACTGTTTATGTGAACAATGCAATTCTTAAACAGTTGTCTGAAGCAGTTCTGTGATTAGAGATTATTCAGGTCTCCTAATATACTTGATATATCAACTGTATCTCCTCAGCCCTCGGTAAGAGGCTGCAGCAGAGCCTGAGGCTGTTGTTCGACTGCAGGCAGAAGAAAAAAAAATTATCATCAGGCTGGAAAGGGCTGAAAAATTACATGCCTATTATTTTTGTCTTGGTTTCTTTTATAAATACATAAGCAATGTTGACTTTAAACACTGCTACTGCTGTCATCACAACAGCCGCGTGATCAGTAGTCCAAACGAGAAACCAAGGCTCTGGTCCTTTGTGAATACAAAAAGCCACCAGCCAAGGAGAACGTCATTTTGACTGTGCAAGCTTATGTAATATGAAACAAAAAAAGTGTCTCATTTTAAAGGCCAGAGGACATGGACTGTACTGGAAGAACCACTGCAAGCCATCTGTAAGGCACATGAAGTCTGGCATATAAGCTTGTTCAGTTTGGCATGGGGACATCCTCTGTGTCTCATTTCACTGGGTAAAATCAAAGGAAGGTGGAAATCTGACAAACTGGATCAATGGAGACTGTATTGATAATGACAATATCATTAGCTAGAATCCCATCAGAGGAAAGGCTTGATCAGCACACATTGTGTTTCTTCCTATCACCTCTAAGGACAGAAGGGAGGAGGTGAAGATGTCGGTGCTGTATTCAAACACCATCATTATCTTGGAACATCTGCCAGCATCAATTCCGTTAAGCTGCTGTGCTTCGGTTTATCTGTGCAAAAATTAATATCACCACTTTGAAAGCACAGGGTCAGATACACTGATCTGAAACTGTCATGAGGGAAAAAAACAGTTGCTGTGACAGAACAGATTCTGATTTATTTTGGTACAAAAGCAGACTCAGGGCTGGAAAGTATCATGCTACCGAGCAAAAGATTTCAAAATATTCTGCTACCTGAATAAGCTTTGCTGCATCACAGATGCAAGAATCACAGCTGTTTCTTGAGACAAGATCAGAGGCTTTTCAATACCTTGCAATAGAACTAAACAACTGCACATTAATTAGGGCCTGGAAGGGAGAATATTGTATTCATTTAAATTGCGAAAGAACATCAGAAGCTAAAATGGAAGTAAATGGGATGGAATCTGGCTCTCAGAAAATAATCTGTAAGATATTTAATGACTAAACATGTCTTAGACTCTTGATTTTATGTCCCATTCAGATGGACATTTCCAGGAAAGGACACTGTTTCCTCACAAGAGAGGGGAAATTGGAGAAGCTAAGTACTCAGCAGTGCTTCTGCTAACATCTGAGTTAGCTTCTTCCTGGCCACCCATCTATTCTTTTGCTAATTATCTTGAGCAGGATCACAAGAAAAGGTAGCCTGGATGCAGGTCAGAAATAAACCCAATAGTCCTATCTCACTAATGATGCTTGGCTTTGGAGACTGAGATGAAAGATGCTATACAAGTGGAAGTTATTATTGTTCTTATTTTTCTCCCTCTTCCCCTTTGCTGTTGCCTTATGAAAAGCTGACAGCTGAAATACTGACTCTTAATAAGAAAGAGCATATTCAGCTGTTTGGGAATGCAGAAAAAAATGTAGAACAGAAAACGTATAGAGTTGTTAGAGATAGCATTAAACACACAGCATATGATGCAGTGTAAATATCAGAGCCCTAATGCACAAAATTATCATTTCCCTCATTTAAGTGTTAATCAATCCATATTAGTGTGAAATCAGTATTTTGGAAAGTCTTCAGTTAATATATTTTTGCAGTAAGCCTACATTAGCTTAGGAATTAAATTAACCCATGTGGCATCGCACAAGACAGTTGCGTCTTTAGAACTAGCAGACTGATACCAGATTGCATTCTTGGTACTATCAAGAGGCATTAGTAGGATACAGAATAGTTACCACCCCCAAAAGGATGGGTTGTTTTGTTTTGTTTTGTCTCCCCCGCCCCCTGCGGGTGTCACATATAAGGAAGAGATCAACATATCTGTTTCTATGCCAGAAAGCACAACGTGCCTACATTCAAGGGCATCTCAAAATGTATTCCCCACTCAGAAGAAATATTGCAATAAGCCAAGAATAAAATGTCCTTAATACTATTTCCTCAGCAAGGGTTCCAGTGTTTTGGATACACAGTGAAACCATATGGCATCCTTAGCTCATTTAAGATTTAAATCACATATATAGCTGATTTACAAAACCTGTTGCACACAAATGGGAATATCTAGACGACTTATACTTTTGATTTCATCATTTATATATATTTATGTGTGTTTCCCCAAGCCCACAGCAGAGCTCATTATACCAGCTCGTCAATATGCTCACTTAAAGTTTAATTTAAAAATTCCTATAAAGTTTCTATAAAAAACCACCCCCGTTATCAAGGTTTTTTCCCAGTGGATGTATAGTATCATAGTCCAATCCAACTAAGCAGGGAAGTTCTTACTGACATCAAAGGGAAAGTTTAGACCTTTAGTTCCACACTGTTTCTACGTGAAAAGATTTACAAGTCCCATATAAAAGAAGTGACAGTAAATATATTTGGAACTAAAATTTGATCTAAGTCAGCAGACAGATCCCAGTGGGTATTGCCCCCCAGGTTCCATATAGCTATTAGGAAAAAAAAAAATCTATGGTTAACAGCTGAGGACTAACAGAGGACAAACAAGTAAATAACTTTTCTCCAAAGCGAGATGACATGGTGTACTACTTTGCTGTACGTGTCTTGTTGAAGGCAGCATTGCTGCACAGGCTTTGCCGATGTGTTGGCAGATGCCACATCCTGTGGCATGTATGGAAAGAGCTTTGCTGAACTGGCAATACCCAGGAGGAGCAGTCAGCAATGCCAAAACACAGAGAAAAACAAAAAGCATTTTCTTCCTTTGAAAAGAAAGATGATTTATGGTATTCGCAATCATGTAACCTGTTTTAAAAAACAACCCCACCCCACCCCACCCCGAATCAGTAGCACTGCAAATTACAAACTTATCTGCAAGATTACGGCAAGTTTACCTTAATGACCTCTGTAGCTGCTTTGCCTGCGGTCCCGCACGGTCTATGCAACATCCTGCCCCGACTGTCCAGTCCTCCCCCTTCTTATGATTTTTGGGTACAATGAAGGTGAGTGTCAGCTGAAGACAGTCTTCTGAAGTGCACGTTATGCTCTTGAAAATATAATTGGAAAATTAGCGAGTCCCAATAACTGTATGCTTAATAAGAGCTCTGTAAGCTGGGGATGCATATAGGGCCTCTCTTTCGTAAGAGCAGCACTTCAAGTACCTCAGAATGACTTGGTTTATACCCTCATATAGCCCGACTCACTGCTACAGTATGCTTCTCTCCTTGCTTCATTCCTCTTTTGGCAGCACAGGAGACTGCTTCCACTCACGCCAAATGGCCAGGACAAAAACTAGAAAGGTCCAAGCCTTCAGCAGGACATTGGAAAATTTAGAACAAACACTTCTGGGTCATTGGATGGTGCCAGAGGGACACTAACAGAATGATGGGCAACCCCAGTTCAGAAATGACATTTCTGAATTGTTATGTCAGAAAGTCACACCCTAAGAACAAAATGTTTCAGAAATTTTCCTTGTGGTAACGCTCCCTTCTGAGAGAACTTGCTGAGACTGAATTTTATGGGACAGCACTTCTGCTACTAACATGTACAAACACAGCCCCATGACTGATGCTTTGAATAATTAAATACAACTGATCCACTGGGTGTGAATCAAGTCAAATACGTTTCCCAAACTCACCAGAGAAGCAGCAAGCAAAATTTCATCAGACTGGCTGAAGGAGAAAATAAAGAGACTACCATTGAGAGTAGCTCCTCTTACTAATGTTTTCAGATTTCTGCAGTCAGTAACCAAAACAGTGCACGAAAGCTGAGGTCATCACAAAATCAACAACTAAAATGCACTATGATTTAAGGATTACTTTAGAACAAAACTGAATGCAATAGGTTGCAGGCCTAATGCATTTATTAGATTATAATAAAAATAAAGTCTAGTGTTCATAAAATGAAGTAATAGAATTTCTCCTGGTTTAGTCCCTTGTGAAAGCTGGTGTCAGACAAACTATTACGCAAAACCACTATACTGTAATGAAAGTATGATACTACGCTAAAACACAACTATACTGTACAGGTTTAAAAATTCTCAAGATACACAAATACTGGTGTACATAAGCCAGTACAAAAGTCTTATTTTAGTATGAGTATCTTCTACAATATATTATGTCAACTTACGGTATCTTAGTGCTTTTGTGTGTGTAATTTGCCAAACGTTGGTCTAAGACTGTAAGAATTTATGCAAATCTTACATATAGAGGTGTGAGTAGTTCTCAAGAGTATTGAATTAAATAGCAATTTCAACCTGAAAATTTCTTTGCTTGCAAGTTTCAGATTCTTGTAGAAAAGGGGGTGCATGACGTGCCATAGTCAGAGCTCTTCAACGCAGACAAAAAAGCAAATATTCATATTTACATTTCCAAAACATAGTGTGCATGTTCATCTTGACAACAAATAAAGTCAGAGAGCTGTGGCAAAAATCAATCTTTCAACAAGAAACTCATATGAAATATTCAACAGTGGAGAACAGTTCTTATATGTGCATATCACCACTTTCTTATCTAAGAAAGCAGAGGTCAGCAGTAAGGGAAACAGAAATGGGAGGGAGATCTACTACTTCTTTTATCGTTATTTATTAGCAGTTATCCCCCAGAGAATCCAAGCACAGGGCTCACAGGCATGGGAGAGAGTAACACTGGAGAAAGTGCACTGTGGCTCTCAAATTCTAGGAGATGACGAATTGCCTCAGTCAAGTAGGAGCACTGCTAAGAGCTTCAGATGTGGTGTGATAAAAACAAAATAACAACTTCCTTCTTTTTTTTAAAGACTTTGAGCCAAATATAGACTTTCCACTAATACTGGAAACAATGGCACAAAGCCATTCAGCTAGAGGAAAGTACATCAGAGTCATTGTCACAGCTACCAAATTCACCTGAACCTGTGTGTAGGTGACAATTAGTACCTGCTGGATGTCTGTGGTTGACTAGCTCTGAGCTTTCATGTACGGTATGGCCTCACCACAGCATTTCACATAGTGAATCATTACAGAGATGACAGCTGCCCATACCCTTCACTTAAGACATCTTATACAGATAATGGCTTCCTAATTGATTCTGTGACAGCTTCTATCTTCTTCATTGGAAGAAGTCTACTATAAACCAATGTTCTAGATAAACTTTTCCAAACAAAAGGCAGAAAGCGCAGAAAGGTTTTCTATTCCTTGGCCATTGTTGAATGATTTTATGAAACAAAAAACGTATGTACCAGTACTTATAGTTTGAGTCATTAATATTTTGAAACTAAAATGTCCTGTTGGGAAATCAATACAGCAATATTCAAACATCATGTACAGTAGACTAAAAAAACAGCTAAACAATATGATGAACTTAAAGAAAATCAATGGAGTGTTCAAACATGACAGTAATAGACTAAATAGAAGAACTACTTAGAGGACAAGCTATCCACCTACAAAGTGTTAACCACCATCCATTGTTCCTATTTCCTACATAATTAACATCCGTGAAATAGTCACTCCAATATAAATAATTTGAAATAACATGTAACACAACAAATAGCACAACAGGGAATTCCCTGGATAAGCCTGGAGAGAAAATCTGCCAAGCACTGGAGAAAAGCATTGATACAATAGCCTACATTAATTATTCTGCACATGGGAAAAAGAAAGACCATCATATTTGCAGGAGCTGAGGATGAGAAGAAATGGAAAGCAAAAAGCCAAGTGATGTCCTACATCATAGAAGTCATAAAGCATTTTTAACTGCGGTTAAATCAATGTTGACTGTGTGTGGACAAGAAAAACCATTTTTTGGAGAGGAGTCCAAAGAAATTAAATGAATGCTCCACTATCCTGAGAGAGCATGGCTGAGTCTGGCACTTGGGATGTGAGCAGTTGCTCTGCCTTTGTGGACAGATGTGGACAGTCTTGTTTTTGATTCTCAGTATGCTTTAGTTTATCACCACATTGACATCTGCTGGACATAAAGGAAACTCTCACAGCAGTCCATATATTTACAGCTGGAACAGGCTTAGCTTTTCATTTTATATCTTATTTTCTGTAATTTTATTTGAGACTGTCTTTGACATATAACTACAGTGTAATTTACAGTTTCACAGAATTTCACCAAAATAATTGTAATAAATGTTTTCCTTATGGAAGATCTGAAAAGACAGTTGCTGTACACTTCTGAATAGGCCAAAACCTTGTAAGGTCTACCAAAATTTTTGCTTTGATAAAATAAATAAATAAATAAAAAGTCATGCCAAAGAACACTTTATGGGCTATTACATTGGTTCAGTCATCCTTGTGAGCCATTAGCCTGTTTCTTGTACAGTTTTAAACATTATAAATATTTTGTGGTTTGATTTTTCTTTTCTTCTACGCAATTTGAGCCAGCAAAGCCATTATTGCAAGCATTGGAATCACACAATTGTGAAATCTATCTCACTGAAAGGAGAATCACACCTAATATATTTTCATTTATTTTAATATATGCCTTGTGGAAAAGGTACAATTTAAACTAAGAGTTTAATATGCAAAGCAGGGAACAAACTTTACATTTGAAGCTCTCCCTCTTTTTTATATCGTATAATGAATTTGTCCCGGAGCTTGGGCCAGTGTAAATACTAAAAGCAAGGGTAATTTGGACTCAGCAATGTCTTATTTCATTTCACTCCATACTGAAACATCTACTCAGCTGCCTTGTGTGACCCAATTGATATGTTAGGAATTGGTGGCTGTCACAGCTGGCAGGCACATTTGCAGCTCTAAAGTTAGGCATACTGATCAGGTAATATTTTCTAATGAAAGCAAACCTACGTTAATTTTGTTGATTGCTTAATACTATTGTGAGACACATGGGTACATTTCCAGAGGCTTTCAGTGCACAGCGGATGTGCCAGAGGCTTGGTTCAGGATAGATGTACAATTTCTATTTTCATTTTGTGGTGCTGGATCATGAATCAAGAGATCCCTCACTCAGCACAATTACCTTTGATGGGGTCCACCAGAGATCAGATCAGCCCCATCCTCCCAGGTATCTACATATAAAACTTTGAAACCTGCAAGCCTCAAGCAGGATTGAAATAGCTGCAGATAAAATTTGTCCCAAAGCCTCCTCGAGTCCAGGGAAATGTTTCCAGTGGATTTCAAGTTACTTTGGAGCTGACCCAGGGTAACTGATCGTGCAATGATTAGATCGCTTCTAAGGAAGCACTCAGAAACCTCAAAAGCCCTTAACTTTTCTAGAAGAAATACCTTTCAAGTTGCAAATAGTCATGTGAGTTAACACATATTTATTTACAGCAAGCAGTAAAAGAGATTTTGTTAAAGCTGACACCAGAAGAAGTTACAGCCTCAAAGAGCCTATGTTACAACTTAAAAAGTAAATTTGTTTATTGTAGTAAATTCACTTAAAAACTCAGCAAAGTGCCATGTTTGCATATACACCAACCTTACTCTATTAAGAGTTTTGGGCATTAAGTAGATAAGATCTCTGAAAAAAATTGCATGTGTATTTTGATCTTATCGGTATTTCACCACAGCAAGTTGAAGTCTCCCAAACTTGCTGAGACCCCAAACTCTGCCAGACCATAAGCAAATAGATGCCTCAAAGCACCACCTGTGCTACCATGAAGAGAGTAGACAAATCACTTCCCACTTTGGTTCTATTTATTTATTTTTTTAATCTAAACTAACTTTTGTGTAAATTCGTAAGCTTTGACACCACTTCCAGTGTTCTATTTCCAGACTGGTGGACGGCCATACTGCTGAATTTATGAAAAGCAAAATGCTTATATATAAAGGAAGGTTGCAGTAACGTGCTGTTACCCAGCTCTCACGATCCTATCACCCAGCAGCCTTCATTGTTCTGCCCTCAGCAAGAGCTTGACAAAGTTGAAAACTCCAGCATCAGCCATATCACAAGGTGAAAAATGGCAACTCAAACTACAAGGGGATGCACTGCTTGCTTTTCTAAAAGCTATTGTAAAAGTGCTGGGTCTGTCTCTACAGCCCACAGGTGTAACGCTCTTGAAAACAGTAGAGCTATTCTTTTAGACAGTGATACTTGTGCGACAAAGGGTCACAAGATCTGAGCCTTTAAGGGTACAGATAATGCTCAGGATAGCCTGACAGTGGTTTTGATCTGTAATTGCAGCTGAAATGCATGTGAGCTTTGTTTGCTACCTCCAGATGCCTCAAAGTCTAAATGAGAAAGCAGATGCAAATGAGATAATTGCCATCTTCCCAAGAAAGGAAGAATTGGTCGATGTTTCTGAGCAACTGTTGAAGTGAGAGAATGAAAGCAGGGAAGAAAATGGATCTCAGACTGTTTTTAAAAGAAACATATACACTCTACAAGATGCAAATCACTCACAAGACAGAAGCATAAAATCAACTAATTATGGTTTCACACTAGTACTATTAGCAACTAAGCAGCATATAGGCTATGCAATGGTCCTCCACATGGGAGATGAATGAAATATGAACAATGTAAGTCAGTTTACCAGATATTTGCATTTTGGACCTACTATCCAAATCTTTTAATGTTCACCTCGCCCTATGGATATATAAGCTAGGAGAAACTATGACAATGCAAATAAAAAGACATAAAATAATCACTAGTGATAACAATCAAATGGTGGGTGGGGAAGTAGAATATTTCTAGTTCTAGTATCAATAATTACTGCAGAAGATATCAGTACACATTAATCTGAACTCTATATTACCATGTGATTTATTAAAATGATGGATCTCGGTGAATAATGGACAGAACCAACACAGGAACTCTGCCTCCTGTATTTCAAAAACCAGACTGCTAGAATCCAGAGTAACAGTTTGGACTTAGTTCTTGTAACTAAAGTAATAAAAATTCTACACAGTAGCAGACACATTTAAAAAAGGAAACTGTCCCTTTGTTTGCAGGTTTGGTACTTTTGCTTGGAGAAACTAGGGAAAGATTAATTATTAGTGGTAACCCTTCCTTCAGGATTCAGTATGAATATGGGAGCAATGCAGAAGGAACAATTGAGACTATAACTCTTCCTTGAAGCTTTAGTACAACACTTTAGACAGACAAAAAGAACCATCCTGAATATGATGAACAAAATGCCTGTAAAAGTGCCTTTGGCTCTCGTAACAGATTACATAGTTTCATAGTGATGGACATTTAAAATTCGGGACAAATCCTCATTCAATGCTTTTCCTCACTTTGATGGAACTGCTCCATTTTTTCACTACACACACATTTGGTATCAAGGAATTGTAAAGGAAGCTTTGTCTTTTCTAGTTTAGCTTCTAGGTAGAAACTAAACAGAAGCCTGACATGAAGCCATATTAAAGCAGCCATTGATCTATTTCTGGCACGTTAAATTCCTTCAGCTTTTCTTGACTACCATTTAGTCTGGGATTGAAGAAATTGTTCCTGTTCTAAGTCACTGCATCTGCAGTGCAAGGGAGAATTAGATGCTGAATTCCCATTATGGTTAATTTACTCCCAGTTGCCCTCTTACTCAACAATATTTTTCCCCTGCAGCTTCAGAACACTCTGGTCTATGGCAGTCACATGGTCCTTAACATCTATAATTTGCCAAAAAGCACATGCAGGAAACTCACAGGCTATGGAAAAAATTTCCAAGCTCCTCAGGAAAGTTTTGCAACTAGTGGGTAACAGTATTTCCTCTCTCTCCACTCTACCCATTCTTCTAGATATATCAAAGCTGTATTAAGAAAATGGGAGTGATGGGACTCCCATAAACTCAGAAGAGGCAAATGTAATATGATCTATTTCAGAAGCAGATAGAAAAACTGTAAAGCCACTCTACAGAGCATCAGAGAAATATCATCTAGAGTACCGTGTTCCATCTTACGCACCACTGCTCCGTAAAGATCAAATCAGACTGGGACCGCTTCATGAATGGATCATTAGTAGCTTATTTCTGCATAAAACATTTAAAGGGGGGGGTCACACTTTAAAACTTCACATGAACCAGAAAGAATTCAACTTGTGAGAAAGATTCCCAAAACTTACGTGATGGAAATCAGCAATGCTGGTATCACCAGTTATTCTGAAAACTGAACTTTCTAAAGGAAAGCAATGTAGTATATTTTAATGCAGCTTCACAGCTTTTGGCAGTTAGAGCTACAGCTAAGATGTCTGTACATTATTTTATCAATTATTAACATGGAAAATCAACAATCCTCTTTGAGAGTGATTTCTGGGCTTTTATTTCAAATGGCTTGACTGATATCTTGGCATTTTGTTGCTTCAGGGCTCATAAAACCTCTCAACTTTTTCATCACCAATTTCTCACTGACTATAAATCTCTATTTCTGTGTATACTAAACCCAAGGTATACTACGCAAGTTTAAAAATGTTTTAGGGAATATTTAGGGACAGTTTTTATTGATGCAAGTCTGACTTTAGTTTCATCAACTTCATTGCAGAATTCCCTGTTCACCTCTTGGGGAATTAGATTACAACTTGGGAGCAATGTTTTATTCAGAAGACAATATCTGCAGAACAAGGCTTTATTTCACATGGGTAATGTAGACATAGATGGTCTGCTTTCTTTTTTGTGTCATGCTTTAAAATGCAATGGACAGATATTACAAGTGAACGTGAGGAATTGTACCCAGTCATAACCTCATGTTGGAGCAACATGGGAACCTTCAGACCAAAATGGCTTCAGTATTAACTGGGAACTCCACGGGATCTTAAGACAATGTGGAGCTCCTTATTTACTTAGTAAATCTAGTCCAAACAAAAATTGAACAAAAATTGCTTTACAATAGTTACAATTTACATACTACTTGGAAAATACCCTATCTGATTTGCATGTCCTTAGCAAATTTAAGATAAGCATCTTGCCTAGTTGCATTGTGATAGCAATGTAAAGGCAGGACCAGGAATAGAAGCCTTTACCTAAACATATTGTTATGAAAAATAATTTTCCTGGAAGCACTGGGCCTGGGGATTATATTATTAAAAAGGTAGTTCTGAATTACTTGACTCTATGCCTATTTTTTAAGTTTCTGTTCTAAGTATATCAGTTCCAGGTACAGTACCAATACTGAAAATTAGAAAATACTTTTCATATGACTACACAGAAGCTTCAATTACATGGCAAGGAGAGACTTTTGCTTGATTTTTCCCCAGTACATGTGTCACTACTTCTTCAAATGCTCACAGCTTTGGACTCTGCATTTCAGAAGGTGTTTTTATCATTCAATGATTACCTTATTTTTATTGCATCCTCATTCATATCTGTCTTCTCACTGATTCTTGCTCTTGGAATAATTTCCTTCACACTCTGTATTTAATCACCCTCAATTTAACACTTCATTGACCTTTATGGAAAGTCAGAAGCATATTACTGTTGAAAAAGAGAGAGAATGGCGATACTAATTTACCGCACCTTTCTCTAAAATACATTTGATCAGCTCTTCAACATATTAGAACAGTTATAGCTTAGTAGAGTAATGCTGGTTTACATCACATGAGTAACAGTTCTGTTCTTAGATCACTTGTGTTGTGAATAGATTTTTTTGCAAAGATAACATCTTGGAAAAATTCCTACAAAAGCAGAAGAAGAAATAATACTTCCTCTCTTTTTCTTGTTTTTAGCCACTTCACCAAATTTGGCGGAGAATCTACCACTTTTGTTTGCACATGCCAATCATTTTCACTTCTTACCTTTGAGGTCCTGTACCAAGCGTTACAGAAAAGCATAATGCAGCACAAATATTTTTTAATTCCACACTAACCATTATTGTATTAACTTGTTATTACATATAAAACACCATGATATTTCTATCTCAGGAGAAGATATTAATCTCTTTGGTGAAAGAAGCCTTATATCCAAGGTAATTTTGCAGTCACCTCATTATATTTCTCTGGATGTTGGAAGATTAGGGGAGACACTGCTGGAGAATCACCATTCAGCAAGACACACACATTTCAACATAAATTCACTAAAATTTTTAGGGAGACGAAAGGGGCAAGAACGATCATGTCTTCAGAACTATGCATCTTGGGAATGAGTCCTATGAGTGCAACTCACAGGAGTACAAGATTTTAAAATCCCTGCTGTAAATTTTAAAATGGATCAGCAAGATCCCCAGGGCATTTCACAAGATATTTTGCATGCTGTCTCTGGAAGCCACACATCAGAGCAAAATGCCCATCCTGACAGGGTAATGATTTAACATGATTTAACCTTCACCTTTAAATATCTGAATGAAACACACAGGCGTTTAATTGGCATAATAGCAAGTTATATGTTTGTTATTGACTAACACACTTACTAAAGGTCAACTAGTATTTTAAGCACTTTGCAAATACAGTGTGTATTCTAATTATCCTGAAGGACTTGTAATTATTTTGTTAAATGTCAATTAAATGCAAAAACATTTCTTACCAGCCTGACACGGTATGTTACAAAGTGTACAACTTTATGTTTTATTGTTTATGTAATTTTCAGACAATTACTTGGCAATTAGATTGACCTCTCATCTAAAACTGCAATACACCATGTTCAAACTGCAATACACCGTGTTAGCTTAAAACCAATAAACAACAGTCTATCAAACCTGTACTTTACATATGAGACCTCATGGGAGGGAAAGGACATTTTCATAGTGCAGAAAGGTTTTTGGTAGTGGCTTGAACCAAGTAATTTAAAGACGATCCTACTTATTGTCACAAGCCATTAGATAGCCCTCCATTAGCTTGGCCCATACATCTTGAGTGTTCCTTTGTAGCAATCGCCTTTGATGCACACCATCACCCCAAAGCTGGGTAAGCTCATTGCCGCCAAACAAGCTGAATTGTCAAAGCTGGAATTCTGAATGTCAGTCACAGACTAGCATAAGAAGGGGCTGATGGGTAAAGACGTCATCTTTATATCTTCAGTTTAAGTTTTCTGGGAGTCTCCTACAGACTTTTCTAACCCCTCCTTACACCGATGTGCTTCTAGCATTTTACTTACAATGCAGTTTGGAAGGAGCAGTGTAGGGTGCCTTTTGCAAGCTCTACACTCATGGGAGAAACCTTCTGAGGTAGAAGGTTTTTTCCAGGGACAATTACCATCAAAATATCAACCTAGAGAAATCTAGACCATAGCCATTGAGAATTTGGGGCCTGCAAAACACCAAATGCCCGAGACTTTCATTAAGTTCACATGAGCTACGGCTCTAGATTTTTATTCATATTCCCACAGTGCTGTTCATCACACTTTTTTCGAACACAATGACACTGTGATAACAGCCTGCATGGTGCAGAAGTAGTTTTTATCATTTACCACAAGAAGATTTTCATTTTAAAATGTGAGATGTAGTATGGGTTCAGTGCTCACATTCAGTCTCCCTAACACAAGCCTGGATTTCAGAGGACAAGTGCATCAATACAGTCTGGAAACCCTGTTTTCCTCTGGGGCATCTGAAAATAAGTCACTAGAACTGAAAGTAACATTTACCACCTGCATCTGAATGGTCAAGCTAGGCAGCTGAGCGGTATCAGCATTGCTTTCTGCCTCTATGCTGATGTCCACCTTCAAGGCCTTGATGCGACTTAAACTACAGACATTTGTAGATCAGTAAAAGTCTAAACCTAGCAGGGAAAGGAACTACCGAGCCAATGATACTCTTTATTAATTAGTTGCTAATTGTCAGCTCCTTGAGACCTGACTGCAAACTTACCCAGTTAAAGGTTAAACACAATTTCCTTCCAAATAGCATTAGCAATAAAAACACTAACAAAATTGGGGCAGTTTGCAGTATATTGTTTCATTATAACTCCCTTGGGATCAAAAATGTCAATGGCGAAGGGGAAGCGTAGGCATGCTAATGAGAGTTTTAGCTTTGTTTAGTGTGCCAAGAGGATATTCTGTTATAATATTCTGGTTCTACGTTCAACTTCTCTCCAAGGGGCTGTGCTCATCAGTGTCACTTGACAGTTATCAGTCTCACAATTTACACTGGAAACAACTGCCCTTCTGCTCTAAACTGCCACCGAGCTTGAATTTTGAAATTTTATTCATCTTAGATAAGATGATAAAACTCAGTCTCTCTTCTTATCTGAGGGAGGTGGCTGCTTTTCAGAAGGACCTTGGGTGCTGTTTTGATTTTTTTTTTTAATGTTTTTGTTTTATACATGCCTGAACGCTTTTTATATCTGCTCTGTCCCATATAATGTTATAAATGATAAAAAAACCCCACCTTAATATTTTTTAAAGTCTTTGAAAATTAGGAAGTCTATAGAAATCCTCAGATCTCTTCACTGACTCCTCTTTTCTTTGACATAGCAAGATCAAGCTTTTATTTCTTTCACTTTCAAAATTTCTCCTCGTAGCTGTATTTCTGCTCCTGTCTCTGCTTGCATTGCACACACTCCTTCTGCTCTGCCTTATTCCCTCCCCTTAACCCCGACCCTTTGAATCTCGAGTGCCTTTCAGAGGGGGCCTTAAGTGATGTCTTTTGAAGTCAGACTCAGAGACCAATTTGGGGAGGTACTTAGCATTTCTTTGCATACCTTCTTTTGAGACTGAACTAGCAAAAGATTCTGGACATCTCTCAAACGTAGGTCCTCAGACTATTTGAGCAGGCACTGGTTAAATGGGAACACTCCTGGGTTAATGGGGGCACAGCTCTAGGTTCAACCTCCAGAAAGGGTGTCTTATCCTAAACTTAGTAAACTGTTGCCAAACCAAGTATTCAAAACCTTGTAAGTCAGATTTCTATCTAAGTTTTTGGTTTTTTTGTTTGTTTGTTTGTTTTGTTTTGTTTTGTTTTTTGTAACACTGAAGTGCATTACTTTAATTTCTGAGCAGTACCAAGAACTTATGATCTTATATTCTAGATTACAGCTTTCATGGTTATGGACGCAAACATACTTAAATGGAAGAAAGATAATTAGAGATACAGCTAGAAAAATAGGAAGTCAAGACTTTCATGTAATTACTTGACCTAGAGGGCAAAATCTGGCAACATTATTCATGTTTTCCTTTTCCTCTCTCTTCCGCCTGCTCCCCTCCTTCTCTCACCAAATAAATAATCTCCTACAGGCACTGGCCTTTGTGGACGTGTGCTTCTGCTGCCTTCAAGAAGATGAAGATCCAGCACATTGGTATCTTCACGGTGAGACGCTCAGTTGAACTATGCAGTAAATAATCTGGAGTGGAAATTAGTGCTACAGAGTTAAGACTCTTAGTTTGGAATAGCTTATCTCCTCCTCTGTACCCTGAAATAATTCTGCAAAATAAAATATGCCCTCAGACCCCCAACCCCTCCTCTCATGCCCCTAAATCAAAGCATTGCACACTTATTCTCATTTCCTCTATGCTATAAACAACCCCCCCTAGCTTCGCTCATACTGCATAGAATAATAGATGTGTTCTATTCCCTAGGTAATGACTGAAATCCTGTTTTCATGGAAATGTAGATATTCGAAAGTCCACCCCCTCCCACCCAAAACAGAACAAAACCCCACAAACTTGTTCATAAACACACAGAAAAGCGATGGCTCAAAAAACATTTTAGGTATTTCCAATAGATGTTGACATGAAATGTGTTTATTTTTTAAACTTCACAGTTTGTGCAACAGACCTGCTCGTCGCACCTTCCTGGCAGTCTGCATCTAATAACCTGATACCAGTTGATTAAGTTAGTGGAAAGAATTGCTATTACATTTTAGCAGGCAGGGTTAACAGCGATGTGCATGTTATTTTCCACACCAGGCTTATATCCGAGTTATCCAAGTGTTGCAGAAAGCTAAATTAATGCTTACTGCAATGGCTGGTGGATCTACGTCATGCCTAAGCGCATGTTCTTCATTCCCTCTAAATGTTAATAGTAATTTCTTTTTACTTTTGTATTTCCACTGTGGCAGGCTTCAATCTCAATATTATTTCAGCTAAAATCTAGGGGTTTGTTTTTACCACTGATAAACTGTTAACAAAGATTGATGCTTGATACTGCTCATCCATTCATAAATGCTTCTCTGCTATGATTGGTTTCTGACCAAAATTAAGACTGAAAGAGTAATCTCCCATTCTTTCAAGCACTGGGTTGGCTAGTCACAGACAATAAAGCCAACAAACCATCAAAAGGCATATACTTTCTGCCCTTGCTCTCAGATTCCAATCTAAAATGAGATTTCAGCACAGGAACAGAACCGTAATAATTACTGTAATTGCCATTGCATTGCATGTAGCAAACTATGCATTGTATATCATCAGAACTGAAATGGTAAAACCACATTTGGGAATTGGAGTGCAAGTGAAGAAAACGCATGAAGATAGGGTGAAAAAGTAACCTGTTAGCTTGGTCCCAAGGTTTGACAAAAGCTGAAATATACTTTGTCTCAGCCCCAATGGTTTAAACAGTGGCAAGGCACTGGAGTGTGAAAAGCAATGGAAGGTTCGGCTCTCTCAAAATAATTGACTTATTTTTCTGCCATTGCTGCTTCCAGGTCCAAAACTTTTCAGAAAGTCTGGGAATTGACTCAGAAAAAGTGCTGGTAAGCATGTACACAAGTTACGTTGCTTGATTTGCTCATGAGCTGTTTTTTTAGGGGTTCTATTATATGTCTGAAAGTATCTGCAGTTTGTACTGAGGCTAATTGACCTTGCACTGCGGTTATTGAACGCTGTGAATCATATTGGTTTTGTTTACTTTGAATGATATAATATATATTTTGTAAGTATTTGAGGCTGTATACTGAATCACATATTAGATGTTATTTTTAAAAGCTCCCTTGTTTCTACTAACCTCCATCCCCATTCTTTTCAAGAAGAAAATGAAAACAAACTCTAGCCATCTACCCCCTTATACTATCATTCAGTGGTGTTACCTTACCTGTCAAACTATTGCTTCGAAGTGTTTATTCCCATTCCAATAAGAAGAAATAAGCTACATATATAGCCAAAGCCTCGGAGACTTGTTTCATTCTAGCTGAAACTGCACCGACACAATGGAAAGAGGTGGTGCTTTTGACACCAGTGGGAATTCACAGAGACTGCGAGACGATCTTACAGTCTCAACCGGCATGTTACCCTTCTGCCTGTCATCTTAATCAGGTTGTACCTGGCTGTGCAACACTGAAACCTTTGGTAGTACTTTCATTTACTAGATCCAAAATTCAGCCAAATACTTAACCATTTGTGAGAGTTTGAGCTAGTGGGAAGTCTCAGACATTTCAAATGAAATTCTTTTTCTGTGCTTAAATGCAAGTCCATTCTTACTGCCTCTATGGGACAGGGATGCTTTCATGAGCCTGGGCTTTGTTTAAAACTCACAGCAGTAAGTGGTAGACTTTTCATTGACATTGATGAGGCTCACAAGGAGCACGTACAACATGACGGGAACGCTCCTGTTAAGCAGAGTTAGATAGCGTTTAATTGTTAGAGACAGAGAAAAATACAGAAGAGTAGGGACACTCTTTACCTGGAGGAGAGTGTATTTTCCAGCGCTAGTCGCTAAAGTATAATCCCTCAGTAATAAAGATTTTACAACTGCTGCGTCAAAAAATGTTTTATTGTGGAAATTTTAATACTGTAATTCTGAGAGGTCAAATTGGAAAACGTGCATGGAATGAAAAGTTTAAAAATGCAACCAAAAACATTTTAAAAACACCAACCAACCAACCTTCCTCAACACTGAAGTATTTGCAGTGGAAAAGAGAAATGCACTTTATTGACTCCAACCTCCAGTCCAAGGTCAGGGAGGAGGAAAAAAACATAAACAGAAAACTTTGTGTAAAATAGCCTGAAACTCTCTGCTTACATCGCAGACTTACCCTCAGGAGGAATTGGATTTCCACAACTAATGCAGGCCTTGTAGAAGAGTTGTTGCTTCTTTTACTACTTGAATATAGGCTACAACCTCCACAGCCTGAGTCTATTCCATCAACTGCCTGCAAACTATCAAAAAGCAACTTGTTCCTACAACGTTATTATTAGCTACAACCTATCAAAAGGTCACTGAAGACTCACCTATTCCACAATTTAACTTCATTCTACTTCCCTCATGAAAGTTGTTCTTAATAATAAAAAGATAGGGCTTGATATCTTCCTAAGACCATCCCAGCATCTATGATAGAGCTGAAACTCTTCTTGTTTATTATAAAGCCGTTCAACTAGAATAAATATACAGATTTTTCTCTTCCCCCCCCCCCCCTTTTTTTTTTTTTTTTTTTTTTTTTTTTAAAAACCAGGGAGTGGACAAAAACAAAAAGGAAAGCTGATTTGAAGCTGAAAGAACAATCAGGAACCAACAGAACTTACTTTTTCCCCCAGCTCTGCTGCTGAAGACCACCTTACAGCTTTGAACAAACCATTTTAAGTTTGGTGCCTTCATCTGTAGAATGAGTTTATATTCAAGAGATGTGATCAGCAGAAACCTCTTGGTACATACCCCAAAATGCAACACCCTCAGACAATGCCCAATCAAAACACTGTGCTACAACATCAGGTAAAGACTCTATCCTGCTGCATCGTCTTGCAACACTTTTACTTAACTCAGTCATTTTCCATCACAGCAGGCCAATTTTCTAGCATCTATTGGCTGTCACCACAATCAAGTAATTTCTCATGAATTTTCAGGCCTCTACATGTGCAGTTCTCTCCAACTCTCTGCATGTTGCTTTGCCTCTGGATTATACCTTCTATTTAGACAGCAGTGAGGAAGAGACGGGGAAGCTGATGGCTAAATTCTTAAAATCATGTCATTCAAATTCTTGCACCACGCTGTTCTGATGGAATATTTATTAAGCAGATGGGACCTACCGTTTAGACTTTTAATTGCTGGAAGTCATCAGGTTTATTGTAATTTAATTTCATTTTTTGCCATGATTTTTTAATTGGTTACTTTTTTTTAATTAAGTATTCCATTATAAGCTATTCACAAGTAAGTATTTTAAAATTGCTTTCATTTTAAATGTTGCACTTATTGGCCTCTATTAATTAATCTTTTTTTTCCTTGATGCACATCTGTTTTAATGCCCTTAATGAGAAGTAGTAAATAACATAATTAATTTTCTCCTTATTCAAATTTATTAGCTTTAGTTATTTTGTAGCAGTCAAGTGTACGGTCAGGAAGTGTTATCTTTATAACAAACAACCAAGCATATTAGACTCAAAACTCAAATAATACAGTTTGTTTGGAAGGTGAGAAACTAAAATTACAAACGCAAGCCCTGAAAAGGCTTTTCTGCTTTAAGAGGCAAGTTTTCTTTTCTGCAGTTTTCTTTTCTCTTAATTTACCTTATTTTGCGGGCTTAAGACTTTTTGTGGTACTTTGCAGAAAAGATTAATTTCAACTTCAGTGTTCAGAGACAAACCTGATGTTTAAATTATTGATCTCCCTGAACTGGAACCCTGTCCAAGTTCACGATCTTGGGAAAATTTGGTTCCAA
Source organism: Phoebastria nigripes (assembly GCA_035582835.1). Taxonomy (NCBI): domain Eukaryota; kingdom Metazoa; phylum Chordata; class Aves; order Procellariiformes; family Diomedeidae; genus Phoebastria; species Phoebastria nigripes. The sequence continues at coordinate 1,140,098 of JAYKAV010000822.1, read as the reverse complement.
ACCCAAATCATAGACCTGTTTGGAATTTAACTTGAACCATAGCATTACTGTTTCATAATATAATTTTCTGGAGGGATACATTAAAAATAAGTAAGTAGATAAAATAAATAGAAGTCCAAACCCCAAACCAAACCAGTACTACATAAGGAAATGAATCTGCAAGTTAAAAGCCCATCAGCAATGGCTTATCTCCTTTCTTCGTTTCTCTGCTGCACAATTTATGGGATTTAAACTATCTGCTTAGACAGCTATTCTCAGACATTTCATATGACTTCCTGAATTTCTCAGTCCGAGTGCAGATCTACAAGCTACATTTGCCTTGTGTCTAAATGTCTTCCTTGTTGATGACTGCAACCTTGAAACAGAATCAGTAAGATCTCTACCTGAATAAGCGACAGAACTTCTCTTGTAAATCTTTCAAACAAGCTGATGGTAGAGTGTACCATTAAATCTTGGTTCACATATATTTCAGTTGGCATGCAATACATTTTTTTTAAGGAAAGAACGAACAGGTACTTGTGTAATTCTTAATGACTGATGAAGCTACTATTGCATGGAAAAAACAATGTCACTTTAGAAAATAACTGAGCGCTTCTGCAGCAATATCTATTTGTTCTTTGAATTGTCTTCTTGATTTATATTGTTATTTTGCTCTGGTCTGGCTTTTTTTGGGGGGTGAAAAAACATTTTCCTGATCCAAATACATGTTGTATTTTGTCAGTAAGAGACATTTAGAAATTCAAGCCCACAGACCATGGGCACTCTATGCCATTTTCTGTTATGCAAGCAACATAAATTATTTAACCGCTAATAACATTAAGATTTCATGATGCTTGTATAAGATGAAAAAGTGAAGACTTTTAGATACTAAATGCTTTGTTACGATCTGTAATCTTGTAACGATGACTGATTTATTTAATGTGCAAATCTAGAGCGTGTGGAAATACAGAGACAATATATTTAGTCCTATATTCTGTCAAGTACTGAGCAGTGGTCTCAGTCCTGATAAAGCCTTATCTTTAAGCATGTGAGTACTGGCACTGATTTTAATGGGACTTTCAACATGCTTTTAAATACCTTGACAAATAAGGATCTCAATTTTCTCTACCTTGCAAAACCAAGCTAAATAGCAGGTTTATTAATACTTAATACCTGCCTCCTAGATACACATCACAATGACAAGTGTGGATTACAGCAAAGCTATTAAGAAACAAGCCTAAATCTCGGAGCTTCAGTCAGAAGATAAAGAGCAGGGTTGCAATGGGTGATATTCCCTATCAAATGGCTTCTCTCATAAGGCAGTAACTACTTTCTCCAGCCATTACCACTCATGACTCAAAAGGATGAGGCCACCAGTCACAAGGTGCCATTAACTTGGCAAGGAAGGCAAAGTGCTTTAGTTAGCACACGCCTTAGCCAAACAGCAAGGAAGTTTTTTCTGGAGAGTGAACAGTATAGTACACACGGGGCTTTAAACGATACTAAACTTCAGGAAGGAAAAAATCCACGTATCACACTGAGATCTCATTCAGAAAACAGTTTAAACTTATCACTCAAAACACCGCTAGGTTAAAAGAGGTTTTTTTACCCAATTCTGAGAATACCTAAGATTTTAAAAAGACAGAAAGAATTTACTTTTTGCAAGGTCTCAAAACTTTTATATGGATATAATGTCTGTAAGCCTCTAGAACAGTCAATTAAAGTATCCTGCTTTGACAGTATTGAAGTATTTCATTTCAGTGCTAGATTTTGTCTGTCTTCTGTTGTGGAATGTTAACAAGCTTCTCAGCTCTTTCAATAAATTACCAAACACATGGTACCTGGCTAAAAATTCACAAAATTCTTGCGTTTCATAATTTGCAAACTCAGTTAAATGACGCTTTGTCTTACAGTTCTGTGTAATGTCTGAAAGAAGATCTTACTACAACTCACTTTCCATTGCATACTTTTGGAGAACATGCATCATCACATAGACCCTGCTGCACATTTGTAATGAGCCAACAAAGTGGGGTTATGGCCTTGGCTGGATCTTAACACAAACATACTTATGATTGTGAGTCACACACACTTGATTCACTTAATAAAGTGATATCAGGGTGAAGTTTCCAAGTCTAGATCAGACAGGTTCCATCAATTGGGCTTTTCCAAGAAATTACAGGATATGAGCACAAGATCTGCCTTTTGAGCCCACTAGAAATTTCCTTTAGGGTCAGTGCCTTAGTGAACCAAACTTAATTACTAAAATTGTAACCATCAAGACAAAAATTATACCACTGTTTTAACAGTCACTACCAGGACACAAAAATAACTCTCGTGGAGAAGGGAATACTGTGAATAACAGAACCTGGGAACAATGCCACAATAATTGCTGCAGTTCCAACAGAGGATATGGTAAGACTCAAAATGAACGTTGCGTATAGAAGGCAGCATTCTGTGTACTAATAACTCTTCCAGTACTGTCAGAGACATAATGCCATTCCTGTCACCATCTGTGACAGAAACTATTACTAAAGTAAGATATTTTTGGAACATCAGCTTTAAAGATGGTAACATTCCTGTCTCAGGGAGGTGAAATGGATCTTCTAAAAAGCAGCAGCACAAACATTACATGACTTGTTATAAGAGATGAGGTTAACTTGCTATGGACAGATTTTATTTTGACAGTCTAAAATTACAAAGGAGAACAATCAGCTTTTTAAGTTACTTTATAATCAAATTTAGAGTTTTTATATCTTCATAGTCACTTCTTTCTGTTTTGGAAGGGAAGAAAACTAATTCATCTTGCATCACTTTTTAGCAGGGCCTGTTGCGATAGGACAAGGGGGAATGGCTTTAAACTAAAAGAGGGTAGACTTAGACTAGATAGAAGGAAGAAATTTTTTACGCTGAGGGCGGTGAAACCCTGGCACAGGTTGCCCAGAGAGGTGGTAGATGCCCCATCCCTGGAAACATTCAAGGCCAGGTTGGACGGGGCTCTGAGCAACCTGATCTCATTGAAGATGTCCCTGCCCACGGCAGAGGGGTTTGGACTTGATGACCTTTAAAGGTCCCTTCCAACCCAACTATTCTATGATTCTATGAAATAACTGTAGACTTATTGCAAGAATCATAGCGCTACCCTTCAGATCAAGACAAGCTAATAGAAAGAGACCTTTGTTGGGTAGCTAGAATTAAAAATTAATCTCACTTCTCGAGAGGATTCAGATTCAGCTCTCTACTTTGGGACCCTATCTACAGCTTTGCAGCCTGGGAGTCCTGAATGGAATTCCACATTTGCAAAATTATTTTAATGCCATTAAAATGACTCGAGTCCTACATTTTAGAAAAGATGGGATATTAATACTGTAAAATCAGAAAGCTCACCAAGATCTCAAAAGTATGGAGCAGGTACTAGTGTCAGCAACAGTCAGCCATACTGAATGTAGCCAAAAAAAGAAGAAAAATCAATGATCAGATGTGGACAGGGAATTAGCTTTGAAGGATTTATGTCTAAAGTTTCCCATGAGTTTAACTGGAAACAAAGGATGAATATCCTTGCATGGGTGCCAATAAGCTTAATACCAACAAGGGATCCTGACAGGTAAGCTTTGAAAACACCTGTGGACATATTTGTTTGCCAGACTAATTAGAAACTCCATGTTGATAAAATGCAAAAAACAACCCCAACCCAACAACAGATGAAGACCCTGACTTGTTAGACAAAGCATTTCTAGAGCTACTTATAAGGAACAGCGTATAAAAAAACCCCACAAACAGGGATTTTCATATTTTTGGCAATTCAAAATGCAGGAGCAAAACTCCATAAGGTGAATTAGAGATTAATGCACCTTAGAAGTGAATTTTCAACTCCAACATAACTGCAGAAATTGTGATGCATGTCAATGAGAAATGTGCCACGATTTCATTTTATTATGCTGGTTTTATAACTGCCATTTAACAGTCTTTACAAGGATTCCAAGAAAACCTTTACTCCTTCATTTTTTAAAATTCAGATATAATTCCCCAATTATTCCCTGAGTTTGAGCTGGAAATTAAATTCTCATTTCAAGTAGGCAGTACAGTATGATGAAACTGGGCATAGGCTATTTAAAACAAAGGACAACTACGGCTTCACCAGAAAAAGACAAAAATTAAAAGCACACATTGCACAAATTTTAACTGTGGATTTTTTTTTTTTTTTTTTAATATATATATATACACCTACTGCTTTTATTATGGTAACATTCGAAGGTCTGATAGTTAGCAAATTTTCTACCCTCTGGATCACCTCTGCAAAATAAAGATGACTCCCCCTCCCCCTGTTTTAAGGTAACAATGAGCATCCAGGAATGTGTTTCCTCCTTAATTTACTGACAAAGATATAAAGACCTGAAAAGATAAACAACTTCTGCAAGTTATTCAGAAAGTCTGCAGCTGAGCTAGAAATGAATGCTAGATTGCCATACGCCTTTACACTGCTCTAATTAGGTTATCCTTTTTATCTGTGTTATAGGGTATGCTATTTTTTTTTAATCAGTTCTTCACGCCATTGAAACCCCTTCCTTTGAGGCTTAAAACTACATAATAGGACAACCTCACTCATCAGAAAGCCTGATTCTCCGTGCTTGTAATACCATAATACTAATTTTTCCAGTTGCAACCTTATTTCATTAAGTCACAGTTTTATGCAAACTCTCAAATACTACGAGAAGTATTGGGAGAAATAAAGTTTTTCAGGCTCACATGCTTTCTTGAAACTTCTGGTTTGGGACCTACTTTACCAACTACAATATAATCTACTTGATTACAGAGATTATAGCAAGTAGATTTGAAAATGAAGAAGTTCTAAACTAAAGCTTGCATTTTTGTGACAGTTCAAAGGGCAAAAAGAAGTGAAAGATTGAGTAAAAGGAGGAGGACCCTTTTAAAAATTCTGAAAACACAGACTGAGAATACGAGCCAGCAATGTGCCCTTGTGGCAAAGATGACCAACAGCATCCTCAGCTGCATTAGGAATAGCACTGCCAGCAGGTCGAGGGAGATGATTATCCCCCTCTACACAGCACTAGGGAGAGCACATCTGGAGTGCTGTGTCCAGAACTGGACTCCCCAGGACAAGACAGACATGGACAGACTAGAGTGAGTCCAGCAAAAAGCCACGAAGATGGTTGAGGGCATGGAGTATCTGACATGCGAGGAGAGGCTGAGAGATATTTAACTTGGAGAAGAGAAGGCTCGGTGGGACCTTATGACTGTGTATAAACACCTGATGGGAGACAGTAAAGAAGATGGAGCCAGACTCTTCTCAGTGATATCCCATCAATGAAGAGGAGACAAAGGGCACAGGAAATTCTGCTTAAACATAACAAATAACTTTTTTTACCGTAAGAGTGGTCAAGCACTGCAACAGGATGCTGAGGGAAGGTGTGAAGTTTCCATTCTTGGAAATACACAAAACCCAACTGGACATGGTCCTGAGCAACCTACTGTAGCTGACCCTGTTCCAAGCAGGGAGTTGGACTATTTGATCTCCAGAGCTCCCTTCCAACCCCAGCAGTTCTATGGAGAGATATTTAGTAAAATTCTAAGATCTACGAGTTATGAAGGATGTCAGGGATGGAAAGAACATATTCTTCAATTCAGGTGGGACCCTTAATCCAAATTAGTCCCAAGGTGCTTTATAAACAACACAAAATATGAAACACTTCATGAGCTATTGAAATGCAGCCAATTCTGTGGTGAAATGTAGAACTGTTTAATAGTTCCCAGGAAACAAAAAAACAACAGGAGCCAAAGAATGCCATATGCAACTGAAACTACAGGGGGAATTAGGTAGGAAGAATGTAATTATCCATGCTGGATTCTAGCCAGAGCTAAAAGTAATCAGAAAGTCAGTGAAAGACCAGAACAAATTGATCTCATAACTCTTGCATTACTCGGATCTACTTCTAAATGGAAAACTCTTTCCTGAGTCTACTGGACTGACACTTGTGCGCACACGTAGGTGTGTTCAAAAAGAATATTTCAACATGAGTTAAAAATATAGGAAGCTGATAACATCCCTGTGCAGAGTGCCAGCCTGGATCTTACCTCTCATTCAAGACTCCTTAAGATACACTGGGATTTAATTCACTCTCTCCTGAGGTCAGCAGGATTTTGGCTTCAGTGGAGCTAGGTCTTCTGAGATTTGGTAGTGAAATGAGATGGAATTACATGCAAAACGAAGTTGCATCAGGTAAGCCAATTAATAAATATTATTCACAACTTTCTACCTAACACCAGAACTTTGCATGCAATGAACAGATATGAACCAGTACAAAACCTGATCCTAAGAACATAAAATTTAATATTAATTACTTATTATTATTAATAATAATTAATAATTACTAATAATTACTCATTAATTATTTAGCTTAGCAGGTATTGTGTGGGAGAAAGCAACCAAACTTAAGTGTGATTATGTTTACTCTCCAAAAGTAAGGAACAATTTGGAAATCAGCTCCAAAATCAAAAAGAGAATGGTGAGTAGGTTACTGAAAAGGTAAGAGCAAAAAGGACACGTGAAACATGAGCAGAGGCCAGAAGTCTAAACAAGGACTTTCAACGTGAACGACAAGAAGGGGTGGTGGGGAGGAAGAGAATGGCAGCTGCACATAACTTTTGGAAAGTCTGCTTTGGATGTCAGTATTGTTCCAGAGCTTCATGTCCTCAAGAAAACACACATGCCGTATCCGAGGAATATTTTTCTTCAAATTATTTTTTTTCCCTTTCTCAAATATGACAAGTCACATTATGTAACATAAAAAGCATTCATTACAGAAGATCACAACTCTTCAAGGCTAAAAGCACTTTCAGATAGGGCTGATCTTTTACCCATTATCAGGCTTCTAGTAATGAATAGCATATTATTTCAGCAGTGAAGCCTTGTATCTGACAAACAGCTAGCATTGTGCTACAAGGAGAGATAATAAGTGGAAAATAGAAAGGTTTGGGTAAGAAAAGGTGAAAGACAATATAAATAGTGATTTGTTTCTTAAGTAAATACATTAATGTATTAGTTCTAAAGTAGCATTAGGGTGATAGAAAACTTTTGGGACTAGATTTTTTTTTTTTTTTAATACTACTTCTTTCACTTCATATTAGTGAAGAGTTTTTCAAGAAACACAAACATAAATCTCTGATGGCAAAAGCCGAGAGGAGCACACACCTCCTTGTCTCCAACAATAAAAGCTTTAACAAATAGCAGTGCTTTACGGATTCTGCACAAAAGTCTTGAGACTCTGGTTTTGAAGAATGAAAATTAAACTGCACATCTTGTTAGCACCTGCAAAGAACCTACCACTTGTTTGTAACAGACCAAAAGGGACAAAGAGCAGAATCTGGTCCATCTTCTGGCCTGCCACAAGCCACATAAAATCATGTGTGCACCCCCACACAAAGCCCCAAAGCCGACTGCTGAAGTGGAGTATGGGCCTGATGTTCCTTAGGTAATTGTAATAGCTCCCTTACTACAGAGGAGTTTTACCAGTGAGACATTCCTGTATTTTAAGTGAGAATTACATGCCCTTCTTAAATACCTACATGAAAAATAAATGACTATTTGGATGAACTACACCAATGATTGATTACCCTCACTGTTAAAAAGCTGGCCTTTTATTTTCAACTTGAATGCTTTTAACTCTAATTTTCAGACACTGGATCATGTTATGCCATCGCTGGCTAAATTAAAGAGTCTTTGAGTGGAATAAACATCATTAACCAGCTCCTCCTAGGAGCCTAAGGGTATGTGTACAGTCTTCGGTGCAGTATGCGTAGGCACATCTGCACAGACTTCAAATGAACCAGTTCAGGAAATAATAGTAACCGTTACAAGGAGCTGGGCAGCAGCTGAACAACCTCTCCAGGAATTCAGGATGCAGGCTGGAGTCGGCCGCCACGCTGAGTCTGTGCTGATACACTTTCACTCTTACTCTCAGCCAGATTAAAGCGTATCTGGGCACTGTCCCTGATGACACAATCGCATCTCCAAATTTCAGTGCAGTCTTATCCCAAGGGGGCTAGCCACCCATGTTTCACTGACTTTCAGGTCATTTGAGAACCAAAGAAACACAGAAAATCACCCTATTCGTAGTTAATCAACAGTAGCCACATTTGTGTCACAGCACAACCTGCACCCATTTGGTAACGGGACGTTTCAGTGACGTAGACACGTGCCGCCTGGGAGTCATGGAAGAAAAAACTCCTGTACAGTGTCTTCAGAGAGGGAATAGTTCCTGTTTCGTGATACTGCTGTATACGGAGCAACTCCTGATTCTCCGTACAAAGGCTCCATCAGCAAGGGATGCTTCCCTCCTCAACCCCAAACTGACGTGACTGAAAGATTTTGGCCGGCAGGTCCATGTTGTGACATACTAAGAGTCAGACTGTTTCCCTACACCACCCTGCGTGGTGGGAATGAGACACAGCTTTCCTATACACCCACCGTTTCGAGTTCCCAGCATGACTGCTATGAAATGGTGGGGTCCCTGTATTCACAGGGGCTCATCCACCAACACAGGAGACAGCTGCATCCTTTACAAAAACAGCAGCATCCTGTCTTTTCTCTCTTTATTGGACTATGTCCATTTACTCCACTGAAAACATTGATTTGTCTGTGTGCGTGTGCGCATCTATTTATGCATGTGTGCTCTGCATGCCACACATTCTCTGTCCCAGACAAATCTGTATTCTCTGATCATCCCCAAAAGCATGTTCCACAATATTATTAGAGCCATAACTCCCAAAACGGGTGTTGCAATCTCACTGCAGTTAATGGAGTTACCCACAAAGCACAGACAAATCGGGCCTCTGCTGGGTGTTGGCAATCGTCTCATTATGTACAAGCATTTAGCAACTCCAGATCTATGTAGACAAAAAAAAAGAAAATCAACAAGCTCTCTCTAGTGTACTAAGAAGAAAGAAAAGTAGAAGACAAAGAATAAAAGGAAAAGAATGTGAAATTAAAAATAAATAAAATAATAAAAGAAAAATCAAACTTTCTTCCTTTTTGCCATTTCATTTATTGATTCCAGCTTCCCTGCTAAAATAACACAGCAATAGGATTGTTAAAAAAAAAAACATAGGTGGATTAAATAAAGTTAGATTTTAAAAGATTCAGGTGATAAAGCTGATTAGAAAAACTAGACAGATAAGTCAATAGATAGATGACTAAGATACCAAATCTACTTTCTGGGGATCCACTGAACTCCTCCTATTAGAATTTGAATTTACCTTGGAGATTTCTCAGAAGCTGCCGTATCTGACAAAATTACGCCGTACTTGCTAGCGTTGTTGGACTCCCAATCCAGATGCACCTACTTTAATGGCCACCCTTTGAAAGAACATACTCCAATATAGAAATCGTGCTGACAAATACCACACCTCACTTTCATAACTATAGGCCAGAGAGGGTTCTGTGAGGAAATAAATATTCCTTTATGTTTGATCAGAAAAATACATCAGCTTTCTTGCTCCCACTACAGGTCATTAAATTGGCTTTATTACCCCTTTCTATCAAACTTCCTGACTTGCTTATCACGATGAGCTTATTCTCTGGTGAAACATTGCCAGCTTAGTCACGCAACAGCCCTCCTCCCAGTCCCCAGCATCTGGCTCGTGAAAGTTGCTGTTTGACCAGAGTATCATAGCATTCCTTATCTTCTAGCGTAGCCCCTGAGGCTACAAGCTGCAACGTAGGGGGCTTTGAACCTGCCCTAGGCTACTCTACGGGTAGAACTGGTGACTTTTCCACACTGAGAGAATGTAAAGCCATTTAAATTCTCCTTTTCTGGGTCACACAAAAAATGTGTTTTGGCCAGCTGCAAGGATTGGATTCAGGCCAATGTGCTTACTGTGCAGGCTGTGTTAAGATTTATGATGTCCCTTAACTAATCATTTTCTAGCTGTTAAGTTCCTGAGATTTTTAAATAATGTGGCAGATAAGTACTGCAATCAATTGGCAACTGAACTGATTTTTAAAATAAAGTTATCTGCATTTGGAAAAGAGAATGATGTCTGCACATACCTTCATCGTAGTAAGAAGCACATATTCTGTGTCAGCAATGAAAAGAAACATCTTTCAATGAAAGAGCGTTTCGGTGGATCAATTCATTTTCCAAACGTGCTGTATGAACCACTAGTTAGACAACCCTGTCAACAGGAGGACACCTGCAGCTCAAAAGGCTTCCCTTTTATTTTCCACTTGTTGAAGAACGCTACGTGGAATGCCCGCACTCTTGGAAAAGGTTTTCAAAGGCGATACAAAATGACTGATGTTTGCTTTCCTATAAAAGCTATTTGCAATCACTGTGAAGACATAGTCAGGTCATGTTCTGTACCTAATTTCCAGCGGATAACTTAATTTCCGTATTTTGGATTTGATTCACGGTCATTCAGGAGAACCTGCCCTGCTTAATCCTGGGACATCTCATCAAATCTTATGTTGTTTCCACTTATGACTTTATGGTCTTTACAAATACATAATGAACAGCACCATCAGTTTCTGCTGCATCCAAATAAAAACACCACTCTAAAATACATTATCACTAATGGAGTGTATTACCCACCTTGTGTCCCAAGTCTATTTTTAAAAATGATTTATGAACAAAAATTGACACACGTAATTAACCTAATTTGAGTATTCAATGGTAAATGTTATTATAGAACTCTGCTCTAAATTAAACAAAATTAAATCCTGATAAAAATTTACTATCCTGCAGTCCCCAAATGAGTCTATGGTTTAACAGAAGATATCATGTAAAAACCATTAGTTTAAAACTGAATGCATCTCATTCTTGCACTATTAACTTTAGTCCTTTAGTTTTATACTTCAGGTTTTTGCAGATTATGCTTAATTAACTTTTTATAATGGTATTTAAATTAGCTGTTCTATATGTGATAAGAATACCTTGACAGATATGTTTCTAATTTGACCTGCAGGATTTAATTTTGGAAAGTTGTACTTAGTCTGATGTCTGTTTGCATCCTTTCTTCCCTGTCCTGGCTTCCCCTGAGCCAAACATTTTCCTCTCATGCCTTTGATATTCTAGGAAGGCAGATAGCTACAAATCTTCAGCTCCAATCATGCCAATGCATATTTATTTGGATTTTAAGTGGCATTAGAAGAAATTTATTCTAAAGAAGCTTAGACAGAAACATACTTTTTAAAAAGTGCTATGTTAAACATATGTCTAGCTTTACCATAAAATCACCCTATTTTGAACAGAGAATACTCTTAAGCATGCCCTTCTTTTTACCTACACAGCAGTGCAGCTTAGGTGCACTCATGGAGCACAGCTTTGGTCACGAAGCACATAGAGAGGAACACCACCCTTCGAAGCACCTGAGAGTAACGAGAGAGCACTTCTATACACACACCAAGTTTGTTCAGCTCACACTAGAGCAAGATTTTCCAAGAGAGCTCAGCTACCTTTTACCTTTTCAACTAGAAGAATATTTTCAGCATCAAAAATTAAAAACAGGTCCAACTCTGGGTGACCAAATCCCTAATGTTAATGACGCTGCTACCCAAAAGAAATGCAAAAATTGTTTGGACAATAGTAAATAAAGAGTCTGAATTTGCTTAGATAAAAGCTCTGCAGAAGCTGACTTTGCCTATGTATCCGTCATTTCTGTGCAATGAATCACTCCGGTGGACACTGCATCCTTTCATCAGCTGGACCAACAGAATGCGCAATCCGTTTCTTACCTGAAGTCCCACCGGAAAGGACAGAAGGAAAGCCTTTTTGTCTGGATACTTGCAAAGGAGTTTGGATGCAATCTCAGGTCTGCAAAACAGTCAGGTCCTCCCCATTTACTGCAGGAAATTTTGCCACTTAACAATCATGCTCATTTTTGGGGAGTCCTAAAATATAATAGGAAAAAAATACAATAGCATTAAAAAAAATCATGTCACACATTCTGTAATAGAACAGATTTTCTAGTCTTAAAATGGAACAAGTACTGAGGGTCAGGCTAGTTTTGGTTATTGTTAGTGAAGTTTATAAAAACCTCACAAAAGCAATTTGAACAGATGCTTGTTTCTCACAACAAGCCTCCCTACGCTAGACCCATAATCGTCTTAAGTAACTTCTTAATTTTGATAGTAATACCATTGAATAGTCTCAAATCTTAAGAATATTATAAAATATTATTATAACGGCTTGTCAAAATAATCTGACTAGCAGGACTTAAAATAAGAACATCTATTAGTGAATTATAATACAAATGATCAGAAATGCCAACTCATCTTTTTCTGGTTTGAAGCATTATATGATCCTTAACATACCTGATTTGATTACTGACTAGTTCTTTTACTTTTCACCTTATTGTTTCTGTAATCCCAAATGGACCCTGTTTCTAGCCTACTACGGCTACCTGTTTTCCCCTGTTTCTGCTGAGAAGGCAAGCTGGTTTCAGGTTTGAAAAATTTTTGGTGAGAGGTACATTCCTCAACATCTACTGAGCCCTAACCACAAAATTATTTCCCTAGGATGGTTGCAAAATAAGTCGGGCAGGTTAGTCAGTAGTGTTATTGATACTGCATCAATCACAACATCCCCTGTGCATTACGGCAGCTATTGAAAAGAACACAGTCCAAGGTCCCACAAGTCTGTTGGTACTTCCATTAATGTAATGTAATGCATTATGTGCAGGTATCATACGAGGCATTAAGTTCACTAATGGTGGGTAAGAAACTAACGGTCCATTTGTATCTTGCTATCCAATCAAAGCAAAAGAATTCAGAGAATACTTAGTATATTGAAGACTTTCCTGACCTCATTTAAAAGACATTGTGAAGGACACTACCATTTACTCTGATCAGAAACATTGCTATCATATCATCAAATAATCATATGACACACATTCACTAAGCAAATTCTTTTAATAATTGGATACTAGACTAAAAAGACCAGGAGACTTGTAGAAAATGCTAACAGAAAATCATTGTTATTGTCTTTAAGAAATACTCAGTCAAACTCTATTCTCAATTGCACTGGTGTAAATTTATCATAGGTCCACTCACTTCAGCAGTCTCATGATTCTATCAGCTCAAAGTCTAGAGCCTAGCAGAGTCACCGCAAAGCCAAAGTTATTCGCAGTTTCAGATTTATAGTGATGAAACATAGCTATGCTCAGTCTATCAATCATCATTCTTTTGAGACGCAGTAGGTAAACTGAATCATGGCCTCTGTCCTAGACATCACCACGTTTTCTGGTGATCTATGCCATCTTGTCCCTCCTCCAAGAACTTTAAAAGCAGATACAAAGAAGAAAAAAATGCAGAAGTCTTTTTTTTTTTTTTTTTTTTTTTTTTTTCCCCTCTCAAGACTACTAAAGGTTTCTAAATGGCTCAATTGATCTAATTTGTAAAATGAATTATCCCACACAGAAAATTCCTGTTATGAAATTTCTGGCTGAGAAAAAAATCCTAGAGACCTTCCCCAGACTCAAATATTTTGGATTAAACACCTGCGGAAGTCTGTGCTTATCTCATGTTTTAAACTTCTTAGAGTTTATTCGGCGTAATAACCAGAGGTGAATTAAGGTTATCACAACTTAAAAAGACCTCTAGTGCTAAAGCATGTTGATAAATCAGAGGAGAGGGGAAAAAAAAGTATCTACTTGTAGTGTTCAAATGAAACAGAAAAAACAGCATACAAGGTAATTTTTTTTTTTTCCATTTCCAGATTACAGATGGGATGAGAAAATGACATCAATTTATGGACATTCTCAGGATATTTCAACTAGATGAAGAGCATTTAAAATATGTGTATGAAATATTAGATGGATGAAGTCTTGAATCTGAGAAGTCATTAAGTCCTCATTTGGCTTAACTTAGAGAGACTGTTCAATAATTAGTAGAATTTTTTATATTCAAGAGGCAAGGAGAAAGACATTGATGATACAAAAATGACCACAGAGAGCAGACTATAAAATAACCAAGGCAAAAAAATCTATGCAGATTTTATGTGAGAGGTAATATTTCATTTATAGATTTACATCACGTCACATTTATGATTCCTAAAACGTTCAAGAGCAAATGGGCAATATCCACAGTGATTTCAAAATGCTCAGATTAATAGTTGTTAAAGTAGAGGAGTTTATTAGTACAAAAGTTTTAAAATGTGCAGACGGTAGGACTGCAAAAATAATGATCAAAAAAGAAAAGCAGTGTAAAAGTCCCGAAGCACATACTGTTGAGATGCAAACAAAGCTGACTTTGTAAGAGAGTTTTTCAGGAGCTCCTGAGCACTTTGGAAGTGTGCTTATGAAAGCGCTGAGGCCGAAGCTTGCTCCTGCCTAGAGAAACCACCTGCTCCTACAGAAGGCTAGGCTCGAAACCAAGACATCCTGTTTCAGAACAGCACCTAAGCTTCAGAAAACCCTCTAAATCTTTCAGGGCAGGTGTGACATTTGATAATGCAACCATACAGGACATATGATTTTGTTGTTGTTGTTGGTTTTGTTTGGTTGTTTTTTGTTTTGTGTTTTTTTGTTGTTGTTTTTTTGTTGGTTTTCTTTTTTTTTTTTTTTTTTTTTTTTTTTTTTTTTTTTNTTTTTTTTTAAGAACATACTAATGAAACTGCCTGGACTCCTTTATTAAGTCTCCTCCTTCTCCAAAGTTCAGCCTGGGTCAGCTCTCCTCTTCCTCAGGTTAGTTCATCCCCTGCTGGTAATTCAGGAAACATCTGGATTTTTCCCTCCTTTAGTCATATAATTAATACATTGTTTTATTCCTCATGCACAAGACGTAGCTTTTTCACGTTCACACAAGGGTAGCTGGTTTATGTACAAAAAAGGATAAAATGGGACCACCCACAGCAACGGGTCAGTCAATCAGCCTGCATTTTTTGTTCCGCCTTACAAAAAAGCCCAACCTGGGAGGAAAGGCCACAGAGACAGGCTCATGTCAGTCACACAGTGCAGCCTGCAAGGGACATAACCCATTATAAACTCAAAGAGCGTTAACATGAAATAAAAAAAAAAAAAATAGGCAGGGGGTGGGAGAACAGCTTGTATACACCTGGAAAAGCTAAAAAATACCATGTGAAACTTTAGATTCCTAAAAAGATAATAAATGGCAGAAGGGCATGACACGCCTGTTCACTGATAATTTCTGACCAGCACAACAAAGACAAACCCCCTCCTTTTTCCTCTCCCCCACTGTATTTTTCTTCCCTTTTTGTCTCTGTTTCCTCTGGAGGCGAGTTGTGCAGCACTCCCCGCTCTGTAGGCAGTCTACATTAAGTGCAGAGAAAAAGCCAGCTAATCTACCAGTTAAAGGAATTACCTCCCCTCTGCCTCACTTTGCCACCATGGGAACTCCACGTAGAGCCTTCAAGTTTTTCCTATTTAAGGGAGCAAACACTCCACCTATAAAACCATCGTTATCAAACAAGGAGAGACTGGCTTTGCTTATTTGTGTTAATTACCAGAGCTGCTGACAAATGAATATTTTTTCCCTCTCAAAAGTGTTTGCTTTCATGTTTGGGGAAAGAAAATAAAAAGAAAAATTACAAGCATATATTAATACGTGAAGGTAATTGCTTCATACAGCGTAGGGTGAATAGACAACACTCAGACCTTTCACTGAAGCTGCAATCACTGGCAAATGGTAATACATGCTCAAAGCAAATAGATTAAAAACATTTGTATAGAATGCCACAAGAGATTATAGCACTTCTACAGATAGGTATTTTCCCCTCAAAGGAAGAAAAAAAAAAAAAAAAAAAAAAAAAATTACCAACCTATCAGCATAGCTTTATCTAAAGCCCAAAACAAACTGTTAGCTAGAAATTGTCTATTATAAGTTTGGAAAATTCACTTTGGCACATGACAGCTTCTTAGTTCAGTGACATCCCCCCCTGGAACGTGGTGATACCCAGCAGCAGAAACATCTTAAGGCCTCCACAGTTAAGATGAGCTCTTTTCTAAGAGCTCTGTCTAATCCTCAATCCATATTTAGATGTATAATCTTGTTATTTGACTCCTCTCTTTCTTATGACCAGACAACATTTTAACCATGTACCTATTTTATAAATATATGAGGGGGGTTGTGCCTATTTATATGTATATATATCTGTATATGAATATACATGCGGACATCCTATGTATATGAAGGTGCAAAGCTAAAATACTTTGACAGTCATAAGGAAGAGGTGAGTGTAATGGCAAGATCAGAGTAAATCACATGCCAAATGACCATCATAGGAATATTAGGAAAGCCTGCCCTTTATTTTCCTGTATCAACAAAGACAACTGATGGATATTACCACAAGTCCCAAGAGATAATACGTCTCATGTCTTCTGAGACCTTGGAAATGCATTCGCTTGCGTGTCTAGACCACAGAATGACTGAAAGTCCTGGGGTTAATAATGAGATACTTAAACACGAGAAAAAAAGAAACAGATGTTCAGTAATACCAATATTTCCCATTTCACTGGCACTACAAAGAAAATATTTCTCCCAGCTACACAATGTATCTACAATATACTTTTACAAACATACTTTCTTAATGGGTTTTAGAACTTTTATGTAAACTTTTCAAAAATCAAAACAGTTTGGAAGAAAAAAAGCCACATTAAAATGACCTCGCTTGGGTTGAAATACAATTCAAGAGTTCTCCAGGGCAGGGGCGAGGGGAGGTTGAGGGGAGCATGAAAACTTTAAGTCTATTTTTGTCATCTGTTTTATGCTTTAAAAGCTTAAAAAGTAAACCAAATACAACAGAAGTAAACCAAATACAACAGTGAACTGTCATTCATGACAGAGCTAGAGCTGGTGCCCTGTGGTCATTTTAGAGTTTCTAGAAGAATCAAACTGACAGCAAGATGACAGATTTTGCTCGCAATCATTATTATTTAGATAACATCAAAGACATGATAGGCATTTTGAAGCCAGTATGATTTGTTACTTTGACAACACAGTACTTGCTGGACCTAAACTCCGGCAAGTCAGAGTTATGAAGAAAATGGTTACTGAGCAGCCTGTACTACAGTCAACATTAGAAATAGATTTTCCTGTCCTTTGTATAACTTTCTTCACAAAAGCTCTCCTTTAAGATCTAGGGTGAAAATTCTTAAATCCAGATAAATATCAAGACTTAATCTCCATTTCAAGAAATGTTATTCCTTTCAAGAAAATTTCCCAGAATAAGGTATTCAGAGCAAAGGAGAATCTAATCTGAAATGTCAGCCTGGTTCTGTTTCTCATCTCCAGACCTCAGTCCGCATTTCCCAGTTCTTACAAGAACATACTAGTTCCCATTGTGATTTCTCTTCAGAAGTGAGTCCTTATGATTCTCATTTTTCAGCTCCTTCCAGAATATATCTAGAGAAGTCAAAATCCCAGAATTGTCATATCTGTCAAGTTGATGGGGCTTTGAGACCATTAAGTAAGTTACTACTGTTAACTTAATCACAATATACTTGCTTTCAGTTTGTGACCACAGATCATTTGCAGTGCCTAACAGAATACTCAAGTCAAAATAAAACTGAACAAAGCAGAGCAATATGCATTGTTTCATTTATTTCCCCTAACTAAGCACACTGGTAATACAATTTAAATACAAAGTAAGTTCATGCAAGTAGCACCCAAGAGAAGATTTCTGTACAGATATATGATACTAGGAGAAAGTCCTGTCATGCTCTGAAACACAATAATGATTATCTTGCTGCCATAAAGAGCAGAGTAGAAAAGTTCTTCACCCAAGAAGTCTGCTACTACATGGTTTTGATGTTACAGGTAACAATTACTGTAATACTTGTCAGCAGATGCTGCCTCCACCTTTGCTACAGAAACTCCTTCCGAATAAAACATTGCAGAAAGGATCCTGTCAGTCAAAGACCAGAAGCAGGTCATGATTATTCCTTGCAAAGCACTCAAATAAACATGCTAGGGAACAAACAAAAGAATGAACAAATGAATGAAAGCATTCCGTTAAAGACAAGCCATGATTAAATATTTACTTTCCAATGATGGGGTTTTTTTGTCCAAATACTTCACTTTGTCCATAATTTCTGAAAGGCTTATTTTCTGAGGCTATGGAAGCCAGTTTTCTTCATCAGGAATAGCATTAACACTGTCCTGGTCAGGCAAACCAGGTGTGACAGTGCTGGTCGTGTTCAGCAGTTCTGACACTGTGTCTGCCAACACATGGTATCTCTACGCTGAAATGTTTTTCTTTAACTTAGCTGGCTCAAGGAGATTAATACACCATACAAAAAGCTGCATATGGTTTAATCACTGCTTCCTTTGAAAATAAGTTGCAAGTAAGCCTAAGGGCCTCTTCTAGACACATTTTTAAAAAAAAAATATATCTGCATCTAAAACTGAGGTCCTCACTGTTTCTGCTAAGCTCTTTCAATAATAAATAAATGTTCATTCAGGATATACTGTCATAAGCACAACCTAGAACTGCTACATCCAGAGCAGCAACTTCTGTTAGAACAACTGGCACAGCAGGACTTTCAGCAATAAACAGTCTTCACACTTTGCCCATCTCTGTATCTTATTGCAGCAATTCAGTCTCTTTACATTCTGTAGCAAAGATCAACCAGCTCACGTACATTCCTGTTTTGACCTCTCTAGCGTTCCTAACCACGGTGAATAAACAGTTCCTGCAATACCAAAGTCATGCCTTACTGTATTTGCTGCAGACGTTTCAAACACACTGTCTGAAAACTGGAATACTCAAGCCAGTCTCATTTGTATCAGAGAGCTTCTGAATTCCTGAGCCAGGAAGGGGTTATTTTCTGCATATCTCTACCTGTCACATTAGGAAGTCAATGCTACCTATTGGAGATTGAAACTTCTGGCAAAAGTGTGTGCTGTGCTTCTATATAAAAAAAGTCACCCTTTAACTGTGGTTGCAAATCTGTTTACAAATAGCTGAAGACATCACTATTGGATACCCAGGCTTAAATAAGAAATTTAAAAAAAAAAAAAAAAAAAAAAAAAAAAAAAAAAAAAAAAAAAAAAAAAAAAAAAAAAAAAAAAAAACCAAAAAAAAAAAAAATAAAAAAAAAAAAAAAAAAAAAGACCCTTCAAAGCTGAAGTAAAGTGTGTGATGATAGCATGAAACAAACTGCATGAAAGCCTGTTTACTAAATAATATATTGCTATAGCATTGCTGTAATGGTCTACAAAAACCTTATGATTTTCTGCAGTGAGCTTTCATAAGGAGCACTACAAAATTTATCAGCTGTTAAGAAGCAATGACTCTAAGCTGCATTTTCAGCAGAGGCCCCCTGTATTAGCCATCCGTGCTCATGTTGAGCTCGCCCGCCTGATGTACCTGGTTAAACAACCGTCAAAAACCACAAAGGATTTGGAAAGCCCTTTCTTCAGGAGGTGGCTGTAGGAAAGAGCTGTGAGAGGAGAGACTTTTGCCTGAATTGAGAGAGATCTTCCACAGTCAAAGCTCAGCCTTTAGGGCCTTCTATGGCACTCTTGGCCTTCTGTACAGGGCAAATGAGCTGGAGAGGATTTTTACCATAAGGGTAGCATAGCCTTTGAAAAGGTCAAGAGGAGAGGCTACAGAAACTCCATCTTCAGAGGTTTTGAAGACTCAGAAATGGTAAGACTGACCTGATGCAGCATGGGCAATAACCCCACTTCAAGCAGGAGACGACTACAGCCCTCCAGAAGTACCTTCCAATCAACATTCCTATGATTAAAAGATGCTTCATTTTGTTATTGGATGAGCTAATGAAGCTGACAGAGGACCATGTTTTTTCTCTGCTGTTCTCCAACTGTTTTCAGTGCACACATCACTGTTCGCAAACCTCATGATAATGTCCCACGAAGATGTAGAATTAGAGTTGTTCCCATTTCTGACACCAATAGCCTCTTCTAAAAGCTGGCAAGTCAGAGCCTACCATATGTTAAAACGGACTAAGAGAAGTCACAAATACAGTGTATAAATCCAAGCATTCACAGACCTTCAATATCTTCACAGGGACTTCTGTCTTGTAACTGAAACTACCTAAACACCAGGCAACCTGAAGTGTCACACGTACTCACAAAATGGGAAGTACTCTGCAATGTTTGACTTCCTGGCTATAGAAAAGAAAAATACCATTGATGTAAACAACAAGAGAAGATTATTTCTAATGTGGCTTGTTAGAGGCTTGGGGGGAGAGAAAGAAAGAAAATATGAACTTCTTGTCAAAAAGAGATCTTTGATTTGCTAGAGCAGATAAGGATCAAAGAATGGTGAAAATGACAGCAGGATGAAAAGTTAACACATCTCCAAAAATGAAACATTTTGTCTCAGACAGAACCTTGCGATAATATGATTGTTTCTAATGAGAATATTCTAATCAGGTTAATTAAGAGCTAATTTTCAGATCTTTGCAGGAAGAAATCCAAAGGACTCTTACTCAAATCATCGTTCTTTGCCCTCAAGTAAAGGGATTTAGCATCCTTTCCACTCTGATGCGATGCACAGTGAGGGGGGTGTTGGCAAATTTATACTGCTATAGAATCTAAAAAGAAAGCTACAGTCCTCCTGAATTCTGTGCCTGTCACTATATAGAGGAGGAAATCACAGAGACTACACACAAAGGCAGAAAAAACAGCCTTATTTGCACACAAACTGTAAAAAAGCACAAATAGATCTGGACATCATCCACCCACCCTCCAAACATACACACTATCTTCTAACAGGAATTCACTAGCGTTACCAGAATTATGCCTACAGTGAATTCAGCACCTACTGACGAGGTTTAGTGAAAATTGTGAATAATTAAGTAAACATATGAATACACATTCACATACTTAAGTAATGGAGAATCTTCTATTCACTGACAACTCCTGCATGAGAGTTGAGTGAAAATAAGAAGTCAATACATGGACAAAAAGAATGTAAACATAAAATATTCTCATTTTATGTTATTGGAAATCTATGCTGATCACTGGATAGATTTCTGTTCACAGAAAGGAGACAGACTTGTTGGAATTTCTGACATGATTTATCTTCCCAGTGATAAGCGTGTTACTCTGGCAGTTGAGGCTCACTTGCAATGCTGAACTTTCTATTTTGTAACATTTATAACTATGCCACAACATCTCACTAATGCGACATTTTAAAGGCACAAACGTCGATGCATTGCTCCAGCAATATGGGGGTTCCAGTTCCAAACAAACAACTCAAAACCTGACATTGCGCCCAGGCACCTTTGCAGATAGACATCATGACTTTGATGCATGCAATGATGCTAATCGAGCTACCCTGTCTCTATGTATGACGCTGATGTGGAGACAGACATCCAAGTGCAGATCTAGAAGAGAAGAAAAATCAAAAATAAACTAAACCCAGTACTTAGCATAACCACATCAGTATTTGCTAGCATGGGTCCACCAAACGCAGCTTGCAAATGTCCACATACCTACAACACAGTGATAGCAAGAAAGCTCCAGTCCCAGAAATGTTCGGCAGCAAGGCAGGCAGCCTGCCAGTGCTCGCACACCAAGTCTGTGGTGTTTTACACGCTCATGCAAACAAGGAAGCCTCTGAAGAATCCACACAGACATATAGGATAACCAGCATACAAAAATAAAAATAAGTAAATTGAAAAGTTTTCAATTCTTGAAACTTCCATTCAACTTTTAAAGAGTAGATTTACTATTACAATATTCTGTATGAATGAACTAGACAAAACCTAGCAGCTTGTCTTCTTATATTTTGCTTAAAAAAATACTGACATTCTTAAAGAGCTATCTCTATCAAATGTGTGTGACATTTTCTAACAGGTGAAGCTGCTTATATACACTGATACAATTAAATGATTTGCTATTTCACATAGCTCAAAAGATTTTTCTGCTGGAAATGACATTGGCAATTAAGGAGCATGGAACAATAAAACTGAAACCTATTGTGCCATCTTCCATTAGCAGATCTGTCCTTTGAGCCATTAAATTTGACAAAGCAAACAGCGCCATTGGAAAACCACATAAAAATGAGAGATCATCAGAGGACAAATACGAAAAACACCTTTTTTCCCTAACATATTCACTGACTATTTAGATACATGAGCATATACACATCAAAACCAGCACACTTTGTGAGAGAAACTGAACTGGCTCACATAACTGAGGCTCAAGATGCTGCTTACCATATGCACCCCACTGCATACTGGGGGTGCAGAATTCCCTCTGTTCACACGCGCAGAGGAGCAGCACGAGAAGTCTAGCCTCTTGTATGAAAATATTCCTGAGAATCACAAACATTCTGCAGTACTAAGACTGTTAATGGTTATTACTGTCAACCAGCTAAACAGTAACGTGTATGTATTTTTCAAGACAGATGTTTTTTCCTAACTAATGCTGCTGTTGAGTTTGTTACAAAATACTGAACGAGCATCGCTGAATGAGACCAATTCTGGGAATATATATTCTCCACTGATTGTTCCTTTCTTCCGAAACCTCCTGGGAGCGCTTATTCAACTAAAAACTCCTTGTGAGCAGAGAATAAATTATACTGAATTTAAATGCCAATTTGTTTTGGCATTTTGTAAAAATTCTTGTTAAATTAATAACTGGATCCTCCTGGCATCCTAAAAAGTTCCTAAAAATCTTAGACAGTCCCAGTACACCCAGTACTTTATGAATCTATTTCTAAAGGAATAATTCCTTTCCAGATTTCAACCAGCTTTCACGGTTGATTCAGCCCTTGGACAAAAATCTTAGCATACTAGGACAAGGTTCTCAGCTTGCCTAACTAGCCACAGCCAGCTGCAGTTAAGATCTCGCTCCTCGGAAAAAAGTAATATTAACTCCCTATCAAAGCATTACCAGTGCATTACTATGGCAGACAATTAGGATTAATTAAAAAAAAAAAAACCAAAACAACAAAAAAAACCCCACCAACCACAAAACAGTGAGATGAGTCAAAGCTGCCTCAGCTGTTCATCCCACTGACAGTGGGATGAATTTTGAGGTAATGGAAATTTTGCCTTTGCTTTGGCGGAGCCAGGACTTCCCTCTTGCCATTTTAATGAGTGAATTCAGCAGCTGCACAGCAATGTCCACCTACAGACACCCACACAGACACATAACCACTGCCTCTAAGTGCCAGAACTTCAAAGAATAAAGAATATATTTATATTTCAATGTTAGTTCAGTATTAGGAAAAAAACCCATAATAATAACTTAAGCAGGTGGTAGAGGTGGGAATGTGCTTCAGCCAACTGGCATTTTAAAGTAAAAAGAAAACTACATCTATAAACAGACCATTTACTGTGCAACGATCTATTTTCACGGATATCACCATCATATGGTAACAACTCCGGTATCTTTTTTACATGGCCATTCATTTTTAATTGCATGGACCACAGATACATTTATTCATTTACATCATGGATGTAGGTATGCATCAGTACGTGCAAGAGGTACTGCAAATATACTGTGCAGCTGCAGTGAACATCAGAAAAGCTATCCAACAAATATGCCCGAAATCCACATTTGCAGTTTTGCAGAGAATAAAAATCAGCCTGTCTTAGTGAAAGGAGCTTTGATGCTGGTTCCCTACTCTTATTGCCAGAGCAACTGTTTCTATTCTGGAAAACTGGAAGTATTTTCTCTTATAAAATACATGTGAAAAATGGAAAATGAATTAAATATATGCAAACGGCAGGCTAATATAAATCAGTGAAGAACACTGAGAAGGAACCACAGGCAGGGACTGCGAGCTCTGTATGGAGACGCATAATGCAAACCCTGCAGGCAGCCTGCGTTTCAGAGCATCCCCCAGATGGGACTGAGGCTTAGGATGACACCTGAACTTGAATCCGTGCCGATATTTTCAGACTTGCCTGTTTATATCCAAGTGCTCTTCTGGCACTAACCTGGAGCCAACTGCCTGTGAGGATGGGAAGAAGAGATGTACTGAACCTCTGGTGCTCAGTGGAGGCTTTGTGCCTCTAATGAGAACAGAGAGGGGTGCACAAAAATGCTACCCCAAAGAGAAAGATTTATCTTCCTGACAGACAGCAAAAAAAAGTAGTGGATTTTTCTCCCCAGCAGCCTTCTCCTTTACTGTCTTGTTTTGACTCAGCACTAACTCCATTCTTCCGATTTGTTTTTTCTTGTCTTGGTTCCATTTAGCCTACCCTTGCCTCCTACAGATTCTGGGTTTCTTTGGGGTTTGGGGGATGTTTGTTTTTAAATATGAGCTCTCAATAATATTGTTGAGAGCTCATATTTAAAAATATAATCAAACTATAATCAAAAGTTAAGAAAGCAAAATAACTTGCAGTCTAATAGTCAGAATTCTGCTGATGTAAGGAGTCTGAGCACCACTGAAAATAATGATTTATGCTACATGAGAATCTAGTTCTAGACCTTCCAGCTACTTTAAATTTGCCAGTATCATAAAACGTCCCAAATTTCCCTTGTCCTTCAGTTTTCCTTGACAGTGTTTTGAAATGGTATTTCTGTGGAACATTTGAACTTTGATTGCTATCTCTTCAGCTTATAAATATACACAGTATCACAGCTAGCCAAACGCACGCATACTATGATTTTTCTTTTTTCTGAGGCTCGACAGTACAAGATGTGCAAATGAATTTTCAAACTCCAAACCTTCTTTATCCTGAATTCCTGGTAGCCTTCCTTCCCAGAAAAACGTGCGAACTGTCATCATTTTCAAGTGTCTTGAAAATGTTTTTTGCCTTAGTCGTATTTCAGCTGATGACATCCAGCATCTCATTCAATCTCACCACAGCCGTATCCGACAGTTTCTTGTCAGCAGTCATTGCAAAAGTCCACCACACAAGACAAAAGGGTTAGTTCTCCAAAGGACAAATCAAATTGGCACAGGACTGCAAAGCTTTTAGCATGCTCACCTCTATTTTCTATGCAATATTTACTTAGGCAGATATCTGGAAACACTACTTTCAGGCCTCTGAATGTACTTCAACAGAGTCATTTAATGACCGAGCGCAATGATGACATATGCAAACATTGGACTCTCATTTTAATTTTTGTTTTTTAAGGATGCTATCATCTTTGCAATAAACAGCACATCAGGGCTTTCTAGCTGTGCACTGCAGATAAACAATACAGAGACATTTGATTTTCTGACACATCAGGCAGCAATCTGGCCACACACAGAACACCAAAAACAACAATTACAGAAAAGGCAGCATACAAAGAGTACTCCTTTGCTTGCACCGAACAACATGGGACCTTCAGCAGTAAATTGAGTGCACCCTCAGCAAGTTTGCCGATGACACCAAGCTGCGTGGTGCAGTCAACACGCTGGAGGGAAGGGATGCCATCCAGAGGGACCTTGACAGGCTTGAGAGGTGGGCCCGTGCGAACCTCGTGAAGTTCAACAAGGACAAGTGCAAGGTCCTGCACATGGGTCGGGGCAATCCCAAGCACAAATACAGGCTGGGCAGAGAATGGATTCAGAGCAGCCCTGAGGAGAAGGACTTGGGGATGTTGGTTGATGAGAAGCTCAACACGACCCGGCAATGTGCGCTTGCAGCCCAGAAAGCCAACCGTATCCTGGGCTGCATCAAAAGCAGCGTAGCCAGCAGGTCAAGGGAGGGGATTCTCCCCCTCTACTCCGCTCTGCTGAGACCCCGCCTGGAGTACTGTGTTCAGCTCTGGGGCTCCCAACACAAAAAGGACACGGACCTGTTGGAGCGAGTCCAGAGGAGGGCCACGAACATGATCAGAAGGCTGGAGCACCTCTTCTATGAAGAAAGGCTGACAGAGTTGGGGTTGTTCAGCCTGGAAAAGAGAAGGCTCCGGGGAGACCTTATAGCAGCCTTCCAGTACCTGAAGGGGGCCTACAAGAAAGCTGGAGAGGGACTTTTTACAAGGGCATGTAGTGATAGGACAAGGGGTAATGGCTTTAAACTGAAAGAGGGTAGATTTAGATTAGACATAAGGAAGAAATTCTTCACTCTGAGGGTGGGGAGGCACTGGAACAGGTTGCCCAGAGAAGCTGTGGATGCCCCGTCCCTGGAACTGTTCAAGGCCAGGTTGGATGGGGCTTTAAGAAACTAAGTCTAGTGGAAGGTGTCCCTGCCCATGGCAGGGGGCTTGGAACTAAATGATCTTTAAGGTCCCTTCCAACCCAAACTATTCTATGATTCTGTGAAATAATTTGTCAACAATTGCTTGGAGTACTGGGGCTCCTCTCTTCATAGCATGCAGACATGTTGCTGGCAGCACCATGATTCTATAAGGATATCCAGCAAAAACACTAAAGAAAGCCACAGATTAGCAATTTATAAAACAACAGCTAGATTGAGGAAGCAAATAAGCAAACTTCACAAAGTCAAATTAAAATACCTGTCTTTAACAGCTAGGACACATGATGAGCTTGTACTGGCATTGTGATGCCATGATACTTTGGTACTTTAAAAAAAGCTAGGCGAGTTGTGTTTTTGTTTTTTTTGTTTTTTTTGTTGTAGGTCACCACATGTAAACATGATAAGGTTTTTTTTTGTCTTTCTTAATACTATAGAAACAAGCCACAAGGAGCTTTTCTGAAGAAATTTGTGATTAATTTGCATCAAAAGGTCACAAGTTCAAAACAAGAAAACATAGTTCAGCTTTTACTGAGGTTGGGCAAGATACTTGTTGAGTTTAGATAAAAATACTATTAAGAGTTTACAATATATTTTTCTCCCACCTCTCTTCCTCTGCTTCATCATAACTATATTTTACCAGAGAGGAAAAAAAAAAAATCAAGACAGCAAGAAAAAAGCCTCTAAAGGTGAGTGACTACAATGCAATCTCTCACCTTCTGCAGAAAAAAATTTATGTCTAAAATTCTCAGTTTAAGTAACATGATGTAAAATTCTCCACATTTTAATTTTCTGCGTACTGAAATGGCGACTGAGAACTATTTCTGGGCCTCAGGCCAAGCAGGTTCAAAAGTTTTTTGTTTTTTTTTTTTTTTTTTAAAAAAAAAAAAAAAAAAAAAAAAAAAAAAAAAAAAAATCAGACAATGAGCATCAATGGTAAGTGATAGCTTTTATCTTGGAACAGGTGAGAAAAATAAAGCTGGAAGTGTCTCTAAGGGTTATCTAATTCATCCCTCCTGTCCTAGACAGGATCAACCAGCAAAGCGACCTGTTCTGGCAGATTTCAGACCTTTCATTAATTTTGGTAGCTAAAGGCAGCTGTGGATTTGAGTCACACGTCTGGACACTCCCAGACACACTGAGAGACACGGCTCCAGCACGTGTGCAACTGAATTGCTCTGCCCATGGAAGAAATAAGAGAAATACATTCTGAATAAGCCTGTGTCCATATGGAAAGCCTGTAATAAGTTAGGGGAGTACTTTACTCCTGAACAATTTCCTTTACTTGTAATGGAAAGATTTTTTTTTTTTTTAAATAACTGGTGTCCTTAAAGCCTCAATATTAACATACATGGAGCAACTATGCCAACTTAATTTTGGCCCATTTCTTTACTTCCAGCAACTGCAGAAGGGCCTATTCCTTTATATAGGCATCTTCCACATGCAACAGAATATATCAGTGTATCAGCTTCTTTAGAAAAAATAAGTACTGTGACTTTTAAAAACTTTTTAACCTTTTAATTGTAAGAACATGGGCTTTTGGAGCAAACTAGCTCTCAGTCCCTCCCTGCTCTCCACTGATGTGTATACTGATGATTCTGCTATATTCCACGAAAGATAAAATGCAGAGAAATCCAATATGCTGCTTCTCCTTTAGGAATTCATTTGCTGATAAACAGTTATTCTGTCAAGAATTATAACAGTGTAGGGAGACATCAAAAGAATTTGTCCAACTTCTTTCTTTTGCACAGTACACATCTGCAGTGGCTGCACTGTGCAAGCTGTTTAAGAAAATAAAATATAAATCCTCAAATTGAGGGCAAGCATTGTATGGGGTATATACTGCCAGACCCAGGCTGTAAGGTGAATTCACTCTATCTTTGAAAGGCTATAAAATTGGTTTTACATGTCCTACGCTTCCAACAAAAAAATATGTTATTCAAAATATATACAATGCACTCCAATGCAAATAGAATAGAATAGAATCATTAAGGTTGGAAAAGACCTCTAAGATCATCGAGTCCAACCATCAACCCAACACCACCATGCCCACTAAACCATGTCCCTAAGCGCCTTATCTACACGTCTTTTAAATACTTCCAGGGATGGTGACTCCACCACTTCCCTGGGCAGCCTGTTCCAATGCTTAACCATTCTTTCAGTAAAGAAATTTTTCCTAATGTCCAATCTAAACCTCCCCTGGCGCAACTTGAGGCCATTTCCTCTCGTCCTATCGCTAGTTGCTTGGGAAAACAGAACAACACCCACCTCGCTGCAACCTCCTTTCAGGTAGTTGTAGAGAGCGATAAGGTCTCCCCTGAGCCTCCTCTTCTCCATACTAAACAGTCCCAGTTCCCTCAGCCGCTCCCCATAAGACTTGTTCTCCAGACCCTTCGCCAGCTTCATTGCCATTCTCTGGACACGCTCCAGCACCTCAATGTCCTTCTTGTAGTGAGGGGCCCAAAACTGAACACAGTATTCAAGGTGCGGCCTCACCAGTGCCGAGTACAGGGGCACGATCACTTCCCCGCTCCTGCTGGCCACATTATTTCTGACACAGGCCAGGACGCCGTTGGCCTTCTTGGCCACCTGGGCACACTGCTGGCTCGTGTTCAGCCAGCTGTCAACCAGCACCCCCAGGTCCTTTTCCACCAGGCAGCTTTCCAGCCACTCTTCCCCAAGCCTGTAGCATTGCATGGGGTTGTTGTGGCCAAAGTGCAGGACCCAGCATGTTGAATCTCATAGAGTTGGCCTCAGCCCATCGATCCAGCCTGTCCAGGTCCCTCTGCAGAGCCTTCCTACCCTCAAGCAGATCAACACTCCCGCCCAACTTGGTGTCATCTGCAGACTTACTGAGGGAGCACTCAATCCCCTCATCCAGATCATTCATAAAGATATTAAACAAGACCGGCCCCAAAACTGAGCCCTGGGGAACACAGCTCGTGACCGGCCGCCAACTGGATTTCGCTCCATTCACCACAACTCTCTGGGCCTGGCCATCCAGCCAGTTTTTTACCCAGCGAAGAGTACACCTGTCTAAGTCGTGAGCCACCAGCTTCTCTCTAGGAGAATGCTGTGGGAGACAGTGTCGAAGGCTTTACTGAAGTCCAGGTAGACCACATCCACAGCCTTTCCCTCATCCACTAGGCGGGTCACCTGGTTGTAGAAGGAGATCAGGTTGGTCAAGCAGGACCTGCCTTTCATGAACCCGTGCTGGCTGAGCCTGATCCCCAATGAGCAGAGCGTATATACCTTAGCCCTGCTAATCCCTCTAAACGAGGCTCATCGTCTTTTTTTTACTGTAACATTTCATATTGGGTTTGGAAACAAGTAATTTTGAGTTTCATGAATAACCAAAATGTTCTTGAAAAGCACCTTCTTTCCTGATTCTTCTTATTCCCCAACATTTCCATTACCAGTGAAAAATATGGTAGAACAAAGGGGGGGGGGAGAAGACAGACAGACAGACAAAGACAGACAGACAGAAAAAGAGAGAACAACATTTCAGGACAGACAATAAATAAAGCTTTTCTACAAAAAGTTGATTCATCAGATGTTGAAGAGCTCCTTTTTCAATGCATTAAGACATGCAAGGACATGTCATATCATATTAATGAGAAAACACACCAGAATACAGTTAGTCCTAGTTTTATTCTTTGGTTAACCTGTGAATAACATGTTTATTTACCTTATTTAAACACTAGGCTTTTTTGCTCTGAAACACTTCACTCATCGGTAGATGTAAATTCTTATGATACAAATAATCTGTTAATCTATTCCCTATCAAAGCCAAGCTCTAATTTCTTAGTAATTTATGGCACATGATGCCAAGTAATACTGAAATACATTATAGAATCCAGACCTTGAATCTTGCCAAGTAATGTTGAGTATGGGGAAAATATGTTAACATGTTGTTGGTTTGAAATTCAAAGACTATCCAAGTTTTTTATTTCAAATTGGTAACATACACTAACACATATTACCTTTTGAAACATATTTATTCCACAACTGATAACATACTCTGGACTACAGTGATGTATTTCTGAAAACATAGTGATTGTAACATATAACATAGATTACATTCATTGAAATATAACATGATCACAACTTGGAAAGGACACAAAACAAATCTCAGGGGGACTATGGAGAAAATTAATTCTTTGAAATGGTTGCTGTTATGGAAAATAAAATCACCAATTACTGCAGTAAAAATGAAGAGACATAGCAGATCTGTCCTCTCCCTGTATAGCCAGAATACAGACTGCACGCTGGTATGTAGATGCCCCTGTGTTCAAACCCAAACATCCAGGGATGCGGCTGTGCAAGACACTGCAGCGATCGCAGTGTTGGGATGTTCCATGTTGGTGTTTGTTTCTACCTGCCATCTGTCTTGCCTTGTGTTTGGGGAGCAATGAAACCTCGTATATTAGCCAGAAAGAGAGATCAAACTGGCTGTGAGGGGACATTTAGCCATTTCTGACTGCAAGATGAATTACCCTTTATTTCCCATCTTAGTTCATATGTTCTAAACTCCTAAGATTATACTTATTAAAACTATGATGAAAGCCTTCAGGCTAAGAGCCAAAGATCTGATACTTGAACCAAAAATGGGAGAAGTCTTGCAGCAACGATACTACTTTGTGAGAATGCCAAAACGGAGGGAACACGCAGTGTAACTGCTTTGCACAGGAATAGCACATCTACACCGTGTGCCACTGCAGTTTTAAGAGGCAGATCTGACAAATTAGAGGAAGCACTGAAGCAGGCGCTATAGCTACACCCGGTTCTGCTCCTAGTTCACCTATTTCATTGAAGTTCAGTATGAGTCAAGCACAGGAAAGCCAGCAGGGAGAATCCTCTCATTGTGGAATACCTTATATGCAATATAAACCACTGTATGCTCCTACAGGAACAGTTTATCTGTGATTTCTAAAAGCCAATCTGCTAGCATGCAGGGATCTGTTAACACATCACTCAACTTTGCAGGTTGGCAAATTACTGCCAGAAACTGCAGGTTATTGTCCAGATGAGTAGAGCAGACAGATATTCCAGCCTGTGAGACAGGACATTAGCCTGTCTGCAACCTGAGTTCAAAGCACAAATCCCAGCTGATCAGCATCATTTAACCTAAGTCCCTCTACAGCACAACCACTACCTTCTGCTACTTCTAGCTAACTTCTCATCAAGGTTTCCCCCCATCATTTCTCCCAGGCTGATAACACCAATGCAAATCCACCTGCATTCATGTAATATGAATTTTCAAATACAAGCAAGGTGCAAATGGCATTCAGCAAGTTCACAAGGATCTCTGAGCCTCTCCATGGCCAGTGTATAGCTCACAGGCCATCAGCACCCCCACGACTACGCAACACCAAGCCCTCAGGTTCAGCGGCTTCACCACCGTGGCCTGTGCTGCCTGCTGTTGCCTGTCTACGCTCATGCCAAAAAGCCAATTCCCTTCCCCATCTCCCCCTCTTGTGGGATTGTGTAGCATCGTTGCTTGTTTCTTCCTAGTAACTCCGTCAAGGGTGACGCCGCGTATGATTAAAAAGCAACTTCTTGTGACACCACTTGTGTTAGCCACCATTTTCCCTATCATGTCTGTGTTCTGGTGGCTGCCCCAAGGACCCCAAATCATATTGAGCTGTTTGTTTTCTCTTATCCTTCTCGTATACATCCACAAGCCCCCAGTGACTCTGATATCAGCTCCCAGCAGCACAGACTACTTTTTTTTTTTTTTTTTCATTTCTCTATCAAACAAAATGTTAGTAGGTAACTGTCTGAAACTTAACAGTGCTAAATATAGGCTGATTTAAACACAGTCCTTTTAGCTGGGTTGTTTTTTGGTTTTTTTTGCCTTTTTGGTTTTTTTTTTTGTTGTTGTTGTTTTTTTGTTTGTTTTAAAACCAGACCTTTTGTAATGAGACGAATGGGCCACAGCAAGATGCCCAAGAATATATTTTATTGACAGTAGCTTAAAATCCTACCTCCTTTGTTGTGAATTACTGACTAAAGTATATACAGTGTGTGCAGCAAAAATAGATTTGACACACACCATCACCTGTTCAGCTGTAGTATCTTGTGATAAGGCTATTTCAGAAGTAAGGATAATATTTAGATAAGCTCTCTTTAAAAACAATAATCATGGCAATGACAAAAACGCTTGATTAAATATGTATCTCCTCATTTCTTTCAATATCCCAAGAAAACTTTATGCCGTTCCCTTATGTAGAGAGGCAGCTATCTCAGGAACACCCAGACTCCTATCTGTACACCTTGCTGGGCTAACATAACTGGGCGAGGTTATTTCTGACACGCAGATTTACATTTTTTCTTGGGAGCTCAGCAGCATTCTCTCTTTCCAAAGCTGCTCTGAACCTCTTTAGCCTTAATTACACACCTGTATGCTTTCATCAGCTCCTAGAATCCTATTTAAAAACCTTGTCTGAACATTTTGTGTTTACATGGGTTGAAGCGTTCCTTTTTTGAACACAGGTCCACAATTAGTTTCCTCTGCATCAAAATGCAGAGGTGGTCATTTCAGATTGGAAACCAATAGCTTTAGTTTTCTTTTTGCCTCTCAAAATAATGCTCTCAGTTATTTTTTTTCTCAAGATAAATAAATCATCAGATAATGCATTACCTAACCTAAAATTTATTTTCACTGAAAGTAAATACTGACAGCTATAATCCTCAATAGCCAATGCTTACATTAAGTCAGAAAGTAGGGGAAAGTAACTGTCACATCTGTGACTATTTCCAATGTTTTATTCTCTTTAGATGCAACTGAAATGGCAATATTTTTGCTGAATGTATCAGTGTTACACTTATGCATAAAAGATAAAGTATTTTCAGATTGGAGTGCCCTTCAAATTCGGCCTCTCAATATACAAGCTTTTATGCTCCTCTTGAGGACAAGTGAATTAAACTGAAGCTTCAGTGCGCTGGTAGTGTACATGTAGCCAATATAAAACAGGCAAGGCAAAAATAATTCTGTTCTAAAACCATGGAACAAGCATGTGAATAGTTTCAGTTGTTTCTGGATGCGTTAAATCCAAGTTCCCACGACCGAGAAGTGTAGTCTCTACCACTCTAAAACCACCTTGTACCACAGCACAATCACAGCAGAAGGGACGTTCGAGTTTTGAGTTGTCGTTTTCTGGTCTCGAGGTGATTACAGACTGGCAGTACATACTCCAAAGCAGTGCTGGCATACATAAATGCAATCCTATTGCAATATCGGCATTTGAGAAAGCTGTAGCTGCTCTGGTACCTACAGAGGAAATGACCCAAAACAGCCCATGATATAAAGCAAGTCAGTTTTGAATACCATGGTGCTACGAGTGCCATATAATTATTTCCCAGAGTCCAATCCATGTCACACCCAGCACGTGACCATGTAAACATAGAGCAGCATAGGGCTCCCAGAAGTCATCTTGGCAATCGCTGCTACCACAAAACAAGGTCAGCTATACCCTTTTCTCAAATATTTGTCTAACCTCTTTTTTAAAACTTCAGTAACAAGCTCTCTGCATTATTTGTGCAAGTCCTCATGTATCCTTAGAGATGGAGTTTTCTCCTACTATCTAAGCTAAATCTCCCACTGTTATTATCTGAATAGCAATTCTAATGGCAATTTGGATCAAAGGAATATGCTTCTTGCTGTGGTGTGAAGAACAGTGAGATGACATTAGTCACTTTGCTTTCCAGTGACTGCCAACTTTTTATGATTAGTAGGGCAGTAAATGAAAATAAGACTCCTGTGGAATCACAAGGAGTCCCATAAAGCTTCTGTCCATGATTCAAAGAAGCCATTTACCACAGCTAAATGCAGCTTTTCTATGCAAACAAATATTTGTTTTCCTAGAGGACAAAAATAAAGGCACTTTAAAAGAGCTGAATTTTCATCAGATTAAATTCAGAGGTGGAAGAAACAATTCAGGTGAATTAATAAATTACCTAAGCTTCTCAAATGAGCTTTGAGATTTATATGTGACTGAATATAGCTTTTCTGGATGCAATTAGAGGAACATCTGGAGATTCAGCTAGATCATTTGAAAAGCACTTGCAATTTCAGTGGATTATTCAACTGAAGAATGGACAAGTTGTGATTTTTCCTGTAAACACAGATATAACTTCCAAAGTCTTTCAGACTGCTATTCTGTTTACACAGAATAACAACAACACTGAAAAAAAAAAAGAGTAAAATGCTGGCTAGGATAAGATATTGAACAGCTAAATAAATGCAGTTAAACATGGCAAATGCATTTAAAAATAAAACTCATTGCCAGCAATACTCCATTGAATTTCATTACTGAGTAGCATATTGTATAGATATCTTCTCCCTTCACTGTGTATTTCCCCTTGAATGTTTATGCCCTTAAAATGTAATTAGACAAAGGCTGTACATGCAGTACTGGAATCCAGAATTGGACCCAGAGTAATTCAACAAGGGTTTAGACAGGTTTGAAAGAGATAAGCCATTCATTACTTTTATTTTAGAAGCTATTTAAATCTCACAATTCAATGACATTTTAGTCTAAGGACAAATCTCAACTGATCTGAAAAGATCTGCTGTCCTGGGTCTAAATCAAAAAGTCAAAACAAAATCGCAAAGCAAGCTCTCTTGCCAGTCTGAAGATGAGCCAGACCCCCCCAAACCAGGAAAAATTAACCATCAAAAATTTGCCACTTTGTGCTCTGACATACAGATATGAAACGGGAAAGAGAAAAGGGAGAGCTCTGATTCTGGAGCAGGACCATCATTTTGAATATCCACTCTACACCTGGGCAGTCATGACCCATTGTCCTAAAAGAACAATTACTTGATACTATATAATGTTTTTTTAATACAGGTTTTGTTTGGTGAAGTTTGAGTGTAGCAAGGATGGAAAAAGCAACAGACTTCAGAAATCCTGAGTTCCCTAAATAAAACCTATCCTGCCAGCTACCATGACTGACATTTCTATTAGCTTTAGAAGTGGCAGTGCCAGCAAGATGCAATTTGTGAACATCTGGACTTTTTTGTAGTAATTTCTATTGTCAGTCTATTCAAAAATTTCTCATGTGGTTTCTGAATGCCCACAGATAACCTGTATTAGAAGACAGAAATACCTAGCAATTGAAGGAAGGCCACAGCAGTTTCATATATTTGCATAAATAAACTAACCTTGAGCTTCATGACTTTACTGCCTGTGTTTGTACATGACTCACCACTAGAGCAGTTGGTGCAATAC
Organism: Phoebastria nigripes; assembly: GCA_035582835.1. Taxonomy (NCBI): domain Eukaryota; kingdom Metazoa; phylum Chordata; class Aves; order Procellariiformes; family Diomedeidae; genus Phoebastria; species Phoebastria nigripes. The sequence goes on along the minus strand of JAYKAV010000822.1, from coordinate 1,104,795 downwards.
ACCTGAACCAGCCTTTTTCTCAACTGTAAGGTAAAGCCATTTAAAAAAACAAAAAAAAAAAAAAAAGAAAAATCAATCAGGAAAGAAGCAAAAGTGTGGCACTAAACAAATGAAAGTTTTGCAAATGATATTGCCGTTTGGCAAGATCTACAAAGAAAAAGAAATACACATTCTCTTCTGCCTACATGTGTTGCGATTTTGGCAAAATTATCTTCTGGTACATAGATACAGCTCTTTGATTAAATCCCATCCTAAGCATGTGTTACCATTAATGCCCTAATTTTCCAAACCCTAAGCACATACATAAGGACAGTAAATCAACAGGATTCTTTATATTTAAGTAGCAGCACAGCATGCGAAGTTAAGCCTTTTTAAGATCAAGGCCTGCAAAGATGAAAACAGGCTCAGGGGAACATGTGGTTTCATTTAGAATTTCTGCATTAGATCAAATCACTCAGATAAAATATTTGCAAAATATAACTCTTTTTTTTTTTTTTTTTTTGTAACAGAATGAAGATATTCTAGAGAACATATAAAGAAAAAAACAAACAAAAAAACCCAAAACCAAAACCAACCCAAAACAAAACAAGCAAACAAACCAAAAAGATTTAACATTTACTGAAGGCGATGAAGATTTTTTCCCCCAACTCTAGTGGGATTCTTCGCTCTAGATGTCTCTATACATTGGACATTGAACGTGCAGCACACGAACAATAGAGGCATGAATGAGAGAACAGGGAAAAACATAAAAGCATGGATTAGTTGAGATAAATTGGCTTGAAGTTTCTGTCTCTCATTCTCTGGCTATGTCTACTTTCCTTTGCCTAGAGCGTCTGTTCTAGTATTGCAGTGGTAAAAGATCATTTAAAAGTATGGTATGACTTATTTTAGCCAAGGACTCTCCCACGCTGGGGCAAGCCCCTTACAAATAAGCTGTTATCTATCTAAATCCAGCAGTCCAAATATCATGTGAAACAATAATTTATAGCTATCGTAATTTAGAACACAACAAATAGCTCATTAGCTGTTGTATTACACTCATATTAAGTTTGACATAAGATAAAACAATGATTTACTCAACCTTAAAAAAAAAAAAAAAAAAAAAAAAANAAAAAAAAAAAAAGAGACATCTTTCCTAAAAGAGATGGATTAAAGTCCAAAAAGATATCTCAGCTATTTGTGGTTATTAAAGATCCTAGGACACGTTTTGCTAGAACAAGAATTTCACCCAGAAAGTCTTCATTAAATGTAAATGCAAAAATGAATTATCAACATATAACTGTCTCGAGCAAGCTCATATTTATTTCCCTAAATGACCAACACACAATGGCGTCAGTCAGAGCTGTCTTCAAGTTCTGGAAAAGACAAATGAGGGGATCATATACACTTACAGGAGATACTTCAGCAGTTCTCTAATTATTTAGGCAGTACTCTCAGAATCCTGGAAATCACCATATTGTGGGAACTATTAAATATCAACATCTTAATCAACAACCACTTAACATTTGGTAGTAAAACCAAATATTGGGACTGGTCTTATTTCTTGTCCTTATTCTCCAAGGGAGAATACCATGGCATAGCAGAATTTAAAAAGTATATACTGGAATTTCACATGGGTAAGTCCTCTGAAATTTTGTTTATTTTTAAGTCACACTTAAAGCACGCACTTCCTAAAAATACAAGAAAAGCTGTATGGTTCATCCTGTTAGAAATCAATTTGCTGAAAAAAGGCTATTCTGTCAAGAATTATAACAGTATAAGGAGATATCAAAAGGAATTGTTTACTTCCTTTTCTACAGAGAAGGATTTCAGCTTTAAGCTTTGCTTTGAGATGGGTTTTCCAATACTACAGTGCCTGTGCAGCAGATATAACCAGGACAGCTTATAAACACATATAATCTTTCATTTTGCATATTTAGTGATGTGCAACCATTGTGGAGCAGCTCAGCAGCTGCTCAGCATAGGAAATTTAAATTAGACATTAAAGGCAACCTAATCTGCTTTATGATTAACAGAACTTTAAACATATGGACCTCTCAGGCCTGCTTGAACTTGAGCTACTCCTGAATAGTATAGAGTTCTCCAGTGCCAGGAAAATCCTTTTTGAAAATGCAGGCATGAGGGAAGTTAGGTCTAAAATTTTTACTGAAAAAAAGAAGGCATTTGTGTGACATTTTCATTGGGACTTCACTGTGTACGAGTACATACACATCAAGCTGCATCATAACCTAATCCTTGTGGCTACTAGGGGTTTTACTGAGAATTATACCAATTACATTTTTTAGCACAATAAAAAAAACACTTAATGTCAGCTAGTTGGACAGATTTAAGACATTACCAAAGCTATTCTAAAGAGCAAGTGACAGCTATTGATTGCTGAATATGCATCCTGCACATAACGATGAAACCCCTCTGAGAAGAGGTCTTCTGAAATGTAATACTGCAAAAACTAGTGGGTTTCTGGTGCTGACACACAGAACGATGGGGAGGAGGGCAATGAAGGATGCTTTGAAAAAGGTTTTGATTACAAATGTCAAACTCATTGACACATTAAATTATAACAACAAGCCCATTTTCCAATACTTTCCAGTACTTTCTCATTACTTGACAGATGTAGGTCTTTTTAAACAACAAAAGTTGAAACCAAAAGATTTTTAAACGAACAGCGGGTTGCAGTACTCAACTTCCCAGATATTATGGAGTCTGGGCAGATATAACTAATGTATCATGTACTTCTCATTCAGATATATAGGCAAGACGTACAGAGTCTGCAAAGCTCCTAATTGCTCACTGATAGACTCTATGATCTTTTTCCTGCACATTCTTATTCTTGGCAATATTTCCTCTCCCTCAGGAGATAGTCCAGTATCAGCTATATTATACCACATAAATCTCCATTAAAATTAAGGACAGAATTTCCACCCATCCCCATGTATATTGTTTTGCATTTAAACTGTACTTGCACTACAGAGAAATAGGATTCATCCTGTGGCTAAACTGCTCGAGTGGGTCTCAGGAGACTTGGGCTTAAGTGTTGTTTGTGTCACAGATTGTACATAACATTGGGAAAAAAAAAAAAAATTTAGAATTTCTGTTCCCATGTAAATAGCAAAACACCATTTGCCTACTGGCCCCGATCCTACAGATAGGTATAGCGAAGAGAAAGTTAGGTATGCGAGTAATTTCATTCACGTCAAAGTTAGCAAGTCAGCTCCTATCTCTCCAGGGAGACCATCACAAAGTGGGGAAAGTGGGGTAGCTGTTTCACAGACTGGTACTGTGCTTCTGTCTCCAGGTTACTGAGATTGAGTCATTTTGAAAACAGGATTGAGAGAGAAATATATTTCAAAAACAAAACAAAAAGAAACAAACCCCACAGGCTCCACGTAGGGTCACTCAATCAGGATCCTCGTTGCTAGCCCTTGACTTCTCACAGCCTGTCCCCCACCACAGGCTGTCACCCGCCAGCAGTCCCTGAGACTGAAGGGCTGTGATGGACTCCACCACCTCCAGAAGCCAGGTGTCATCTGGAAAAGTTCTGCTGAATACCAACAACTGTTCCCATTTTTTATAGTCCTCTCCCACGTCTTAACTGCTTCTTTCTTCAGCACTCGCAGCAGCTCAGCACAGGCTAGTGTTACAACACTTGCCCTTTTTTTAAACTCTCTGCACATTACAAAATACTTTCACATCATGTTTAATTCCCTCCTGTTGCACTTCTTTCCTGTCATATATATGAAGCTCATGGAGGGTTTTCAGATTTTAGCTCTTGGGACTGGCATCTGTAGAGTTAATTTTAAAGCTTAAAGAAGTAAAATCACCTCCAGGCAAACCCCTTATGAGCAGTAAGCATTGCCATTCATTTCTTCTCTACACCCACAGGAAATAACCGTGAGAAATATGGGTTCTATGAATCATTTATGGTGTTTCCCTTGCATGAAAAATTGCTTTCCTTACCTATATGATCAGGGTGTCCATTTCAGTTTGTCATGCCTTTCAGACAGCAGCAGCAGGTCAAAATAGAGGCAATTTTCTACCCATACGCTCAAAAGGGCGGATAGCTGGAGTAGGTTTACATACATAAACATTACAACTGAAATACAGTTGTTGCCCTTCTGCTAATTGCCACGCTGCCCACTTCTGAGCTGACTCTTGAGGCAGCTACCTCTAGCCCATCACTTCGAGGAAGCATCACCTCAGGAAAGATCGTTTCTGATATAATGCTACAGAATAATGCAGTTGCTTGGGCAATAATGAAGTGAAAATTTGTGCAGAAAGTTAAAAAGTCATTTTAGTATAATTCTGGAAACATCATGTTTACATTAATTTAATTTCCATTCAGTTTAGTACTGTGAGTGTCTGCATCTGTTAACTGATAACTGGTTTTCCAATTACGGTGTTCATAGCAATAATCACTTTAAAACTAACACAGTCATCCTCCCTTTCCTCCAAGCGGAGAGCGTGGAAACCATTCTGAGGAGGTATGAGAAGCTGTGGTGGGAGCAGGCAGAGGACAGTACTGCATGGGACACTGCTACTTCCCTCCACTCTCTCACATACAGCCCACCTCCACGCTGCAACAGCTCTGCAAGCTCCCAGGCTCCTTGACAAGCAGAAAGGGAGTGTTGGGAAGGTGAAAAAGACTTGCTGCACCACCTAACATCCCTAGGATTATTGGCTATCATTACGATACAAAAATCAACCACGCTTTGCCTGACAGGATCCTGTGGGTACATGAAGGTAAGATGCCCAACTGGAGCAAGCGGCAACTCCTCACTGCAGATTTTGCTCTCATAAAATCAGTATAAAAATCTACATTAAAGTTTCAATAGCAAGTCCCTCTTAGCCCATGTGCTGCAGAATCATGCAGTCCTGGAGAATAAGAAAAAAACCAACATAATGCAATAGCCTTCTCAATTCTGGAAGTAATGCCTTATGGTTAGCCCAATCTAATGTTAGTGGATAAATCTGGGCATGCTATAGACACATTCCAGTACTGGAATTCTTTAATGCCACTGCTTCCTTTAGTGGCCTGCTCCATATTCCAATAAACTGCGGAGTTGAAAGTTTTCGGGTTTATATTGTCTTGTCTCAAACCTCCTTCACAATTTTGATACATAGATGATAATATTTTATGAAGTTATATCTATGACTTTTACTATTTGTCTTTTTTTTCTTTTTGCTGTTTTTATACTTCAGCAACTAACTCCCATCTGAGGTAGAAACATCAGTGTATTACATGCAGTACCACCAGTAACTGAAACATGCTGATGGTTTTTCACAGTTTCTATTTTCCCTTGAAATAGATAGGCTGAAATAGCTCATAGATGCTGCTTTTATTGCAGACAATTATTGTCTTGTGTGGAAACACACAGAACCAAGTCCCCACAGAACTTAAATCTAAAGCTGAAGTAACTAGTTAACTTTGGGCACTCTTCATCCACTGCAACTGAGCTTTGCAGGTGGTGGTGGAGACTGCTCTGCTCTCCCTTTGGCACCTCTGTTGAATTAAATGGAAAGACACAAGGAGCTCTGACTACAACATTTATTCAAAGCTGTCAGTTCTTGCACACTCAGTCAAGTCCATCTAGTATTTCCAGGCATTATTTATCCCAAGTTTGTGGTATTTTGGGGTTCTTTGCCTGAAACTCCTAGTTTTTAACCACAGAAACTTCCTTAAGCCAATCAAAATCAAATTAAGATCTCCAGTTGATTTCAGACTTAGTATCATTGCAATTTTTCCCTAAGAAGAGAATAAAACGTTGCTGTTTGCTGTTACAGTAAAAGTCAGCCCCAGAAGGGTAGTACATTAGTACTGGGATAACCGTGACAATCAGCAGTTTACTACAGTGCTTATTTTAAATATTTTCTACCATAGCAAAGATTGCCAAAAGACTGTAGGTTTCTGCCAGTGAGTTACTGGGTAATGTTCTGGACTCGGCATCATGCATAAACTGGACTTCCCTAAAATTGCTAAGCTTGAATAGTATTTCATAGCCACTCAGCATAACTGGAAGAGAAGAACAGGAAAAAAGGAAAAATAAAAGCAGCATAGATAAAACGATGCCTGAGAAGGGAATATATATCCTTAGAAACTAAAATTTTTCAAAGGCAGTCAGAGAAATTACAAGGCATCTCGTAATTACAGTGAGAATGTCAACTCCACAGTGGCCACTGAGAAGTTCAGCCATAATTTTGCTGTTAACTCTCTCCAGTTGATGCCTCAAAATTATGCCACCTATCAGCACTTTAAAACATGCTTCTCCAACGCATGGTGACTCACATCTCACTGCAGGCACTGGTGGACTTACTAGCCTCCTCCAGAACTTTTATTGTCTGACTGACTGACTGAAATGTGGGCTTCTTTATTGTAATATCTACAGCAAGTCTGTACTTAACTCTGAGTTACCTGCATTTTTTATATTTATAAATAGCAATTTGCATGGAATTTCACACTGTATTTGCAGATCTCAAAGCACTTTGCAAAGGGTATTTTCCCCACTTGCTTCATAAAAGAGAAAGAGTGAACACTCCCATTTACTCATTTGCTAAAATGCAACAATTTTTAGTCCATCACAATGGTATGATATACTCTCTTTCATCAGGTAGTATTGTTATCCTAACAATACTAAAGATGGTAATAAAACAGGCAATAACAGCAACCATTTTACATGTCAAAGCAGCAGGAAAAAGGACTCCAACTTGCACTCCAAAGATGCTGCAAAATCAACAGGCTCATCGTGCAGAGAAGAAGCTCTAGAGCCACTTCAAACTGAAGCAATAAAGCATGCAAACAGATTACAAACTCCGAAGTTAATCTAGTGCTTTACATCATAGTCTTTTATAGCAGAATGCATTAATACCATGCTCCAATAAGCATAGCAATAGATGGAAAGATGTAATAGCATCTCTGGATCCTAAATAATACATAGGAGGCTTCATATGGGGGGAGCTGTTTTCTGCTGCTGTGGATCTGTTACTTTTCAGAAGTGCTAAAAATTATTTCCTTCCATCAGCCTTAAAGGAAGAATAAACAAGGCTAAAATGCAGCACGTTTACATTCAATATCCTGGCTTCAATAAAGTTTGGAGTCTTTCAGAAGATGTGGAATGAGTTTAATTTCAGCATCATTTGACTAAATCTTACCCCTAGGTTTGCTTAATTATAGAGACACTGGAAGAGAGATGAGATCATAAATCTAACACAGTGTTGGGAAGCTATGCTAGTTAAAATTCAGCTAATAGAAAAGAGGTGCCTCCTGTGAGATTCAGCATGGATACGCTGTAGAAACAATGGTAAAAAAGCACAACTGTATTAATTATGTGCAATACTTACCAGCTTGTCTTTTCCAATATATTTACTGTACCACACTCTGAACATTTGTAAGTGCTTTATTATTCGTTTCTCAAAAACCCAGCACACAGTGCCTCCCTGTTTCTCTTTTCACCTAATTCCTAGTGGCTTCAGAAGTAAGATACAGAGAGAGGAGAAAAAGAGCATTCTCGTCCTTACAGAGAGCCGGAGCCCAGAGGAACCGAGTAATTTCTTCAGCACCTCACTAGAAATTTGTGAGGAACGCAATGGAAGCCAGATGCCCGTCCTGTACATCCCAGCTCACTACCAGTATTTTTTATAACTGTCTCAGATAAAGATAAAATCTTTTTAATTAAATGGCCTTGGATTTCAAATAAAGATGAAGAAGTTCACAGGTTTTCTTGAAGCGCGTCTCTATTCATACCAACATAGCGAGAACTGCAAGTTCCTCAGATAGACCAATCACAAAAACAAAAAGCAGAGACAGCACACAGGCGATCAAATGAAGACCCGCCGGATCTTAAAACTTCCCCTGCAATTCTGACTGTCTATTTAGTCTTTTGCTTTGTGTATTTTTAAAAGGCAGTGTGACAGGAGGAAAGGTACAAAATATTCTCCACAGATGGTTTAGAAAAATTGTAAACGGAACTCCAGAATGAGGCTTTTATGTCTGGGCTACTCTGATAAATCAGACTACTGTCAGTCCCAGGTAATGTAAATCACATAGTGCAGTTTTGATGTGACAAATGCATTGATCCTTGCTGATAGTTGTTTTGCATCATTTATTTGAAACACACACCAAGCCAGGCTTATAGGAAAATTCTCTTAACCAGAGATACACTTCTCAATTGAGTTGAGTCAAGTTTTGTTGCAAAATGCAAATCCTGAAACTTTCTTCCAGATTGTTTTTTAATTAACACCTTGCTCAGAGCTAATTCACAGTCTTTAAAATGAGCCAGTGAGACACTTTGATCTCTTTCCTTCTACACCATACTTTTTGGTTGATGGGGAAAGCTTCCTCTGGTCTTCCTGTTTAAATACTTCTGGTACATGTGTTAAACAATAGCCTGGTTATCTCTTTCCCTCACTATCTAGGGCGTAACACAGCATCTCACCTTTTCAAGTACAGTGTATAATTTGTTCCAAATAGCAACTACTCTGACTACACTGCAGTCCTATTCAAGTGACATGCCTGCGTTGTTCAAATGAGTTAAATCCTGCGTCACACTAACATACCTGCTAACAAGGACTTGGAGTGTTTATTCATGTAATCATACATTTATTGTTATGCTCCAGTCTTTTTTCAGTGCTACCGTTAGTTGCTCACACTTCGTCCTGGATGCACTCCCACTGATCAAAAAGCCAGCACAGCAATCTAACTAAAAGCAACCAGCTTTGCAGACCCTTTCTTACTGAAATGAATACAGTACCTGTCTGCTTCAGGAGCATGAGAAGAAGCGATGCAGAAACCTATCTTAGAACAGACTTGTGAAAGCCCAGGAGTTGCTTTGCAGGACTTGGCATGCCACATGGCACATAGTTAGAGGAAAAGACTGTGTGTTTCAAGTATTACTCAATGTATTGTGATCAATAGTAGAAACGAAGTCCTAGGGTCAGCCTGAACCTTCTGCACAGCTTCTGCTAGTAGCTGCTTTAAGTTGCAACTTAGTGACTTCTCATTGAACTCGCCTGGAATTAGATCTTGCACACGTTATATAAAGGCTACAAATGGAGCTTGTGCCTTTGAGAGTTATACTAAACAGAAGATTATCCTTCAAACAGTTTTGTATATAAGATGGTGATCTTAGCATCTACAGCTCTCTCAAGGAGAGAGAGAAAAAGAGGCTGCTGCAGAATCCCCTGATTTATTGCACGTAATGCATACGGGTTAGGATCTCTCCACGCAGGGCAGATGTATCCATAAAGGTGGCAGAAGCTCAATTATGTAGCACATTTTAATTTCAAGTTTTTATATATTATGTTACATATATTATATCCAGATATAATCCTGAGAATTGTCTTTGTTCTATTATGGTGTTACAGAGAAGAGACCAAAAAAATCACGGCAGTATGCGCTTCCGCCCCACATCTAACCTGTTCTGTTCATACTTTTCATAAAAACTTCTCAAAAGAGCTGCGTTTGTCTTTCTCACTTTCATTGATCTATTAAACTCTTTCCAGACTGCTAGATATAAGGGAGAGAGAGCAATTAACTAAATGCCCTCATTTCTGTTCTTGCAAATTATTCCTATGGAGAATGTCTTACGCAAATTCTTACATGTGCTGACTCTAACAGACCGATACCTGTAATGCTACTGTACCGAATCAAAACTTTACAATCCGTTCAAAACAGCATTTTTCTCTGGCAGTTTGTTTTTGTGCTTTTATTCTTTGGAGTACCAGACACCTGATATTTTATTTAAAAAAAAAAAAATAATCTTTCAAATAAACCAAACTAGGAAAAAGTTAATTTTTCCAGTATTTTTTTTTATTATAGAAATGCTATGTTGGAAGTACAGCTAAGTAGCCTAAAATCTTGATTCTGTTCTTTGACACACAAGATAGCAGAACAATTGACATTTTCTACTGATTATACACAGGGTAATCCACAGAGAGAAAAATAAGAGTAGAGAGATGGAAAACTGAACTGAGTGTTTCACTAGTGCTGCTGTTGTCTGAATGTTAATCAATAAAGCAATAAATAAGCTGCCAAGTTAGGCATATCTTAGCTGTGGATTTTGGCCATAATTCTCTAGAGCACGTTTAAGGAGAGAAAGAGGTTGATTTCTATTGAATTTGTATTCAAATTTAAGCTTTAGAAACAAAATACAGATCTTCAGTTAACACCAAAAGAGTCCTTTCTCTCCACTTCAAGAGAAGAATAAAAACGTCTTTCTGCCACAATGTTCAGAAATCTAAACTTCTCTAAGAGCTTATATGCAACGAGTCTTTAATTTTTTTCCTGTGAATGACCCTGAACAAGATGTGTGTAGAAAAAGCATAGCATCAACAATTATGAATTATATACTTCAACAAGAACTGAACTGGGCTTCTAAATATACCAAAATAAGATAGGTACATAGCTTCAAGATGTCTACTACGTATGTCTTCCACCCTTGCAGGTTTTCAAGATTTTCAAGTTGTTTTGTCCTGAACTGGTTTATTAATATATATCTGCTATTTTTCTATATTGTTAAAACATGGAGGTCCATTGACCATACCATGAGATTCTCTAAAATTCTTCCACGATTTTCCAACATTAACCTTTAAACCTAAAATTACTTCAGAGAGCAGACCTTTCCAAACGTTTTCATTTCCTTTTGGAAACATGCTCTCCAGATGGGTGGTTGCTCTCCAGCTATGTCCACACCTCCAGTCTACTCTGTAGGAAGACAGCTTTGTAAAGGAAGTCGCAGACATTACACGATGTATGTTTTTCTACTGGAAGCAGAAGAGGTGGGATACAAACTGAACAGGAGTGTCTTAGTTTTCCCAAAGGAAACCTGCAGGGACCAGCCTGCTTTATTTAATTTTAAATGAAGAATTACAGAGCAAGATCACAATTCATTCCAAAATACGTTTTCTGAATTGGCATTTTCCCCAAGGGAGGGAACCTCATGTGACAAAGCAAACAGAACTCACTTTTTTAGTGAAAACTGGCTGCCCCTCAGTTTAAAAAAAAAAAAAGTCATTTTGCATCGGTAATAACTCCTGAAGGTTGCAGTTACTGCTGTGCTTTATTTCTCACCGTTGGTTATGTTTATGACCTTTGCAAAACCAGCCTTCACCATGTAAGCCCAAACTCAACTTTCCGTACATATACACATCTTATACAGACTACATGCGACACATCAGCCACAGTCTGAGCAAGGGAGCGCAGCAGTTCTCAGACTCTGGTACGCTGAACCTCAATATTGGACCATCGACAGCTTTCCTGATGTTTAGCAGAACTATTGCTCTTCCTAGCACAATATGTGGTTAAAGACCATTTTAGGCTGCTGCCAGAACATAAACATGCTCCACGTCAGCTAGTTTCTATGGAAACCACACTCAGTAAGACAGACACGGTAGGTCACTGCTTCAACAAAAGATAAACAAACCAGGAATAGCTAATGTGTGAAACCTCAAATTATTTTCCCCTCTAAACAAGAGTGCTGTTTGCCCTCAGTGATAACTCTGGTTAAGAAGTAGCACATGCAGAAAGCGTAGACTGAACGCTCCAATAGTTTTTACTAATTTGGGAAGTACATTTTTGGCATTTTAAAAACACTTAATTTTGTAAGGTGGTGAGCCGATGCACGATTCCTTCGAAGGTCTCAAGTTTGATTCCTTAAAACAGTGAGATATTCAAAATTATCAGTTATCTCTAAAGCTGAAATCTTCAGTTGAAGACTCCCTACTCATCCATCATAGTTTAGTCTCTTATCTCTTTTAATGCATCAAAAGGAAGATTTTGTAAGACGACATAAAAATAAAAGCCAGGCTGTCAAAGAAACTTAGAAGATACCTGGATGCCCAAATCTCTTAGGAGCATGTGTACATTTCAGTCTTAAGCTTTTAAAAGAGGTAAAGTCCCAAAATGATTGCATTGCTTTGTTAGTCATACCAATTCAAAAAAAACAAAAATAAACAAACAAACCCCAAAACATTTCTACCTCCTGATCTGAAACAACTAGAAAATTAAATCCAAACTAAAACTGGTAACAGCAGCAGTTTCTCTGCAGTATATCCTTACCAGCAAATACTCTAAGTATTTACCATGAATATTAATCCCAGTAAAAGAGGAACACCCCAAGATAAAAGGAAACGGCCACAAAAGGGTTACAATAGGCAAGACCAAAGATTATTTTCACACTCAAATAGTCATGTTTTTCTACTATTCCTGAAGTTTTATAAATAACATAAGAGCTAGCTGGCATAGCAAGAGACCTAATTATAAACAAGTTATAATTAAGTACCATCTCTAAATTATATAACATAATATCAATATAAATGTATTCATTATGTAAATGGTTATTTTATTGCTCATTTAAAATACATAATGAAAATGCAGATAGTAGGTGGACAGCATGCTAAATAAGGGCACAAATGAAGGAAACATATCTTGGCAGAGACAGAGGATGTAGGTGTGAAAGAACAAGAGCAACACTTAGCTGTCTCTTCAATAACAGACAAAAATACATGCTCATGAGCTGGTCTCATGCATCATATCCAAGTTTGAAGATTTCAGTCATCAGAGACATGCACCATATTTGCTCTGAATTTCAGGAGCCTCTCTCCTTTCCCTCTGAAGAGGACACGAGAAGAATGAGGAAGAGACATACGCATCCAAACTCCTGCTATTTTCTCTACCAGAATCTCAGTCCAAAATAAATCCAAGAACTCCGCCTATACGTGAAGCTGACCAGCACTAAGGATTGAACGAGATACTTGAGAGCTTAAAAAGCAATTTTCAACTCCTTGAGCTCCTAAGGAGGCAGCCAGACACTAAAGAACTCATGTTTTCTGTGGACCAGGCCAGGGGAATACTTACAGGCACATGCTACCCAGGTAAATTCTGAACTCCGTGAGATGAAATAATAATAATTCATCACCCCAGACCAGAACTGGGAATCTAAATACTCCAAGTGAACTATATTTGTAATTATTTCAAACAACCCAGCATATATCTTTATTAACTATATTTACAGGTGCTAAGTACAGAGCTCAGCTGGAGCAGCTAACAAACACCATGTCAGTTCAGATAAATCTCCATGAAAAGCAGTACCTACTCTATGTGGCACCTACTGAATGCTCATACTCACTTTTGACAAGAACTATGTTTATTTTGCCAGAATGTGAAGGAACATGATTTGGCATTTCCCAAAGAAGCCTTTCTTCCTCCCTCTGTGTATTTAATTTCTGATTATTTTACAACCCCTGGTTCCAGCTACTGAAGTTGTCAGCTTGTAGACGCTTAATGACAGCATTTAGCTCTTAAGATTTTATGTAAGAAAAACATTGGTCAGTGCTCTTAAAAACAGTTCCTCGTTTTGAACATCTTTCTTGTGAAATTGGAAGTGTAAAAATTAGTAGTTCTCAGCATGCAAACCAAATATTTAAATATCCTTTAAAAATAAATATTCTGCCATTTACTCAAATCTACTCAGAGTCCTACAAAAAGCTTCAAGCCAATTCCCAGCTCACTCCCTTCCTTCAGCTTCTCTCCAAGCTGCTTTTTTTCCCCAAGAGGTTCAGCATACCCTTTACTTCCTTTTACCTTAGACATCTCCTGTTTAATTTCTTAATTATAAGAGTGATACCACTCATCATTTAGCAGGATTTATCAGTCATAATTAATATCATTACAGCACTGGTATACGCCCACTGCTATCTTACCCACCTCATGATTTACAGCTTTCTAGTTGTTCAGCGTATTTGCTGCTGTAGTAAGAGAAAAATCCCTTTACCATATCTTTCAGTTTACCAGACTCCTGTCTGTTACCTCCACATCTCCTTTTATAATAAGCTATTCTTCGAAAACAGACTCACCAGGGGAAATTCCAGTTTGCAGATACCAATCAGACTTGGCTGGAGCAACAGGTGGGGAATGTCCTTTCATCAATTAGGCTGCCTTACAGCTGGTTTGGCACATCGTCCTATTGTAATTACTAACAACTGGTTAAGCCAAAACCCCCAGAAACTGCACAGCTTCATTGGTGTTCACAGTAAAAACCTAACCAAAACACCACCACCCCCCGCCCAAGGCACCGTTATCGACAGCTGTCCTGGTTCCGGCTGGGACAGAGTTAACTTTCTTCCCAGTAGCTGGGGGGGGTGTGTGCTGTGTTTTGGGTTTGGTATAATGGGAGCGTTGATGGCCCATTGATGTTTTGGGTGTTGCTGGGTGGTGCTTGCACCGGGCACTTTTCGGCCTCCCATGCCCTGCCAGGTGCATGGGAAGCTGGCGGGGGGAGCACAGCCGGGGTGGTTGACCCAGCTGGCCAATGGGGTATTCCATACCATGCGACGTCATGCTCAGCATAAAAACTAAGGGTGTGGGGGGGCTCTGGGTCCCGGGAAGGGCTCGCGTGTTTTTTCGAGCACGCGTCGGCTCGGCAGGTGGTGAGCAGTTGCATCGTGCATCGCCTGCTTTGTATATCCTATTGTTGTTGTTACCACTGTTATTATTACTGTTCTACTTTGGTTTTTTTTTTTTTTCAATTAATTAAACTGTTTTTATCTCAACCTGTGAGTTTTCCTACTTGTGCCCTCCCGATTCTCTCCCCCATCCCACCGGAGGTGGGGGGTGAGCAAGCAGCTGCGTGGTGTTTGGGTGCTGCCAGGGTTAAATCACGACAACAACCAAAAAAATTTTTGGACTAAAATTATGTGCATTTCAGCATCAATTTTCACACGAATTAAAGGTGGATTTCCAGGCCTACTTCTTTCAAGCTGTGCCGGGAATTGCTAATACTTAAAGCTTCGCACAGTTTTATTTACCTCATTACCACCTTTAGACCGAATGTCCATTCTGAAATTCAGAAAAACTTAAATTTTGCTAATGAATAATTTGTTTTAATAAATTAAAGCTTTGTCAAGTTAGGGAGAGACAGATGCCCAGCTTGCAAACATTTAAGCATGCAGAGCTGTTCCCTCATTTATGGTCTGCTTTTGCAGATGCTTCACTATGTGCTTGAATATGCATTATGACTAGTCCCATTACCTTAAATGGGGTTGATTCCAGCATATAAAACTGGGCCAGAATGTAAGGCTGTGCTGCAGTTGGATATTAAGTAGTCTTATTTACTTTAATGAGTAAGATATACATATCCTTAAGGGTTTTTTTCCTCTTTCTAGACAGGAATGAGGTTATTCTCTTCAGGCATCCTATTTGTAGACTGAAAACCTTGATCTTATTTTCCAGGCAATGCTTCCTTCAGCTGAGTTTTATCCTGAAATATGTTCAGACTTCGAATTTTACAAAAAGCTGACTCAATTTTGTCATTTTGAGATGCTAACTTGTTTTTGTTTGAATGACTGCCACTTTCTGCTCCAAGTCAGGATGCAAGCAAGTTAATAATCCTCTTTTATCCTGTCACCTCTCTAACCGAGGACCAAGGAACTCCAATGATGCCTTCCTCAGAAATACCAGAATAAGCACTCCAACACTACAGAGGCGGTGTAGAAAACACAGAAATATTATTTTCTGGAGCCTTTACTCTGAGCTTCACAAATGATTGCTCTAATAAATTCATCTGGGCTTTAGCCTGTTCAGTCATGCAGCAGCGGAGAAGCCAGGATGTTAACTTTGTCTCTGCCCCAGCTAGCAGCCATATCAGCGGTCAGGTCAAGCAGCTCCATCCCTCACATGGGTCACGGGAGCAGGATGGGAGCAGGACCAGCTGTGAGCATGCCCAGTTCTGGAAATCTTATACCTGATGCATGACATCCATCAGGTCTGTGCCTGTATAAAGAAGGTAATTAATCTTTTGTTGAAAGCTATTTAGTTTTGCTGTCTGGGAGCATAGGAAATATGATACCTATTCACAAAAATTTGAGCTATCTTTTCCGAGGCAGAATCTGGAATCTATTGTTAAGTGAATAGAATTACTCAGTGTCCTTTATAAGCGTGAGCTGCTGTTAAAGTGCTACAATTTGCTCAAAGAATACTCAATAAATACTTAAGAATATGGCTTCTGGACTCTAATTAGCCATGCACAGCAGGCTGAATCTCTAGACGTTTGTCCAATGGTCAAAATTCCATTATAACTGGCCTTTTATTTACATGAATGCAAACTGTGTTTTCATTAAACCTTCCTAGCACCTCCATCACAAAATATAAAAATAACCCGCTCATTAGCAATTACTAAGTGTCGGTACACAGCCTTTTCATAGGTATTTGTGCTGCAGAAGTCCGGCCAAAAGGATTAGAGCTATTGACTAAAACGAGGGGAAAAAACTGCAGCAACTTGCATCATGCATTATACATAGCATGAGAAATCCCAGTGGCACCCAGAGATTGGAGGCAAAATTTCCTCCTCAGATCCTCATGGTAATAGACGAGTTGGGCATTCTGCACACGCAGAGAGAGCAGATTCCCTCAAAGTCAGGCTGACATCAAGGTACGGTAACTGAGTATCGCCATTCAGTATAATCCCAGGAGAAGGAATTTGCACTGAATTTCTAACACTTTAATGCACATGTGTGAATTTAAAGGAAAGGTGATGGAAAAGCAAGAGTAATATGTGATTCTAGAATTTTAAGGGTAGAAATAAACCTATGTGTGAGGGTCTGGAGGTGACATTCCAGCCAAAGAAAGAAAATTCAGCCCCCAGTTATGAAGTTCAAGGTGCCAGTTTCAAGACTGTGGAGTCAGGTCATTTTATACCTCAATATAAAACTACATACAAGCACAAGCAGCATTACATCGTCTTTAACCTCCATCAGCTACAGCCATATTAACATGCGAAAGTCAACTGCGAATAGTGAGGGAAAGGACTTGATATATCACAGAATAGAAGTGGGATTTTGATCAGTGACTATAAAAACATCTCCGCAATCATACAGTGCAGAAACGTTGCTAACGAAACTTGCTGTGTCTCATCCTTTTTTTACACCATTTGCCATACTGCCTTTATTAAGCGTGAATTGGGAAATCCTCCACACTCACACAGAAGGGCATTTCCTGATTTACTGGGTGAATTCTAAACTGATGATGTTTCAGGGAAGAAGCAGAAATAATCCAAAAATTCAACAGCTCACAGAGTGAACAGGCAAAATATTTACCCCACTATAGTTGCTTGGAGCTTAAAGCAGTAAGCTCCGAGCAGATTATTTGAAGCAGTATGATCTGAAGATTTGGTCCTGTATTTATCCAAAAGGTTCAGGTTTATTTTCCTTTCTGTTTGCCTAGGAAAACTCTGGCAGAATCAGTCTTGCAGCACTTCTTTTTTTTTCTTTTCAGTTGTTGCCAAGATGCAACATAATTACTTGTTTCATATTTATTTGTGAAGCAAACTCTAAAGCCTAAATCATAGTGATAAGTTATCTAGCAAATCTAGCAAAATATAGCTAGTTTCTACTTTTCTTTTTTTTTTTTTTTTTTAAAAACAAACAAACAAACAAACAAAAAACCAAACAAAACTTTTCACTCAGGATTCTTTTCTCTTGGCATTTCACACCAGGGACTTTGGTGTGACTGTCAGCTAGAAAATTATCAATTAACTAAGGAAACTCTTACCTTCTCTACAGCTCTTCTCATTAGTGAAAAGAAAAGAACGAAAACAAAGAAACCTTAACTGATTTATCTGGGTATTTCTCCATATAGTCAAGATTCAGTCATAAGAAATTACAGTAGAATCAGTCATGTCATGCACTCCTCAGTAAAATGACACTGTTTACAGAGCTTGTAAAAGGACTCCATTGCTCTTAATTTTAAATGAGGTTGCAGAAACATTATCAAACACAGTGATTTAAGTAGTTAAAATTAGTCCTTGCCAGGCAAAGTCCACTCCTATCCCTCTCTCTTGACACCTCCCCACTAGACAAGTAGGGATGCTGGCTCTGACAAGATCTTTTCTCAGGAGCTGCCGAGGGCATTTCCTGAGGGATCATTTTGTCCCCAGGCACTCAGATCTGCTTTTCTACAGGACTGGTAAAGAAAGCATGGAAAGGAGAAGGGAAGGAGTTTCCCCAGGGACTCTTTCACTTTCTGGAATTATAAATTCTTCCTTTTACTTTTAGCCCTAAAGGTCTACCGGTGACTGTGCTTAAGGAGACCTACAGGGAAGGCAGCTCACAAAAAGCAAGGAAAAGCAGGCTGCCTTACGACCCTTATTAAAGTGAGGATGCTTTTTGAAGAGGGAGGTCAGAGGGAGGAGGAAACTTCGGTGGAGGAAGGAATGGGCGAGGTAGGGAACTCCACGCTGGGAGAACAGAAGAGTGAGGGAACACTCTGGCCTGGGAATTTCACAGGAATTGCAGGGATCCAATCATCACGGGCAAACACAGACTAGGTTGTAACAATGCTGGGATTTCACGTAAGGTATAGGTGCCTCAGAGGAGAAACTGGACCCTAAGTTAGTAATACTCCAAAACAATATATGAACAAAAACATCTGAAAAATGGGTAACTTTCATATTTCCACAGATACACTCAGGTAAAAAGCTGGGGTAAGGGAATCCACACGGGATAAGGGATCCTGTGTATCCTTGGGCATACTCTTCACATTCTCAGAACTTTTAAAAAGTCCCTTTACCTCTCTTTAGGTGGCTGTATATCCTAGCCTCAACAGTTATTAGTAAGGCTCTAAAAATGTTCACCTCTTGAGGCTAAGTATTTAAAACACTGCAGGTGTTCTTCAATAATTCATTAAACTTAATCAGTCGAGTACCACCATAATTAGCAAGGTAATATATGCATAAACAAAAAGGTAATAAACATTAAATATTTAGAAAAAATATTATTAAAACAAATGCCAATAGGTGCTAGGTTTTAAAACACTAAACATATATTTATTTTGCATTATTCAAAAAACCTCTGAATCCATTAAGCAAGTGGAAGATGAGAAAGCCTGTGTGCCAAACCAACCCAAGCTTCTCCAACTTGCAGTCTACTGCAGAATTATGGCCTAAATATCTTTGTAAAAATATTGTTTCACAAAAATTATACCCTGGTCCCCAGGTTTTCAAAATAAATCTGCAGTTATAATTGGATGGACTCTAATTCTGCTACCACATACCTGATTTTCTTCAGCACATTCAATTTGGATTCAGTGTGTGTATAGCATAGAGATACTCTACAGTGCAAGTCCAACACATCCAGAGCACAGCAGCCTCAAAACACATGTGTGTGCAACTTCTCTGTCTTATTTTATGTGGGATTTCTTGATTGGAAATATACTCGTTAGTTTTAGCAGGAATCTGCACAGTGGAGTGTGCATATGTGCTTCTACAGACCTTTAATATTGCAGCAAGTTCTGGTAGTACACTGAAAAAACCCCAAACTTTACAGCTTTTATGAAGTGGATGTTGCCTAATATCTACATATCTAGTGCCAGCAGTGAAGCAATATTAATTAATGCTGTCTCAAAATTCAGTTACCTCAGCACTGAGAATTTGCCTTAGATATTTGTAGTGTTGGTGTCTCTTATGCCAAAACGAAACACCAAAAGCACCTTTTCAACAAGAATTTAGGAACTCAAGAATGGTTCCTTGCTCAGCTTTTTCCTAGGCTGGATAAATTATTTAATTTTTATTAAATAATAGATTTTCTCTTTGATAGTTTTCCATCTATAAAATGGAGACAATGTGCCCTTCACAATTCACAACATTGACAGAAGACTACATTAACACATTCACCCCATTAGCTGTAAACAAGTGAGAGACAACTATTTTCTAGGACATAAAGATTCTTGTGTCTTTTTATAGATACTGCACAGGTTTTTCAGTTTTGCTTCCTCATTCATTTTGAGCGGCTTCATGATCTTTAGGCAATGAAAAAAGCTGTTTCTACAGATCCATTATTTTGTTCATTCACATAATAAATGTTAGACAGTCCTTTTTTTTTTTCAGTTTTTTTTTGCCTTGATATTTTTAGACAAGGTATTTCTAATGCCTGATGAATTCAAAGGAAGGAGGACTGGTTCGCACTGTTTTGAGTTTTCCAAGCACTGATGGTAAACTGCACACCAGCATTAGAGTTTTGCAGGACTAGCTATATCATGCCCAGTTTAACATCAGACAGATAAGTGTTATTAAATGAGCCCCTAAATGGAATAGAATTATAGTGGGGAAATGTAGTAGTAAAGTAAATTATCTCTATATGATCACATAATGTGGAAATAGGCTTTCTCCACTTTATAGTACCTTCAGACACACAGTTTATCTCTGGAATTTTAAAGACGACTGAATGATGCTGCAAACTTTGCAACTAAATGTATTTTAATTGTTTTAATTTTTTTTTTTAACTAATAAACATGGAGAGATTAACCTTGTTCGCTTAGCAAAACTAGTCAACAATTTGTGCTAATTCATTTTATTTGTAGTTTTTCTCTTGGAAACAGCAGTAGGCTACACCTAATTATCTTTTTGATTTGGACAGCAACAAACTGATGAAAGCAAGTAAAATCCATCTTAAACTAAATACTAATAAACCACATTTATGGCTGAACAACTATTCACATATTTTCTCAAGTTAAACTTTCATAATGAAATAGATACTTTTTACCAATGCTTTAAAAAAAAAAAAAAAGTAATCTAGAAGATGATGCAATGCCACAGCTATTTCAGGGTTGGTTAGTTTTTAGGCCTTTGGTGAGGAGCATGGTATTATGTCACAGCCACACTTGTTTCTGCCAGGGAAAGTTTAGAATTTACAGCTATGCCTTCAAACACCACTCACTAACTTTAAATTAATAAAAATACATTGTTAAACTTCAGATTAATAAAAATAGGCTGATAAACTCCATTTTCTCCTTGCTCCCCAGGTTGGGTCTAAACATACATTGAGAAAAGTAATATATTATATCCTCTACATAATGTTTGTGATTTGTTCTTACTTAAGAAACACTGCAGAGTAAAGACAACTTATATGTTTACCTCAAACATTCACCTAGCTGACAACAGGTCCAGGGGAAACTCAGCAATGGCTTAAAATAGTTACATTAACACACAGCCTTAAATGCCACCTGTACTTTAAACCTTTCTTTAAACAAAAATCTTAATTTCCATAGAAAAAACATCAGAGAAGGTCTTTATTTTTAAAAAGATGAGCACTTGAAAAGCAGTTACATTTTAGTGAGATATATTCAAATTATGCTTTTGCATTCCTTAAAATTTTTAGAAAAACAACAGGGTTGATCTTCTCTAGCCTTATTACCTGAGAGGAACTTGATACAGAAAAGCACATTACTAAATGTTATTTACAGTTCTCCTTTTTCCCAGACTGCAATGCCAGCAACCTGCTATTTTTCACGTAAAAAGAAAAAAACAGAGCCCTGCCCAAAGAATACACAACTAATACTCTGGATAACCAGTGACAGTATTACTTAACTTATCCTATAAGTTTAAAAAAAGAAAAAGACTTCTAAAAGCATTTATAGTGCTTCCTCATTGGAAATTGCTTCTTTAGTAAATGTGTTAAAGCAAAAAGTACTTTTCTTCTATAACTCTGCATCAGGCAAAAATCAATTCATGACACAAAATACTTCAAGGAAGAAAGACCATCACTAAACACTGTAAATAATCTTTCCTAACTCAAAATTAAACTTTTACTAATATTATTGCACACACTTACCATCATACATTACAGAAAATGTAAGACTGTAAAATAGAGTCAGATAATACTGCAGGTAGTAATTGGAAAAGAAATGCAGTCACACAAAAATATGAACGTGTATTTCTGTAGATATATTTAGGCCCGCACAGGTCTTTAGGATATAGGTAACTAAAGCCATGCCACCGTAATATGTAACAGGTGACAAGGAAGAATATGATCTTCAGTTTATCTTTTACCTACTGCTCATAGAAAACATTAACAAATGCAGTATATCATGGGATGAGACGGGGAAAAGAATTGCCTTATTAACAGCTAGTGAATCTTAGGGGTTTGGACATGAACTGTGGTAGCATAGTTTTGTTGTAAATCAAAAATATTAATCCTGGCTCCAACATTGACTTGGCACATGGATTAAGTTAGGACATTTTATTCTCTACCCTTTTTATTTGTAGGATTCTAATGCTCACCTTTGGTCAGTCCTTCTTTGCCTCCTTCTGTATACCATCCTGCCTGTTTTCCCATTCCCCCCTGGAAGAAGTAGAATGAATTGCATTTCTCCCTGAAACATCTTTCAGTGTATTTGTCAGCTACTTCTTTTTTAAAGCTGATATACTCTTGATTTTTCTCTACTCTTTATCTCGTCTCCACTACAACAGAATGTCAGTTAATCAGGATGACTTTTGTTTGAATTTAGCAATTCCCTAAATGGGGTATAGTTATTAGCTGAGATTAGATCTACACAAATACCAACGTATTTGAACTGTTCTGTCATTTACAACTTCAATCCCTGGTGTCTTGCTAGGATATTCCAATTTCGGTTTGAAAGTAGAAGTCATACCAAATCCCACTCCTACAATTTATACATACGTCCTCCCAATCTCACAAAGTACACCATTATTTTAGGATTTAATCCCTTATTACTAGTCCAGAAATCTGCTAATTTAGCACTAAGCAATTCATACTAGTGTTTCCTTTGTTCACTTACAGTTTTCTTTGTATTCATTTTTTCATTATTCCATTATTATTTTCAGATATTACCTACTACCTATATAGTCTTTACTGCATCACCAATAAAACCCATATGCTAACATCTGCTTCTCTTTGAAAGATCATCAAATGTAATCCTTATTTTTTCAATTCCCTCTCCTTTAACAGAGGTCTCTATTCTGACCCTGTTGCAAAACATGAAGTTTTTTGGCCTTTGATAAGGCTAAAATAAAGTGAGAGGCTAACAAAGTGTTGCAGGATCAAATCCCCAGTGGAGCTACTGACTCTGCTGTTGCTGAATTACTCTTGGATGGAGCCCCATCAGCAGATCAGGCCAGCAAGACATCTGAAGAGATGCTGTTGTTTCCCACTCATTTAAACATCACTTGGTCCTCCAAGATGCATGATTCCTGTTTAGCCCAGAGACAATTTGCGTGTACAGCCTGGACAATGTACATCAGGCCACCCTGATGTACAAGGACAGCAATGATTGCTGGCAATTTTTTCCCCCCTAACTCAGAGTTCATGGTTCTGATTCTAGCCTAATTATGTTCATATAAACTACAGTTAGTTTCTCCTGTTTACCAATTAGCCTGGAGGATTTGCTGAATGTATTTTGACGCTCAGCCACCAGGTACTCGCAGAAAATGCAAATTATGAGCTATGAATTCATTTGTAACACAGTGGAATCTAAATAAAGAATGAATACTTAGCCATTTATTCATGTGATAACATCAACTACACAAAATAATTCTTCTAAAAATCAATGGAGTCTTATTTCCTGGCAGTAACACGTGGATAAAAAAAAAAAAAAAACCAACAACCCCAAACATACAGAGTATATTTATACATAATCTAATTCATTTTTTCTCTTTTTAATTCAGAAAACTCATATTATCTCATCTAAATTGTTTTGTCTGATATTTCTTGTTCCAAATTTTATTAGTGCTATAAACTGTTACTTTCATATTTTTTTCAGCTGGTTCTGTTGTTTATTATCTATATGTAAAGAATATGAGTATAATGAAAAAACCTTCCTATAAGCTCCCTGAGGCAGTGAGATTCCAGGGGGAGTAGGAAAGTCCTTCAGTTCAAGTAAAAGTTTTGGAGCTTTGCCTAAAGATAACCGGAAGACCAAAATAACTACTGATTTATCAATTGGTGCAGTTAATGTTCCTTAACATCTTCCCATTAAAAAACTAAGTTTCTAAATAGTTTTCTCTTTAAATTACGGGATAATGTTCCTTCTAATAAATATAGTTTTCTTTTTAAATTGCAGGAAAATGTTGCTTCTAATAAATATTCTTACCTTGCCACACAAGAGTTCAAATATTTTTTCCAATGCTATTTCAGTGTCTAGTTTATCAAACAAACCATAAAAAGATTCTCAAATAACTGAAAAAAACCCCTCTTCTTAAGCGAGTGCAAAAATTCCTGAAGCAAAGTGCATTTTTTCACTTCCAAGTTACAAAAATCCCCAAAAGTTCTCTTGAGGGAAACTGTGCTCTCCATCCAGCTCCATTTCCCGTAAAGATGTTTAGGGTGGAAGTCATCTAATGCCACTGTGCATCTGCCCTAAGCTCACTGTCTAGGCTCCCTTTAAGAGTGAAGACAAAGTGGTACTTCTAAGGCACGAGGCACCCTGTCCTAAAGCAGACATTTGAGATAGACCAGATGACTAGCTCAGATGCTATCACATGTTGTCTACCACAATGTTAGATTAAATCCATTCTTCAGACCAGTTTTTCTGAGTTCCCAAATCCTCACGCTTAGAATCCATCCAGAAGGATCCCCACGTACTCAATTGCATAGAGGCCAACACTGGCATCTGTCCTGCATTTCTTCACAGTGATCCTTACTAAAATGAGAGGTTACAACAGTGATGGCATCTTTCATCCCAAGAAATAATACAGTGACAACAGCTCAGATGGCTCAACAGAGACATAAGCTAAGGACCATGCCTACAGTAGGAATGTACTTAGTCCCACAGACTTTATTTGGACAGTCTTAACAGTTCATTGATTTACTAATGTCAAGTGGGCTTGTTTTACTGAGGAAAAGAAGGAAGGTTTAGCAAGCGCTTCAGCAGTTTAACAGAATCCCACAGTATTTAGTGCAGAAAACAACCAGGGTGTTGTTTTCTTAGGGAGCTGTTCAGCTCCCTATTTTTTCTCCATTCCATAGGCAGTTTTTTTCAAAACATCCCAATTAACACACTTGTCAAACGACTCATTTTTCTAGACTCACTATGGCCATACTTCCACTTTCAGAAGCTAGCTTGAGTAACATGAAAGTTGGCTTCCTAGTACACCCCAAGTCAATCAACAAGCTCCAATGGTTTGCTGATTCCATTAGTCTTTTCCTGACAGTTTTACAGCACAACAAAAAATATCTTGAAAAAAATCCTCGGTGAAAATGAAACCTTTAGTGGGTTTAATCTAACACATCTTTGATTTTAACTGGTAGAGACATAAGAATAATTCTCTCTCACACAAATGTTAGGAAAAAGAAAATACTTTTTATGTAGTGCTACTTTTTGAAATTACAGCAGAAAATTATCACGGGCAGTCAACATTGCCCATGCTCTTCTTCCTTAGTTAAAAGGAAAGAAGATATAAAGATACACGATACTGTACCTGATTTATGAATGATATGGTTTATTGCATCACATTTAAGGAATAATCTCATGATTTTGCAGTATACAGCAATCAACAGCTGGTGATTTTGATTAAATATTGAGGCTGAGGCATTTAATCAATCCTGATAGCCATTTATGGGAGGCACATTAAAAACTGAGGCATTTAATCAATCCTGATAGCCATTTATGGCAAGCACTATATACCACAAAGCAATAAAGAGTATGGCTATTACACAAAAACTATACCACAAAAAAGAGAAAAGAAAAAAATATCTCCCATTATCTCAGAAGACGGGCCCTGTTAATATTCTTCGGATTCTCCAAAGAGATGATCAGTATATATAGTACTTTACTAAGAATGAAAGTCTGTCCTTGACATCAGTGCACTTTGGATGTAGATAATGTGATGATGGGAATAATCTCCACAACAGCCAATTTAGCCATTTTGGAAGTAAAACACAGGCCGGGTCATATCCTAATTAAATCAGGTTTAAGAGATTGTCCTTAGATAATTATTCATTACAAGGATTCCTGCCCTTGCTAAAGGATTAGTCCTGCTCATTGTTAGGTTAACTATCTGTTTACCTGCCTTGCTTGTTAAATTTGCAGCCTGAAAATGTGTCATGCCTCCATGTAAGTGTACTTGCATTAATAAGAAACACATCTAATCAATGCCTAGTACACATCTTCCCTTCCCCTGCCCCTAGCATCCTATCCCAGACAACCTCACTGCTGATGACAGCTTTCATGGAAAGTGTTCAAACAAAATGCAAAGCAGTGGTATCAACTGATTCACAGCTTTCTAACACCATGATTATCATAATTACATTGTTTAACCGCTATTATCTTACCTGTTAAACACACACAATAATTCTTTTTTCCACTATGAATGTTCTTCACATGTATAATTCCAGCACTGTATGTGCAACAGGAATGTAATAAAATTAAGTCACGTATGAGTGAGTTTTACAAGATATGGTTCCAAGAGCTGTTAATTTAAAGCCATTCACAGTATATTTAAATTTTACAGGCACTGTTATCAACGGTGTCACTGTAACACATTTATATTGCTTTTCTATTACTTTTGAATTTTGCATTCTCTTATACAAGGCAGGGGGGACTCCATTAATATACTAGAAGACACTATTAAGTGCTTCACCCTCTCAGAGTGTGGTAGTTACCATATTCATCTCCTCCTTCCCACAATTCTCTGTTTGGGTAGTTCAGTGACCCCAATATACGATGCTAGTAATTGGGTCCTTGAATTGAACGTCAGAGAATTTGTATACACTTCCCATCAATCTTCCCTCTCCCTGGAAAGCAGAAATCATAGAATCATTATTTAAGAAATGTTAAGAACTGGAAGGCAAGTAGTTATATATAGTTGTTGGTTTTGGTTTAGTTTTTGTTTTTTGGTTTTATTTTTTTGTTTGTTTTTGGTTTTTTTTACTGATGGGTAAATCTGAAGTATAACTATTAAAAAAAAAAAAATAGCAATAAGTATCAAAAGCAGGACTACAGCCCAGCAATTGTAACCTACTGGATCCACCAGTCATCGAGACCTATAGAAGTCCTTCAAAATTAATTCAGCTTTTATTCAGAGAGCTCCTGACGCTGCAGTGGATTTGGCCAGGTCAAAAGGACTTTTCAGTGCATAACCACACGAGCCCACAAAACTACCTGAGGTTTCCCAGGTATCGTGGACATTAATGCAAGCTGTGAGGGAAGAGCATTTCTCTTTCAGCATACAGCATGACGAAGACGACCTGGATTTTCTGTCTTTCTATAGAACTGATAACAAACATTTCGCAAACCAGCAATCAAAAATAAAATAAGGCATTAAATTATTAGAGGACAAAGTTGCCAATCTGAATAGCTATGTCTTGTTTGCATCATCTGAAACTAACATCTGCATATTTTATTTTCTATTGAAAGTAATTTTTCTGTTCACTGAAGTATACTTGTTTTGCATTAGTGTTGATGTATGGTCCCTGGGATGCGTACAAACCCTTGAATTTTACACGTTTCCAACACAGTGAAATCTCAGTATTACCCAGTCGCAAAGTATATATAATTGTAACAAAATGCAACTTAATCAAGGAGGCTTTAAATAATAGATTAATAATTTATTTCTGCTGGTTCTTCTTGCATTGTTAAACTTAGCATCATCTCTGCAGATTAACGTATTTCCTCTGGTTGCTTTAGAGGGTTTAATAGCACTTGCTTCTCCTGCTGTGTTCTCAGTTGTACTATTTTTACTCAATGCACCTTAAGTTAATTGGCAAGATGTAGGACTATCATGATGAGGCTGGTCTTCAGACTTGTATCTTCATATTAGGTGGGTTACAACATTTTCACTGCAATTGTTAGCTTCAGAGCTGTAGTGATTTACCAAAGAACAGTTAGCTTGCAAGTAAGATGTTCCTATGTGTACAGCTGGTGTTTAGGTTCAGCCAGTTTCCATTCTTCACAGAGGAAACTGCTACATGATAAGCAGAACCACTGTTTTTCTGGGTTTTGGTTTTTTTCTTTTGATCCTGGCTCAAAGCCAAATTTCTGTTTGCAGAAGTGGTCCTCCTTAGTACATTTTATTCAAAAGGCTTTTATGTCTGAAGTAGAATTACTAATTAAGTAAAAGGATAATCATTCTACGAGAAGCAGGGCTTTCTCCTGGAACGTGGGAAGTCTCAGCACTTCCAGTAAGAGAAATGGGTAGGAAATGCCATAGAACCAGATTACTCAATGTACCAGAGCTCTTCTAACCCACATAAACACATACTCTTACTGAGCCAGAGGTTGATTCAAAAGTTCTGTTTTTAAGATAAATGGGCTATTGGATATTCTAGCATGGAGTGTGGTGTTCTGAACAATATAATTTTCCTTCTCAAACAGAATAAAAATGTCAAGGGCCTCACATTTGAGGGGGAAAAACGACCACTGTAAAGCATTCAGAAAAGCTCTGTCATGCTATCTACCTTGAAAGAAAATTCATACAGAACACACAAAAATGGGAATAGACACAAATATGGAAACTGGCTGAGTTTCATGGCAGCATCACACTGATTCACAGTTCTTTAATGAAAAAGAAAAGTTTGGTAGATGAAGATATAATTATTGAAGAGAGCACAAGAAACTACAAACTTGAAAGTGAATGGATAGGGCTGCAGGAAAGAAAAGAAAAAAGATCAAAACCAATTGAGCTATTTCAGGGAACACTCCAACATACCTTTAGCGAGGCAACAAAAAGTCCTTTGAAAGTAGCGTCTTAGGCACTTATTTAAACAAGCCTAAGTGGAAAAAATATCAATTATAGTAGAGGCTCATAATTATTTTAATAAGAAAATAATAGAATACAACAATGGAATTGTTAAGAAGAAAATGTCTGTTTCAAATTATTTGACTGCATAGAAGACAGAAAGGGAATGACGATGTGTCTCTGCTCTGGGTACGTGAAAAAGGATCATCAATGTTCTGAAAGAGTGAGAAGTCAGAAAACCCACAAGACGTTGACGTATGTCAGAAGTTAGATAAACGATTTTGCAATTAAGGCCCTAAAGGAGAAGAAAGAAAGTGAGAAAATGAACAAGAAGTATTTAACCAAAAGAATTTCTGTATATTAGTTTTTTCTTAAATAAATATTATCCAGTTTCCTGGTAAGAATCATGAATTATGGCTGGGAGAAATGCAAGCATAAAATGAAGGTGAAAGATGTCATTTCTAGTCTCAGATCAATGTCATTTGATGCAGCCTTAATTGCTAAACTGCAAGGGGAATCCAATTTTTACTTAATTTAATTAAAATATTGGAATCCTATTAGATTTGATTCTATAGAGAAAAATACTCCATGTTCATCAGCTTAGTGTGTATTGTTGAACTGTGCATTTACTAACTTTGCTAGTAGCAACCATTATTTTATCTTCCTATCTCCTTCGCAGGAGAAAAGAGCCCAGATCATCATGCCAAAGACTCCAAAAACTGACAATCTGAAAAGAGGTCAGAGCTAAAATGCTTAAGTGCCTCCAGGTTCCCCTTTACTCTCCACTAAATCCACTTCTGCAAAAAGGTTTCAGCTTCTCAGTATCTGAATTCAGGATGTTGCTTAAAAGTACTACAGTGCAGGGCTATACTGGAGAGATGATGTCCACTTAAAGAGCTTATTTGAAATTTTACTAACTTTTCATATCTCTGTTACATGTTCGCAATAGACTATATAAATCAACTGGACTTAAAAAGAGAAGCAGTAAAAACTTGTCAATTTTCTTAATAATTGAGAATAATGAATGATTTTCTGTGTTATGGATTTGAGTATTTTTTGCTTTAAATTTCCTTTTAGAAACTATATCAACTGACAAATTCCAGAAAATTTAACATGTTCTCCTTATATCATCCTCTTACAATGTTAGCATATTTTAAAGTGACAGAAATAAAGTCACTGCATCTAGAAAAGATCCTGAATCTTTGACAATTACTCACATAATACTGTGGAGTTAAAGGAGAAAATTAGAAAGAAGAAATTAATTAGCACTATTCTATTAATTCATGATCTGTACATCACCCAGAATATTTGGCAAGCCTTTATGACTTATTTGAAGGGAATTCTAATGACACATTCATTTCAGCAAAAGAAATATAATGACACTGAGACAGAAAAATAATTATTCTCATTAAAAAAAAAATGTTGCATTAATTCCATAGGGAAGCCAAAAAACCCAAGACACGTTGAAATAATTCCTGGGAAAGTGACAGGTGTTTCAAAACTAAGCAACAAAAAACGTCAGTAGGAGACCACATAACTCCAGGACAAGAATCTGCAAATGAAAAATCAGCAGTAATTTATGTACATGACAATTAAAAAAAAGAGTAGAAAAGTAGCCTGAAATGTGAAACTTCTGCACAAGCATACCATAAGCTCTACCTTCTTGAAGTACAAAGGAAATCAAATGTGATCAAAGGATTTCTGCTAAATAAAACCGATTCAGTATAGGAGAATTGTAATACAAGTGACAAAGACATTAGCAAGAGGAAGTGATAGCAACTACAGGCAGACTAGTAACTATAGAAAACCTCAGATTACTAGGTTCTGTTGCTATTGAAAAACATGACTATTTGTCTTGGATTCTGTTCTACAAATCTTCACTTATTTGCAACATTCCTCACAGCGTGGTGTTCATTACCATTAATTAGCTGAACTTCATTTCCACAGGGACTGCAAAAGCAGCAGAATCATTGCAAAGGTAGAAAATAATAGGTACACAGTTTTGGGGCTCCCTGCCAGTTCCCAACCCTTTCCTATAG
The DNA here is from genome assembly GCA_035582835.1 of Phoebastria nigripes. Lineage (NCBI taxonomy): Eukaryota > Metazoa > Chordata > Aves > Procellariiformes > Diomedeidae > Phoebastria > Phoebastria nigripes. Next base: position 1,074,302 of record JAYKAV010000822.1, on the reverse strand, counting down.
TCACTCCTGAAAGGCACGTCCTGGCTGGATACTCCATTTGTCAGCAGCAGGCTGTTGTCTGCAAAACAGGAGCATCCTCTTCAGAAGGAAAACCCTGATAACCCCTTACCAGCCAGGTTGCACAGCCCTTATTCCCTGGCCTTGTCTGAGCCAGGCAGAACATCCAAACAGCCAGGATGCCTCAGCAGTGTGTAAAAATTATGATGGTACAAATCCACAGGTGGGATAGTGGCAGCTGAGCTGAGGAACCCACTGTGCCCCACAACTGGCAACTTGGAGATGCCAAACTTCACATGCCATCCTTGTCAGTGTTTGGGGGTTCACATTTTTCAAAGGCTCTGCCACCCTTTGTATATATAAAAAAATGCAGTTCTTTGTTTGTTTGTTTGTGGGTCGTTTGGGGTTTTTTGCTGGTTTTCAGGGGGTTTTTGTTGGGGTTCTTTGTTGTTTGGGTTTTGGTTGGTTTTGGTTTTTGGTTTTGTTTCTTTAGAGAAAAGGTTTTGCCAGTTAGGCAAAATTCTGTATTGGATGCGAGATATAAATACGTTTTATAGCAGAATTCTGGTTTTCCCTTGTCAGTAGCTACCTAACATTATCAAGAGCCATTTTCGTGAAATGATTTACTCTACAGACACTTTGCCAATGCATTACTTGTTCCCAAACTCTATTTTAATCTGTTGAAAATGCACACTCTTTTCACTGAACACCAGGTTAAATCTTCAAGTAAAAAAAAAAAAAAAGGTTCTTTAATGAAAAAAGTGCATCAAGGATTACTGATAATGATTCTACAAGAGATTTGAGTTTTTTATTTTACTTTCCCGCAGCCGACTATCCCACAGATTTAAACTTTCTACATGCCAAATATCCCCATGTCTCTTTGGAATCAATTGTAGAAGACTCAGTGTTAACATGCACAAAGGAGACAGATAACGAAGTCACAGATGGTGTGCCCCAACTGTGGGATTTGTTTGTTTGCTTTAACAAATGATGCTGGTCTTTCTAGGAATGGATTTATTTCCCGATTCTCCTATATTACTCTCTCTTTTTGCATTTTTTAAAAAACTCCAGAATATCAGAGCAATTATGACTTTAGCAATTATTTCGTAAGTACTTTTTAAAATTTTAATATCCAGCCAAGTATCTTCATAATGTACTAAGTTTGCCTATAATTTATGAGTTATAGAACTGAAATATCCAAATCAATATCCAGAAAGTATCACATCTTTAAACCAAATTAACTTATGTAGGAGCAGTTAATCCTTGGTGTCAAGCCATGCTGCCTTTCTATTTTTTTCCCCTTAAGTAATTTAAAAGATAATTTCCCTGAGGATTTAAAAGCACTGAGATATGCTATATGGAATAGCATCAGCTCTGCCTGGGAAGAAGGACACACTTCACATGTCTTTAAAATAAATTGCAAGAAAATGTAATGTAGCCTTCCTGGGTACTTTCATCATAGCACTACCTATTTATTATCGAGAAAATGTCAAATTCAGATGTTAATTCAGGAAGCAAAATCTTATAGATTGAGCCATGAAAACGATACTAATAATGCACAAAGAAAAAGCAGCAAAACATCTCAAAGGGAACTAAGATGATGAATCTGAGCTTGAATATATCTGTAATTAAAATGGATAGTGCACATATAGGCATGTTTTATACATTCATATTAAGATGTAATGCTGATGCGCTAAGTGAGCCCAGAGCAGCAGGAATGGATTCCCACAGATCTACAAAATCAGAAAGTACACTGTCCTATTAAATATGTGCAATGCAGAACTGTGGGAAGCAGACGATGCTGAGGGTTCAAATACTGCCATGATGCACGTGATGCTCAGCTCTGGCAGAGCTTTAGCAGATCTAGCTGCTCTGAGTTTAGATGTCACTGCATCTGACTCCTACTCAGTCAGTCTGTGGCCACGCATGATTCTGCTAATTCTTAATCTCTAGAATTTACTGCTGAAAGCAGTTTTATCAAATAACAAGATTATGGCTGCTGAAGAAAATTGAAATATATTTTCAAACATTAACTTAAAAATATGTATTTTTATGCTTAATACTTTGATTTCCCTGCACTCTGCTGAGCAGCCAGCCTCTTCAACATAAGCTCTCCAGACCGCAAATCTTCCACATTTATTTTAAAAGCTGTGGCTCCCCAAACAGACTTGAGCCAAAATCAAGCGACTGATCTTGAATTTAAATCCCTGCAGGAGCATGGATGAGTTTGTAGACATACTGGACTAGTTGCACCTGCATGCTCCATATTACCAGACAACTAGTTTATACTAGAGGAAGGTAGGTGTCTGCTCCAGATGCCTGAAAGTCATATCCAGCAACCCAGCTTTCTTCACCATGAACACATTTATGGAAAACAGTACCAGAAACCACAGATCTCATGGCTTTCAGATCAAAATGTGGTCACACCTCTGAGCTTGTTTTGCGCCAAAACAGAAAAAAACCCAACAACTTATATTCAATAAAACAGGTGAAAAAATGACACTAACCATATATGTTTACACCCAAGATAAATCTCAAAAACTTGTAATGTTCTCAATTTTATAGTGCTGGAGAAGGCAATATTTTGACTGAGTACTTAGGTATTTAGGTATTTATAACCCTACACTGCTGGACCAAAAAAAAAAAAAAAAAAAAAAAAAAAAAAAAAAAAAAAAAAAAAAAAAAAAAAAATCTTTCTGGGCATATAGTGGAAAGACAAGTATTTATAAAGAGGAATTATCTTATTTTAAACTCAATGTGCTAAATAATTTAGCACAGTATGTTGTTTAGCAGAACCTTAAGTTCCCAAAGAAAAAGACCAAAGTCTAATCAAAGTTGCCCACCTGGAAAATTGTGGTACTTGTTCAATGTTATCAGAATAGGCTCATTTACTGTAGTGGCATTGTACAAAAATAGTCTTGTGTATAAAACATTATCCTGATTATAAGATTACTCCTGTTAGCAGCCATTCATTTTAAAGCATCACTACCCTTCTTAAAAGCAAGACAGAGTACTGTGTTATTTTACAGTAAAGGTAGTGAATACTGCAGTCTTATCATGGAACTCCTTAGGATAATTACTGCTCAAATACCAGCGTAGTTGACTAAGCTCCATCTCTTAATACCGGTAACGCAAAGGTACTACATATGAGGTAAATCTCAAGAAGACTTTAGTTTTCCAGCTGTTAACTGGCTTCCTAGTGCACTGTCCCTGCAGCTCACCATTACGTCTTTATGGAGACACAGGCTCCTTCACTGGGAGACCCATGCTCTGCCTTTGCCTTGAGGGAAGGGCTGGCTGCTGCTTAGGAGGAGCTGTCTAGCCACCAGTCAGTTATTTGCAAACCACGACAACAAAATCTAATGGAGCAAAAAGTAATGGAGAAGCTTACTGCCTGGACAAAAAAGTATTAAGACAGACTGTGATAAAGAGAAACAAAGGGCTTTAATAACTGTGAGATCTCTGTTGAGTCATTAGCCAGCAATAACCACCAAACAAGACAGTGTCCTTTGCCTACTCAGCCCTGCCTGAACAAACAAGGAAACAATCACCCGGAGTCTGACACTGTACAAATTAAATGACCTGCTTGTGCCTGCACGGGAATGAAAACCCACTCTTCTTCACTGCTAACAGCCCCGCCAGGCCATCACCTACATGACTTACACTCCTTCCCCAAGGAAGGGAGTGAGACACGAGTCCTTAGGGCATCATCGGTGCAGTTCTTATTCACAGATGCCCATCTCTCTATGTAATGAGTAGGAAATAACTGGAGGAGCAAGGAATTAATTTAGGGAGTGAGCACTGTTAGGCAATCAGACAAGGCTCTTGAAACCTGGTATCCTACATACTTAGCCAAACACAGTAAAAAGAGAATTCATGTCATGTTGGACAGAAGTAGTGAGATTAAATACAGTTTCACATTAGACGGAACTCATTTTACCAATAGTATGAAAAATAAACAGAAAATGAAAATTAATAACAGCACAGTTTGCTCTCCCATATGCTTTTCCATCTCACTCACTATTTTACATGGCACTATAAATGATATCAGGCTGCTTGCTTACAAGTAATGAGCCATTAAGTAGAATCTTAGCAGATACCTAACAAGATACACTTCTCTAACTGACTCCATTGTTGGAGTAATTAACGAGATCCAACTTTCTTTCTTTATATGAAATGTGCCCAAGTTGTTCCAAGCATTGTACAAACATTTTCTCCATGAATGCTTGTGTGCAGTGAGAACAAGTTTGGAAGATGAAATTCATAGTCTGTTTTAGAAGATGGAATGTGTGCATAAATGTCCTTGTGAATCTCAAGGTGAAGTAACTTTTCAGCTTTTTTTATGACACGTTTTTGTCATTGTAACCATCAGTGATGGCTGGAGCTGACATTCTTATTAATACGTTTTCAAAATAATCTCAAGAAACCTAGTGAGGAGAGAATAAGTCAAACAGGCTGGTATCCAAAGCGTCTCACTGGTCAAATCTCTTGGAATTGCAAAATTTTGATGACAAAACAAAACCACTTCATGTCTGTCCACGTTTTCCAAATTTTTACTCTAACACAGACTGATTCTCACTCTGATCGCTCATGTGGGAAAATCAAGAGACACAGCTCAAATCTGCTGCATGCAAACAGGGAGAGACCAAAATAAGCGAGAATTTCAAGAGACAGAAACACGTACAAAACTGAAGTACCAGACATAAAAATGGAGCGCAGCCAGAATTTCTGCAAAAACTATTGACCACAGGTGCACACTCCCTATTGTAGGTCGAGTCACAGCATACACATTGGTTCCTTGCTTTTCTGAGAGCATTTTTATCTGCTCCCAAAAGTAGGGAAGTCTAAAACTAGGACTCTTGTTATGGTGGAAGAGGCCCAAGAGCGGTTGCTAACTAACCTGGCTCTACACGTGAGACTGAATTGCTGCCAGATGCTGGCAGTTTAGCTAGTGCACACCTTTCCAGTCTATTGTGATGCAAAATCAGAAAGTTGTCCTACTAGGGACAAGTGATGAAAATTCCTCCTGTCAACACAAAAATATTACACAATAATATCTAATTGGCAATAGACAATCACAATTTATAAAAGAAAGGATCTAAGTTAACAATATTTTTATATCAGTTATAGTTACAAATGCCACTGTGATATGATGCAGCAGTTTGTAACTACAGATGCCAGTATCAGGGATCAAAAAGACCTATTCTGCATTGTAAGAATTGATACAAATGCAGACCCTGTTTCAGAGAATTCATAAGTTATGACAAGATGCAGTAGCTTCATACCAGACAAACAGGGTCAGGGGGTGGACAAATATGAATGTGCTTTTCTGAATTCACGGTTTTGATAATTAGTGCAGTTTCAATTATCCACAATAATGGGGAGGGGGAGGGGGCGGGGAGAACAATTTTCTCCAGCTTTTCCATTCTGGAGTTTACCAAGGTTTGCTGCTCTTCCAGTTTTGCATTTTAAACTGGATTTCTCTTTCCTTTCACATCCAATTTGGAGCATAATTTTTCATTGTCATTCTGAGATGCGGCAGCAATCAAGTGGAAATAGCAGCCAGTAGCCACAGTAAATCATGACTGGGGAGTAATTAACTTGTCTGTAATTAACCATGGTATCTGGCAAGAAACTGTGGCATCTTATAACTAAAGAGTGGAAAAATTCACATCTAGCGTAATTATTGATGATCACTTCAAATAGAATTTATTATTTAGGCATATACAGATTTTAGCAAGAAAGCAGATCATCCAATCCTCTGAACATCCTCAGTCTAAATAAATAAGATCATTTCTTCACCCAGACCATTACTGTGGACTGGCTCTACAGAAAGTCCTCTAAGTTCCCCAACCTTTGGATGACTGCCTTACCAAATATCCGTTTTACCCAAACCTGCAGATTTCTTGAAATCACTATTAAAATTTATATTTCCTGTGATCTCTGATGTAACTTCTAAATTGCTTAGGGACACTGCTATGGTTTATACTTGCGCAAGAAACAGAACCAGTGCTACATTTTAGAGATCTATAGGTCAGAAGGGATCACAGCACCTCATCTTACCCCAGCCTAGCTCATACTGTGCATACTTTCAGAGATGAAGAACAGAGAGGTAACAGGTATTATTGTGTCAGAATTTGCAAATCAGAGCCCCATTAATAGTCCACCTTTGGTTGATTTCTATCACATATTAACACCAACCAATATAATTTAAAATACTCTCTGCACATTACATAATTGAGCTTCATTCAGACCAGTGGAGAGTGGCCCTAAGCGTTTCCTGACTTGCACTTTGCATAGTCTTTCCACTGATGCAAAACAAGAACAATGTTACCTAATTTAAATGGCGCTACATGCATTCTACACTTATTTTGCACTAGTGCAGGTAACTGTGCTTTTACTTATGCAGGTCCCCATGAGTGTCAAATCTATACCAATGAAGCACAGGCAGAATAAGGACACAGGTGGTTTAATATCTGTGGATGCTGACAGGACCTGTCAGCATAAATACAATGCACAATAACTGTCAAAATGCAAATAGTGGAAAAAGTCCCTAAGAACAACTTACTGCCATTGCTGACCTCCGTAAGAACGACCGCTGTGCCATGAGCTTCTAACAGACTGAAATGCAGAGATATAATTGCTTCTATATAAGCTGAGCTTAGGGCTGCAACAAGAAAAAAAAAATGTTGTTTAGATGCTAATTAATCCTATAAAAGTACAAGGAGGAGTGAATGGTGTCATTAAATTGCAACACAGATGTTTCTTGAGCTCCATGCTCAATTTAAAAAATAAAAATAAAAGGAGTTGAGTATATGTTGCATTATTAGAAACAATTTCTCTTTTTCATAATGAAAAAATAAAAATCTTACTGCCCTGACATGCCAGGCCAGTGGGGCTTTGTGATGACTCCTCTTCCATTTGCACTGCGAACACCCGATAAAAGCTGGCAAGCTGTAACAGAAGCTGAAAGTAACCTCACAGGAAAACTTAATAGGGTGTATTGTTGGATCTAACTCTAGATTTGAATATAGATGCATTCAGATTTCTGCATTTAGACACGTTGCAAATAGATGCAATACCAGTATCTGGAAAATACATTCCTCTCCGCTGCTCTGGGAATATTTTGACTTTTGCTCCCAGGGCATAAAGATCCTAACGCACCTCCTGCTCACGGGGAAGTTAATAATACATTGAATGACTGATACAAGAAATGAATCATTGTTGTGTATTTCTGTGGTTTCAGATCTGTTTGTTCTGCAAAGGCCTTTGTTCTAATATTTATAAGATGTCACAGTAAAATATGTTTTACAGGGAAGCATTTAAAAGATATCAGTCCTTTGCGAATAAACTTTCATTTCAGAAATTACTTTCAAATACAAATAATCTGGTCATCTTAGGCTCCCAGTAATTTCTTAAGCTAATTACTTAGATTGTTTACAAAGAGACAAAAACAACAGCCATTTTAAGAGGCTTCTATTTCTCCTCCCCTTGTTGTGGTGGTGTTTTTTTTTTTTTCCATGCTATGAAATTTGGTAAAATATATCTGGAAACACCATTTAATGTGTTCATTTTCATTTGGGTAAGAGCTGTGGCAAGGAGTAAAACAGGAACATCAGCACAAACATCAACACTGTTTCTTATTAGACTGGAACAGGCAAAATTCCTGATCCTATAAGCTACACAACTAAATCTTCCCCAGGCCGAGGCAGACATCGCATACCTCCGAGAGTGAAGGGGCAAGGAGCTGCTCAGGATGATTCATAGCCCGACGCTGACAAGGACGTTCCAAGGAGACCCAGCATCAGGCGGGTCGATCTGCGATATGGGTAACTTGCAGGATGGCCAGGCAGAATTGCCGTCTAAAATTTACTAGGGTTGTCACAGCTACAACTCTGAGTACAGCAGCTCCCAGTTCCCACTAATCCTGTTATAACACCAAAACTACACACAAACTGTTTGCAGACTGCTTGTGGCTCCAAATACATCTGGGGTGCTGCAAGCCAGGACACCAAGAAATACAGGTTTTTTGCTTACTTTATTCAATAGCAGAATCACAAATTTGAGGTCTCCTTTACTTCGCTTTTTGATTAATCATTTACCTTGGACAAAACTGATGGCAATATTTCAGAAAATTAATTTTATTCTGTAAAAGCAACATTTCCTCCCTCCTCTCTTTTCTCCTACACTTCCTCTTCCTCCAAGCACCTACAGTGGTCAGAGGAGAAAAGATCTCAAATTGATTTATTCAAAAAGAAGAAATAAGCAGAAGTAAGGAGAACAGAACAGCCAGTCCAAAAGTGGCGGGAAAATGAGTAGCTTAGTGGGCTGCTTATCCTTCCACTGAGTTATTCACCCTTACACTCAAATATTTCTCCTAAGATTTTGGTTTTTCTCAACTTTCAAGGGATGATAAGGGCCTGACCAGGATCAGGATTTCCTGACAGCACACAAGAGCCAGACTTTTAAACACTTAGAAAACAGGCCCCAAACTGAGACCAATAAACAATGACTAGAAGACAAGGTACCTCATGGAAACCAAGGATGACATTAGTTGTGAGAAAACATTTACAGATTGTTATGAACTTGTTTCCCATTCCCATACCCGGCTACAAAAGGCTCCAATCGACACACAAACCGCCAGAAAATTCCCGTTAAAAGGCTCTTCGGTCTTATGCAGCTGTCGAGTGGGTAACGCAGAGCTCTTCCAGGCCTCCCCTTCCCTAGGCCCACCTGCCCAGCAGCTGCTCTTAGGCACATCCAGGCCAGAAAAAACACCAGCATGAAAAAATCAGTAACGGTTCTTCACCTTTGGCTCCTGTATCTAAGAAAGAATTTACCCTAAATAAGCAGTTCGGAGACAGGTGAAATGCTGAAGGCCTACAGCTCCCATCAGCAGCTATGGGGCTATGCGCAGTTCATGGCTCCCTGGCCCTGACAGGCTGCATTTTGCAGAATTGGTTTATTGCTGTTATTGAGCCCATTCCTGCGTGTAGCTCATTACTGGATGTTGAATACGAGGCAGCTTTTGCAAATCTGTCTGTTTAGGATTAATTTTTGTTATTTACTGAGTTTTTCTGTATCAATATTCTTAAGGGAATAATTTCAAATTGTGGTTTAATGCAGCTCCCTCTTTCTCCCTATGAAGTACTGACGGCCAATTTCAAAGTGCTACAGAGCAGCACTGAACATCATCCTGCACCAAACAGTGAGAAATCTTGTGTTCAGCTGGAACTGCGGAAGGGCTGGCGGCATGGATCCCAAGTGAGGTGGATCCCACTGATTTCTGTGTCATCACGCCCATTAATTCCAGTAGCAAATTGGTCATGGTGGGCATGTAATCCTATATTACCTAGCGAAAGTCAGTGAAAGTAAGGTTAGACCCTGAGCAGTACGTCCTTCTCTTGCCACCACCAAATATCTGGCTATACTTACATCCCAAATTGTTATTTTCCGTGAAGAAAACATACCTTCCCATCTGTACTACAGCTCGTTCAATAGTAAATATTTATACACGGCAGTGCATTTTGGCAAGTACGCTAGCACTGTGATTAAAAAGATGGAATTTTCTGCATGTTGAGCAAACAGCTTAATGCCTGGATTCAGAAATATGCATCTAGTTAAATCCAGGCTTATGGGTCTTCCTTGTACTGATGGATTTAAGTATGTGCTTAAGTGCTTTCCTGAAGCAGAGCTTAACAGATGGAAAACCTTTTGAAATAAGATGACTGAAAATCAAAAAGCCCTGAAAGATGGCTATTTAAATCTTCACATAATCCTATTTGCTCAAATATTTACAGGATTCCTTTTCTGTCAATAGCAAAAAATATCATTATTTTAATAACTGTAGAGAATAGGTTAAACAGATAACTGAGAGCACCGAGGAAAATTAATTTTATAAATTCAATGTGCTTGCAAATCCTTTTCCCCCCCAACTACCTGAACCTAAATGCTACTATTAGGTAGTCTCAAGCTGGGGGCCTGTTATACTTCTTCACGTGGCTCAGTATGAAGAAATACCTATTCATATCATGACAACTAGTTCAAGCTGATCTATTAGAAGAAGAGACAGAGAGCACAGGAGAAAAAGAAGCTGTTATTTAAAAATCAGAAATATATTGCCAAAGGGTACAAAAAGACCAAATACTTCGCAAAGCTTCTATGACAACTTAATTTATCTGAGTAAATGATACAGCAATTTAGAATAAAGCTGGAAAGAATGTGACGTGTGGAATTAACGAAGTGTATGACAGTGAGGGAATCTGAGGTAAAAACCACAATTGCTAATACATTTACAAAGTTAGAAATACACAAAACAAATCTTTCATTAACCCAAGTATCATTAAGAGGGGGAAAAAAAAAGCTTTTGTGGACAGACTTACAATAACTATCTGTCTTTTCAGAAATAAATAAAGCATCTTCATTTGGGTAAGCAAAACCCACACGCAGAATGGGAGCATAACCTGAGCGTGACCTACAAGGCTGAGGAAGAAAATACATCAGATATGTTATTACTGATATAACTAACCACTCTGTTCAAAAAAAGCATAGGTCTGGGAGGAAAACACAAGCACTGAGGAGTAGGAGAATGAAGGGTTTTGGCAGAGCTCAAGAGCAAAGATTGCCACAGTAAATACTCATTGCAGACAAAGAACATTGCGGCAGGAATAAAGCTGGAGGTATATTTTAATAGTAATATCCCAGCTCTCCATTCTCTGTAACTCCCAAACATCTGCTAATGTCTATTATGTTATTTACATTTATCAGAGTCTTGGCCTTGTTATGGGTCCTACCAGAATGCAACACTGGAAATGACTGTACTGCAGCTAATAATCTCCTCTTGTCTCCAGGGCTGGTAAGTACACACTTATATCCCATCAAAGTCAATGGGACTAATGACATGCTCCAAGTCCAGCATATGCTAAATTGTTTTGCTGGAGCAATGTCAGAAATCCACGACTTTTCAGGATTAAAAAAAAAAAAAAAAAAAAAGGACAAAGCTGCTACAGTGGAAATGATAAGAAAGATAATCCTTATAAAGGATTGCGGCTATGTTATTGAAGTCTATGACTAGGTCATTATGACTCCTGTCAATAGATTACATGATTGAGTTTTAATCAAGGCCCACTCTAAGGGCGTAGCAGCCCTATGCTCACTGCCAGACAAATTCTATCTACCTAACACCAAAGGCATCCCCAAAAAACAGACACAGTATTTCCTTCATTTGAAGAGTTTTCTCATTTTCATGTATTAGCAGTAGATAATACTGCTAATTCTAGAAAGACTAACTCTTGTGCTAATGGTATCCACAGCTCACATCCATTCATTTTAAAATTAATGGTGACATTTATGTGTATTTTCATAGGACTAGTACTTGACTCAGGGAAAATTTAGTCCAAGAAGGATGCAAGATTTTATCTATATTTTCATTTGATATTTTCAAGTTTTGAAGACTTGTACAGTGGTTAAATGATTACTATATTTATTCAGCAAAGTCCTGCATTCATTATCAGTTTATTATCAGCTAGAAAGAAAGAAAATAAGACCAGATTTGCAGAAGTGAGCACCTATATTTCAGTGTGGAACTGCTGGAGACTGTAAGCACTCTCAACCTTTACAAAATGAAGCCCTTGATGTTTAAACACTGACATTCTCTTTGTGATGTCAAATGGGTATCTTTGCCTTTCATGAAGACTAAGATTCACAAACAGAATGCAAAAATGGTATTTATCACAATAAGTGGGAGACAAGAAAAAGGGAACAGCAAGAAAAAAATGCAACACAATGAAATGAAATGAAAGAATATACATATGTGCTGCATTAATAAAAGACTTTAGAAAGAGGGAGAGCCATCATAAAAAGACTAGGCAATGGGCACAGTAAAGCCAGTGAATAGGATTAGATAAAAAGCTTAAGAAGATAATAAAAATAGTTTATTCAAGAAATAAAAAAGAATGAGAAAGGGGACAAAGGGAAAAGCAATTCACATTTTTAGCAGAATGGACAATGGGAAAACTATTCTGAGTTCAGCTATATATAATTACATCTTGTTACCTTCTATATGCCAGAAAAATATTTCAGGTCATTGTGTATGAGTTTACAGAAATACTAACATTTCAGAAGTTTGGAGATTTAAATATTTGAAAATACTACTATATGTAAACCATACCAACTTTGTTTTCAATATACAAGAACAGAAAAAATCCTATCCAACTCCAGCTGAAACCAAAGCCATTCATTTAAAGTGTGTCACGTAGGACTAGAAAAGAAGTGATCCCCCAGCTTAAATTCACAGATGAATATGCATCAAAGGGTGCAAAATCAGATCTGAGAATATTTCTTGTGTAGAAAAACGTTCTGTATGCTATTGAGCTTTTTAATAACCAAAAGATCCACACTATTTCTACAGTCATGACACAGTTCCTTAGCATGAAAACAAAGAAAATACACATTAAAAAAGCTACGCTAGAGTCACTTAATTCTGAAGTGGAGTGGCAACAAACATCCTCTAGACAAAATGATGACCCAAGCTACTGCAAGGTAATAAATAATATTCTTGTACCTTACGTTCTTATGGCAACTAACCACAATACAAGCGAGACTGTATTATGGTAGACACCAAATAACTGTGTGTCCTCAACAGAAAGGGTAAGGCTGAAATCTGCCACCCTAGATGTTATGTAGTATAACTATTACACTACCTGAGGTAGCAGAGGCCATGTTAGTGTTAGATTCAGTATGTCAGCTCAACCCGAGGCAATGCAAGATACTTCAACTCTGAAGTCGTGGAAGAGCCATAGTTGAGGCCCATTGGACAGACATGTGTCTTGTAATGTAATATACAGAATATCTGAGTCAAAATGTAAGGAAATGAGAAAATCAAAGCTCTTTGTCTACTTGTTCAAAACTTCAAATTCTTTTAACAGAATACCATTTTGGTGTACCATACACTGTGTTCTAAAAGAGATGAACAAGGAACACTATGGTAGGCAAGCCAAGCAAAACAAGTAACAAAAAATGTCCCTACCCCAGAGGGCTTGTAATCGGAGGATGCAAGCTGTTTCAATATAGTGAAGCAGATTACAAAGAGAGAAAGCACACAGCATGGGATGGTCTTTGCAGCCAGCATGCTCTGTGCAATAAGTGAGTTTTCAGAATTACTCTGAAAGGTGAGAGGAAGGAAGTTTGACATAACGGACCCAATCCAGCAAGTTCTCTGCATGCAACACTGAGCCCACAGGCCAGAGTTCATTGATTGGAAACCTCTTGCAGGGAAGGATTTCAAAACCTAATTATGCAGTCTCACTAAAAGAAAAATGCTTCATGGAGAATCAGTCTTCAAACAGCAACTTAAGACTTCATACTTATTTTGGAATAGCTATCCAAGAACAATTCCCAGTATTGACAAGCCCTTAGAGTCATGTTTCAGTAGAAGAAACCATTCTTGGTGTGACACGTTGTGTAACTTCATGCTCTAATATGAAGCAGTGAGTCCTTCATGCTAATATTTTGTAGGTAATCACCACAGAGATCAGAGAATCCAATGCTTCCTTTAACATATGGAGACTTACCTTGATCTAGCACTGAGACTTTAATTTCAGGAAAAAAAATGTGCTTAAAGAGACACTAAATATAATTAAGATATTATTTCAAATGTGATTAGCAATCCTTCTTACTCAGCTCATTTATTCAGTAGTTATGTTCAGGTCAAACACTGGAGCCCCCTCTCCCACAGATACTACATTTGCTCAAGGGTAGGAATGACCAAACACCACTGTCTCTTCTCATTCTGGGTAAGAACTAAGAGTTCGATTAGACAGTTGAAATACTAAGCATTTGAGACGTGATTGTACTTAGGTTTATCTGAGTGAAGAGACATCCACTTCAGATATTTTAAAGTAATTTTCATTTTCTGCAGTGATCTGCAAGCTTCCCTTCATTGGAAATGGCTGTGGGAAGGTATCAGTGTAACCATATAGGAAAAAAAATCCTGAACTAATGTCACATTCAGAGCCGGTCTTTGGAGAAGCAGTATGATGCAATGATTAAGTCTTCAGCCTGCATCTAGAAAACCTGCTTTAACGTACTGCTGCTACCAATATCTGTAACGCGTTAGCATCATCCCTGCACCTTTTGCATAAAAAAAGTGAAGAAAGGAAGGACACCACAAGTGTTTCATATAGAAGCTTTTTGAGAGGTATTAGCGATTGCAAGGTACTCCGACATGGTACATAAATGTCACATAAACAACCTGGCATAGGCAAGGAGAATGAAATACCAGACCGTATGGGCAGAGACAGAGGAATATTCCAAAACGCTCAGCATCAGCTGACCTGCTTCCTCCAAAATCAATAGTGATGTTTCCATTTCCTACAAGAAAAGGACTAAAGAAAATGTTCATCGCTTCCAAAAATGCTACCCAAGAGCACAACTGAAAAAGAACCACAAAACTGTCAGCAGACCAAATTCTCTTCACCAGCCCACACAAAATTACTCTAAAACAGTAACTAGGATAACTTTTTCAGACAAGCAGAATTCAGACTGAAATATTGAGACCCTAGGGAATACTTCGTACGGATCATGAATTCATAGTATTATTAAAGATTGTTATTTATAAACAGCAAAAAAGACTAGTATGTATGAGAGACACTCCATCATTCTTTGTAAGAGTAGACCTGTTTTCCTTTACTAACTCAAAGAAAACTCAGAAAAGTCCACATGAATTTTATTCCCGGGAGGAAAACAGAAAGGGATGTCTCTTATGGACACTCTTGGGATGCTGCTGCCAACACATTTTCATTAAGATGGGTACAAGGAGTTAAAAATCAGAAGTTTGGGCTTGCCAGATCTTAACGTAGCACTTCCGCTTCAATTAGCAATGTAACAGTTTATATCAGCTGAAAACATGACCAAGGGTATCTTTAAACTGGCAGGAGAAGAATCCACAAAGGAAATTACATTGGGAAATTATTTTTTCCTACATTATCTTTCTTCATTCCAGCATGTCATACAAGCTATTTGTAGTGGGAAATCACTCCTCAAAGCATTTGATTTGGAGGAACTTGTTTAGATTTTTGTTTGTTTGTTTAGAAGCAATTGCAAAGTTTCTGACCACTGGGTCTAATAGAAAAAAAAAAAAAAATTCTTAGAATTTAGATAATGTTGCATTCATTAAAAAAAAAAAAAAAGCAGCATTTTGGAGAAAGAGTTTGACTTCTGAATATCAGAAAAAAAAGACCTTTCAAAATTCTTTTCTGGATGTAATGAGGGCACTTAACAATGTTCTGACTAAAGAATGCCTGAAATAACTTCTCAGTGAAATGAATGTCTGTGAGGTCTCTGTTAAGATGGTATGAAAGAAATGGGTAGTGAAGATTGACCGAGTATTGCTCAATTGGATACAGTTGTGAAAGACGCCTCTAAAATAGACAGCTTTGTAGAAGCTATCTTTACTGTAGAAATTTTAAACCTTCCTGTCCAACATGACCATATACAACTCTTTCCAAAAGTGCAAAGATGACTTAGTTTTGTGCCTTGAGCCCCAATGCCCATTACAGTGAGCAGCAGGAGAATAGACTTTTCCCCCAACTTTGTTATTGATCTGACATGTGGCTTTGATGAAGTCTTTCTTCGTGTCTCTGCTTACAAGTTCATTGCTTTATATTCAAACTGTAAGCTCTTTGTAATTTGGGCCACTCCCCTTGAAGCATTCATACAGCATCCAACACAATGGGGTCCTGATACTAAGTACAAGTTGTACTACTGGAATATACACTATTTAGTTTTACATTATAACACATGTAAGTATATATAACACTATATAACTATATATACAAATATATAAATGGCAGTATAAATGGCAAGATAGGTTGTAAAGCAGTGGAGAATCAGCCCCAGTGTACAAACAAGCGGCTTTCTGCTTTCACCTTTGTGTTAATTTATAAAGCACGCAACAGTAATTTGGGTTTTGCTGCTATTAATCCCGCTTATTATCAAGAGGATTTTAGTAGTGTTTATTCAGAATTTATGATGCAAATTTACAGGGCAGTAGTGTCAGGGGAAAGAGAAAATTTAGGACTAATTGTAGGCAATTGGTAAATTGCATCATCAGCAAAAGTTGGTGAATAACTGATTCCCAATACATATATATCAGCATTTTTTCCTGTAAAGGTAAAAGAGAAGGAACACTGGCAGCTTGTCATGCTTACAGGAAAAAGTGGATTAAAACAGAAGGGCCTGGTTTAAGTCTGTTGAAGACTTCAGAGCCTTAAAAGAATGACAGTGACTTGCTAGATTTTCCAAGATAGTACTGAGTGAAACTGAGGAAGCTCACAGTAGTGATGACTAAACACTGAAAAGGTGAATACTTACAGAGGGCAAACACTTTATTTATGGTAAATCAGGTACTAAGTTAAGATTTCATTGAAACTCTGCAGATTTACCCATTTGAATATCTTGCCCAAGCTATAGCCACACAGATAATTTAATTAGCAACACGAACTTTGTTCACTGGTCTACCACAAACAAGGAAGTTTAATTTTTCACTCTTTAGTAAGTTAACCAAACAATTTAACAAGGAGAGCAAGGTAAATAGGTTGGTTATTTCCTTCAATAAATTTAACAAAAAAGATGGTAGGGAGATGACGTTGAAAATGTAAGGATCGCAAGAACAAACTGACATATGCAAGTAGGAACTAACAGAAGTAGACAGCCAGTCACTGTAAAGAGGCAGGTTGCTGAGAGCCCCTCTCACTACACAGAGCTCCAGAAAAGGAATAGTTTGTGTGATAGATATAGCAGGAGGTCAGGATTGAATTTGAATATTGTCAAGTGTGGGTGAATTATTAGCATCTCCCCTTCCTTTCACTGTTATATTCAGCTGCAAGCTGGCCTCAGGCGATCTTGTTTTCCCCTATAAAAATTTGCAGGAAATGCAGGAGATGGATGAGATTAGAAGTAATATGCTATACATTCTATTCACCCAGCTGATATTGCTGAAGTCCGTGGAACTATTTGCATACAGCTGGCAAATGATATTAAAGTCTTTCCTGATGCCATTAGCCTGACATGAATATACAATCTCAGTTTATTACCGTGAAAGAATTATAACCCACAAGTCTTGAAAAATAATCAACATAATTTGCCTTGATGTCAGCATACCTAAAAGCTGTTCTGCTGTCCTCTCTCACTCCATCCTGGCACCTAGCAATAGTCTGACCAAACCCTACTCAACTATCTCTATAAGACTTCAACAGCACTAGAAACACAGTTGGCTTCACTGAGGAAAGGTGAAGAAGGAAGACCCAGAGCCTCTCAGCCTTTTTTTTTGTAACTTCCCAAGTCTTTCATGTAATACTTCATAGAATTTTAAAATTCTTCTCATTTCCTAATATCTTTCCTTTATTTAGAGAAGGTGATTTTCAACTACAACACACTTCAAAATCTTGTGCTGTGGTGCATGCCCAAGAACACACAAACCAGCCCTCAAAACATCAAAAAAGATCCAACCAAGGTCAGCAGGAAAGAGAAGAACTTAGAGGCTTTGGATTAACATCGCAGTTGAAATCACTACCATAATGAAATCAGTAAGAGTTTCGTCATTGGCTACCATCGGGTCAATCTCTGTCATTTACCATACGTAACCATATAGCCAGCACTGTAACAAAAACAAAACAAAAACACACACACAAAAAAGGGAGAGATTTGCACACCTATGGTTTTCCAAATTATTTCAATGCCATGTGAAAAACCATCTTTTGACAGCTTTGTTCACAGCAGGTTCCTTACCTTTAGAAAAGAAGTCTTCCCCAGACTTACATCAGTGAAGATCAGAACAATTGCTCACAAAATAAAACACACATTTTTAGAAAGCAGTGAAGAATCAGTCTTGTGGATAAAAATAACATTTAAAACAATTTCCCATTTTTTCCACATTTTTACAACAGATTTGTTGCCGGCAGTTTGCGTGGGAGGGCACCTCTTCGAAGGAGTGGCATTCCACGGGCCGAGTCGGGGACTCGGCGTACACATAACCCAGCAACTGGGCACCGTTCTGTGACCATCTGCACAGGTCAAGGGCACTCATCCAACCTGACCCTCAAGGCAGAATAGGGGGCACTCGTCTGAGAGCAAAGACCGCGGCTCCAGCTGGGGGCTCTGCACCATCTACCCCAGCGTTGGCCGATGCCTCCACACAGACGGAACTGCTGAAGGAAGAGGCTGCAGTGCAGACCTCAGACTGCAGGAAGTGCCCAGACCTCTCTCCTGGGGCAGGGACAAGTGGCAGACCTGCCTGCAAAAGGTGTGCCCAGGTAGAGGACCTCCTGCAGCAGGTGGCTGAGCTGCAGGAGGCAGTAAGAAGGCTGCATAACATCAGGGAGGCAGAGAAGGAGCTAGACAGCTGGTTCCAAGTGCAGTCTGCAGTGGACCCGCAGCCCATGGCCAAACAGCCAAAAACTTCCCCACCGGCACACACAGAAGGGAGCAGGGGGGCCAATAATGCAGAAGAATGGATGGTTTCAACAGCAAGGACCAGCAAGAGGAGGAGACTTCCCCCAAAGCCTGAGGTGCCCTTGCAGAACCGCTTCACCACTCTGCAGGCTGAAGAGGAAAGTCCTGTCACACCAGGAGAGACACCGGAGCTGAGTAAGGCAGCCCGATCTGCCCCCTGTATAACAACCAGCGCAGCTAAGAAAAGGTGATGGGCGATAGTAGTAGGCGACTCTCTTCTGAGAGGTACGGAGGCACCCACTTGCTGACCGGACGCACTCTAGAGAGGTGTGCTGCTTACCGGGGGCTCGCATCAGGGATGTCACCAAGAGGCTACCAAGCCTCGTACAGTCCACTGACTTATCTGCTGCTGCTGTTTCACATGGGCACCAGTGATACAGCTAGGAACAGTCTGGGGAGTATCAAGAAGAATTGTAGAGCCCTGGGAGCGGCCGTAAGGGACTCTGGAGCGCAGGTGGTTTTTTCATCAATCCTACCCGTCAAAGGGAAGGGGTTTGAAAGGGCCAGTCGAATCTGGCGAATCAACAAATGGTTACGGGACTGGTGCCACAGCCAGGGGTTCGGCTACTTAGACCATGGGACTCGCTTTGAGAAACCTGGTCTACCGGGGGCTGACGGGGTCCCTCTGTCAGGTAAAAGGGGAAGAGCATCTTCGGTCATAGGCTTGCCAAACTGGTGAAGAGGGCTTTAAACTAGAGATGCTGGGTGAGGGGAACCTCAATCCATCCCACTCCTACCAGTTTGATGCCAGGGCCAGCAATGGATGCCCAGAGCCTGGAGAAGGATCACAGGTCAGCAGGAGAGCGCCTGAGAAGCAGCACAAAGGAACTCCAGCCAGTAAGACAGCTTCATCGGGAGCCCAATTTACATGCCTCTATGCAAACACACGTAACATGGGGAATAAGCAAGAGGAGTTAGAGACGTGCGCGTGCCTGCAGGGCTACGACCTTATTGGCATCACGGAGACATGGTGGGATGGCTCCTATGATTGGAGTGTTGGGATGGRGGGATACAGGCTCTTTAGGAAGGACAGGCAGGGGAGACAAGGAGGGGGTGTCGCCCTCTATGTCAATGACCAGCTGGAGTGCATGGAGCTGTGCCTGGGGATGGATGAGGAGCCGACCGAGAGCTTATGGGTCAGGATTAAAGGGAAGGTGGGGACAAGTGACATTACGGTGGGGGTCTGCTACAGGCCACCTGACCAGGAAGACCGAGCGGATGAGGCCCTCTGTAGACAGATAGGAGCAGCCTCATGATCACAAGCCCTGGTCCTCATGGGGGACTTTAACCACCCCGATATCCGTTGGAGGGACAACACTGCAGGGCATAAGCAATCTGAGAGGTTCCTGGAATGCGTCGATGATAAATAACTTCCTTCTCCAAGTGGCAGAGGAGCCAACGAGGAGAGGTGCTATGCTGGACCTCGTTCTCACCAACAAGGAAGGGCTGGTGGAGAACATGAAGCTCAAGGGCAGCCTTGGCTGCAGTGACCATGAAATGGTGGAGTTCAAGATCCTTAGGGCACCGAGGAGGGCRCRCAGCAAGCTCDCTACCCTGGACTTCAGGAGAGCAGACTTTGGCCTCTTACAGGGATCTGCTTGGTAGAGTGCCATGGGACAAAGCCCTGGAGGGAAGAGGGACCCAAGAAAGCTGGTTAATATTCAAGGATCACCTCCTCCAAGCTCAGGAGCGATGCATCCCAACAAAGACGAAATCGGGCAAAAACACCAGGAGGCCTGCGTGGATGAACAAGCAGCTCCTGGGCATGCTCAAACACAAAAAGGAAGCCTACAGAGGGTGGAAGCAAGGACAGGTAGCCTGGAAGGAATACAGAGAAATTGTCCAAGCATCCAGGGATCAGGTTAGGAAAGCTAAAGCCCTGATAGAATTAAATCTGGCCAGGGACATCAAGGGCAACAAGATTCTATAGGTACGTTGGGGATAAAAGGAAGACGAGGGAAAAGGTGGGCCCTCTCCAGAACGAAACGGAGTACCGGTTCCAATACGGACCCCTGCGGGACACCACTCATCACCGACCTCCAGGTTTGAGACCATCTAAGGAACCTGAAGGTGCGCAAGTCCATGGGACCTGATAAGATCCATCCACGGGTCCTGAAGGAACTGGCGAATGTAGTTGCTAAGCCACTATCCATCGTATTTGAGAAGTCGTGGCAGTCAGGTGAAGTTCCCACCGACAGGAAAAGGGGAAACATAACCCCCATTTTTAAAAAGGGAAAAAAGGAAGACCCGGGGAACTACAGGCCAGTCAGTCTCACCTCTGTGCCTGGCAAGATCATAGAACAGGTCCTCCTGGAAGCGATGCTAAGGCACACGGAGGACAGGGAGGTGATTCGACGCAGCCAGCGTGGCTTCACCAAGGGCAAGTCCTGCCTGACCAACCTAGTGGCCTTCTATGATGGAGTGACTACATCTGTGGACACGAGAAGAGCTACAGATGTCATCTATCTGGACCTCTGTAAGGCCTTCGACACGGTCCCCCACAACATCCTTCTCTCTAAATTGGAGAGAGATGGGTTTGATGGGTGGACTGTCCAGTCGATGAGGAATTGGTTAGATGGTCGCATCCAGAGGGTAGTGGTCAACGGCTCAATGTCCAGATGGAGACTGGTGACAAGTGGCGTCCCGCAGGGGTCCATATTGGGACTGGTACTGTTTAATATCTTCATCAGTGACATAGACAGTGGGATCGAGTGCACCCTCAGCAAGTTTGCAGATGACACCAAGCTGAGTGGTGCGGTCGACATGCCTGAGGGACAGGATGCCATCCAAAGGGTCCTGGACAAGCTGGAGAAGTGGGCCTGTGTGAACCTCATGAGGTTCAACAAGGCCAAGTGCAAGGTCCYGCACCTGGGTCGGGGCAACCCCCGGTATCAATACAGGCTGGGCGATGAAGGGATTGAGAGCAGAGCAGCCCTGCCGAGAAGGACTTGGGGGTACTGGGGGATGAAAAGCTGGATGTGAGCCAACAATGTGCGCTCGCAGCCCAGAAGGCCAACCGTATCCTGGGCTGCATCAAAAGAAGCATGGCCAGCAGGTCAAGGGAGGCGATTCTGCCCCTCTACTCTGCTCTGGTGAGACCCCACCTGCAGTACTGCGTCCAGCTCTGGAGCCCTCAGCACAAGAAAGACACRGACCYGTTGGAGCRGGTCCAGAGRAGGGCCACGAAAATSATCAGGGGGATGGAACGCCTCTCCTATGAAGAAAGGCTGAGAGAGTTGGGGTTGTTCAGCCTGGAGAAGAGAAGGCTCCAGGGAGACCTTATTGCAGCCTTTCAGTACTTAAAGGGGGCTTATAAGAAAGATGGTGGCAAACTTTTCAGCAGGGCCTGTTGCGACAGGACAAGGGGGAATGGCGTTAAACTAAAAGAGGGTAGATTTAGACTAGATACAAGGAAGAAATTTTTTACAATGAGGGTGGTGAAACACTGGAGCAGGTTGCCCAGAGAAGTGGTAGATGCCCCATCCCCGGAAACATTCAAGGTCAGGTTGGATGGGGCTCTGAGCAACCTGCTCTAGTTGAAGATGTCCCTGCCCACGGCAGGGGGGTTGGACAAGATGACCTTTAAAGGTCCCTTCCAACCCAAACTGTTCTATGATTCTATGATTATACCCCTCATTTTGGCCTGTATTCATTATAGTAATTCTGTAACACATCCATTTTCTAAGCAGGACAAAACAGTCCCCTTACAGTGGAAAAGAGTAAACTGAATTGTATTCCATTTATTTCTGTATAGTCTTTCTCATACAGAGAATCTGAAAGTGTCAGGGATATAATAATGACACCATTTATCCAATTCTTTCAAGTGTTATGTTCAGCTTCAGAACTCTTGAAAGCCTTATGTTCTAATAGGATGAATTATATGCCTTATAAAAATGCTACACAGAGAAGTTACATCTGTCTTCCTTTTTTTTTAATTTGTTATACCACTTTTCCATAGAACAATGGTTTCCAACTTTCAGAGGTGTTGAGCACCTCTACTTCACTAGAATTCTTAAATTCACATTTAAGAAAAAACAGACTAAAGTTATAAACATTATATGAGGTGAACAGTTATGACCTAGCTTATTATGTACAGATCAACAACATAAGGGTGTCAGGTCCAACAAAAGTATGGAGTGCCTGGTGTGAAGATGGGTCCTGGTGTGCACTGTTCCACTGTCACTGTACCATTCCTGCCATTTAGAATATTTCACTGAAATCAGTTGTTAAAAGAAAAATCTTGGAGCCGTCCTAACGACACTGTGACCCACACGCAGGGTAATCTAGGTGTTCTAGAACGTGTTAGTAGGAAAAAAAAAAAACCTAACAGTACTAATTTAACCTCTTTTTTTTTTTTTCAGTTGGGCCAAGCAGAGATTTGGAGAAAGAATTGGCATCTATTAAAAGGATTGATGTACAGGTCCTTCCTAGTGCCTGTTGAATCACTGCGGATAATCATGAAGTAATAAAGTCCATGAATCTGCCGCAATCTCTAATCTTCGGTGTCTGATCCACAATTACAACGGCAGGCCTCGGCCTCGGGAGCAATAGATACAGCATAGCCAACTACTTTGACAGTAAGCCATTAAGAACTCCTGTTCTTCAGCCCTCAGGCTGGACTAGGAAATGCCAACGTCTTCATTCAGTATATCAGAATCAGAATAGATTTTCTTTAAATATCTAACAAAAAGACAAAGTATTGTATGGAAATGCACCTAAATCTTTTATTCATACAGCAGCATCCTGGGGGAACAACAGCTGCCTCCTGCAATGCCTTCTCCTTTCCTCAGCTATAATGAAAAACCTCTCATAATTTTTATTGGTACAGAAAGTACAAAGAGACTAAGTAAAGGAAAGTTGCAGGAACGTTTCTATTTGAATGACTGTGACAGCATGATCCCCTAAAATTGATAAAAGGAGGCTTGTGGTAAGGAAAAGCTATTTAGAAGAATCACTGTCTACACCAAGTCCACCCTGTATAAAATGATGCCATTGTGACCTCTTAGAGGAATTAAAAGTGATTGAAAAATGATGAATATAGTAGCATGCACATACAGAAAATACCACTTCTGATGTACGTTTCATACAATACTAGAATGTACAGAGGACAGTTAGGTGCCAAGTGATGAACACAACAGTCTTAAAACTGAGGTTCTGTGTGAGAAAGGGGAGGGTAAAGCTTATTTATTACTTTTGCCCTACATGGCAGCCTATGCCAGACTGGGAATAAAAATAGGAACATGAAGGGAAGGAAGAACGCCATGTTGAACAAAAGGAGAACATAAGTTTAAGGAGAGAAACTGTATCAGTCAATCCTAGACTGACAGACGGCATGTCACCAGACTCCTGTACACGCCAAGAAGATCCAAAAAAAGGACTTAATTGTTTAGCTTATTCTTCTGTTTTGCAACTGTTCTCTCACTTTGATCACCTAAAACTTCACTCTTATTTTGAATAAAGTTATTGTTTTCTCTGAGTTTGTCCAGAAAAAAAAGAATTACTGGACAACTACAAAGACAGAAATTTCAGAGAAAAATAAAGCAAATAAAACAGTAATGAAAACAACCATGGATACCCAACACATAGGGCTAATCTGCAAATTTGCAAAGTTGTATGTTTTTCTTTTCATTTTGAGGGAGTTCGCGTAGGGGCTGGTACTTTTACCGCAAGCATACTAGGAGAAACCTCTCCCCACTTGGCACTAATAAGAACACCCATGGCAAGGCGTAGGTTGTAGGCAGCATGTGCGTTACCTTTTGCTTTGGGTAATATCACTGGTTGTAATCCAATTGACTGGATGGGGTTTTCTTAAATAAAGAAAATAAAACCCAATTCCCACCAGTCTTTTATTAGCAGGTGGCAGCGTCTTGGATTTTGACAGAGTTGGTCTTTAGATAAAAAAACCATGCCTTTTAGACATAAGTTGTCAAAGTTCAGAGGGGTTTAAAATTTATTTCATGGATTGGATTCTGTAACGCGATATTAGTCTGCCAGCATTCTCTTGGATCTCAACATGAGCACACAGCTCAGAAAACTCTATGGGGAGTGCCATGCTTTTCTATTTGCTGTGCGTAAAAGACCTGAATCAACCCAGAGAAATTCTCAGAGCATGGAGATGGCAGAGAAGAAAAAAAATGTACTGAATTATCTTTTCTCCTGCTTTCCCCATTAAAATAACACAGAAGAAAATGCACAGACATGTGAATCAGGAGACTAGAAGTTCTCCCTCCAATTTATTCACTGAATGGCCACAGTAAAGCCATTTTATAAGCTGGAGTTAGCAAAATTTCCCACTCCTATCACAGGGAAAAAACTCACCATACTTCTTTATTTTAGAGATGAAGCAACAGAGACCTAGACATTTCTAGAGGTTACAGAGAAATTCAGCATCAGAATCCCACTTCTACCCACAGTATTCATCAGAAAGAGCACACCAGGTCCTCACCTGCCAATATAATATGAGTAAATTCATGCTGTTCCTACGTGCTCACTTTGCCAGACAGCACTAAATCCACAGATGAAAGTGCAGTATGAAAGAGCACAGCAATTCTGTGCTCACAAGATGAATGGTAGGTGCAAATCTGAGTAGTTCAGCCTGGAGTTGCAAGTATTAATACACAGCTACCATCTCTGCTGGTGAATGGCAAACCAACTTTTCAGAAAATATACACTTACCTGCAAACATATCAAAGGCTGAGTTTATATTAATAAGAAGGGTAGAGTGGAAGACTACACTAAGATTATTTTCTGCCTCAGAAACCTACACCTTCTGCCTCAGAAACATAAGCTTGCCAATGCATTAAGACTTTAAATTACAAGAAGGTTAAGGAGATTTTTCAGTTGTTAATTTATGTAACTTCAGGTATCGCAAATCTCCATCCATTATCTCTTCTTAAGTGGAAACTCAGATGTGCAGTATACCACACAAATCTATAAAAACGATCACTGTGAAACACCAGTCATCCTTTCCTCCTTTCTCTGGTTAGCAGATGCACGCTACAGATACGCCAAATTAGTGGTCAAGATTTTATAATCTGTGAGATCACAGTCCCACAAATGTAAAATGGAAAAAGTGGAAAGAGATCCTGTGTGGCTAGCATAGTCTCTAAAGCACCATCACACCCTGAAAAGACAAGGGAGCTGGTAGACACTTCCTAGGGCTGCTACCAGTTCAGCTAGCCCACCCATGGCTGCTATCGGAAGCAGGGCACTGAGTTAGATGGTCCTTTTGAGCTATGTCCCAGATTTCAGGTCTTCTGAACAGTGACATTAAGACCATATGGCCAAACCACTGTCTTGAAATAGAGACCTCAAAAGCAAAACACAGACTTTGAAGACACTTTTTTTCCCCCCTAGGGTCCTGTGCCAAAATACCCTTGATGATAACTGAAGACACTAAGGAACAACAATTTTAAGAAGTAATGCATCTATCATGATGGCAGCTAGGTATCACAGAGCTGGGTGCAGAACAGAAATCCCAGCTGAACACCAAAATGTCAGATGGTTGAACAGACTCACAGACTGAGAATTCTTAAACAAGAATTGAAAGACGTAGCGTTATCTACCCTCAGAAGAGAAAGACAAAATGTTTTCTTTTTCCATCAAGTATTCAGACATTTGTGTTCTGTAACAAGTCACCTTAATAGATTTAATTATGGTTTTCTCTACTATGTATACTAATACCTGCTGCTGAAAGCAAAGAAAGGTATTTTTCTGGGGAGTGAATTGCGCTGATAGTAATTTTCAGTGGGATTTGCTGCAATATCCCAGACATCTTTAATATTAATACTGTGTAGTCAAGGTCCTTTATTTTTCTAAAAGCACAAAAAATTGTACATGTAGAAGGATATACAGTAGGTTCAGCCACAACTGCTCTGCACTTACAGTCTCATTATCTGTTACATGGAAATCAGAGAATGTTCTTAGTTTTAAAACACAGGCTGAATTATTACTTTTTTTACTTATCTTTGTGCAGGTCACATTTACATAATAATACTAATTTGTCCTGTACTGTTTGTCATTTCTAATTAAACTGTGGCCTACCATGAGATGGCAGCACGCTCATAGCTAGCTCCACAGGAAAGGTGAACATGGCACAGAGGAAAGTGCATCTGGCAGTCTACACTCACACAGATAAAGAAAAGACTGTGCATGTCTAATATGCAAGTGAAAGACAAATCCACTTTACATCAGAATAGCTTAAAGTGTAAGATACTAATAGCATGATGATACAGTATTTACATAACAGGACAGCTTTGCTTCTTTGACCAGTTAGACACTTCAATCAATATTGTTATTGCAGAGCTTAATCCAAATGTCATATGAGCCTCCTGAGGCCTAGAGGCAGCTGGTAGGAAATAACTGAGTTCATAAAGGGAAGGGAAGGCATGTGAATGCAAATCTTCAGACTTTGTTTATGCCTGTCATGAAGGGCCTGATAGGATTTTTCTCATATTTCTCCTAATTTCATAGATAAAAATGATCATGAACTAACAACAAGGCTGAGAGATACTCATGTGCAAGAACTTTCACCGTCCAAATTGCTGTAAACAAAGAACATTAAAATTGGCCAAATTCGCTATCAAATTATAGAGAAGGTGGCAGCAGAAAGGATACCAGTGAGGAGACGATGACATCTGTGAGCTGGCACTAGTCATTACCAAGTAGTTGGAAGTACCAGAGCAAAGAGGAGGTTCAACCAGAGATCTGAGGGAACGTAAATGAGGTAACTAAACACTTCCCAATACCAGGAACTAGAGGTAGTAAGACTCCTGTATGTG
The DNA here is from genome assembly GCA_035582835.1 of Phoebastria nigripes. Taxonomy (NCBI): domain Eukaryota; kingdom Metazoa; phylum Chordata; class Aves; order Procellariiformes; family Diomedeidae; genus Phoebastria; species Phoebastria nigripes. The sequence goes on along the minus strand of JAYKAV010000822.1, from coordinate 1,047,015 downwards.
GGATTGGGGGGCAATACCATACCTCATTTTATCTGCCGTAAAAGCATATACTGTCTTGGAGTCACACGCTCTGAAGTGGCAGCTTGGGGAGGATACAGGTATACAGCATTAATAGCCACTGAAAACATAGGAATGCTAAGGAATTTTTGCAGCGATAGCACATTGCTCTTTTTCTTTATTATCATAGTGAGAGAACCTCATCCAGAAAGTCTTTGAAATAGACGCAAGAGATACTTCATTATTCTCAGTCTGTAAAACTAAGCCAGAAAGGACACGCACTTTTTGCCTGTATTCTTTGTACAGAGTTTAACTTTACGTGTTACCTGGCAATAACTGGAAGCAGCTTCTTTGAATTTCCTCTTGTTGGTTTATAAAGAGCTAGCCAGAAACTGCCTTTTGCCTAACACCCCCAAAGAGCTGATACAGCTGAAACCCGAAGCAAATATTTCTTCAATAAAGAGCATGTCCCCTCTCCACTTCCTGGTAATTTTGGGAGATAACATGCTGCCTTGTTCTAGCCACACAAAGTATGAGCATCACCACCACATCATCTCATCCTTCCCCGTTTGGCAAGCTTTGTTCCTTCATCATGCACTTATATAAACATGTCTGCCCCTCGGAGTAGCACTACTCTGGACTACTGGAGAAAGAACTTAAAAGATGAGAGATACTGACATGTGGCTTTCAAAGCATGTGTGTGTATTCATATACATATAGAGTATATTTTTCATCTCGGAAGTTCCTACTTGCTAAGTTTTGAAAAACTGTCATTGTAAAATGGATATTAAAGCATTAACTTTCTGGGTGGGCAAAGAAAACATAGGTTCACTGTTTTATGCTATGGCAAAGTGCAAAGCTCAACAATCGATAAGAAGCATTAAAGTGTAATTATGGTACTTTATATTACAATCCCATAATTGTCTTAGTAATTTTCCCAAAGTAATTTAAACATGCCTTTTAGATATTCAAGCAGTGAAACTCCAGATATCATCATCCGAGATAATAGCCTTGAATCGATAACCAAACAAGAAAAAAAAATCCCCCACAAAGCCTACAGGCCAAAAGAGCCTCCTTCTTTCTCAGTGTTTTTGTGAGTGTGACACAACCAGCCAGTAACTTGCAGTCCCACTCTATAGCTACAAACTATTTCACACAATTTAATTTTTCCTGGCAGAGACTTTTTATTTAAGTGATACATTTTTAAGCCAAAAAGATCTCCCAGTCTAAACTCCTCCAACATACAAACTATCTCGGTCATTTTTCACACCAATAATTTGGGTTTCATTGAAGTAAAACAGGCACATGTGATTGATTTTTCTTCCCTACGATAGCATGAGATTTTTATTCACTAGAGAACATCATGTACACAATTTTACTGTTGCACTAAAGAATATCTGACTGTGTTTCACAGAATCAGTATTTCCTGCAAAATGAAAAAAAAGGATACACAAAAGTCTATGTGCATGAACGTGTACCAAGAATGACACGGCTCAGGAGAAGGACAGACTGACACGCTTGCTGCTGTCCATATACTATGATCTGTATATAGAGGGGACCATGAACTTGAATTTGGATATTGCGGTCTCCAAGAGCTGTTCCAACAACTTCAGCAGACTTTGAATCATATTCTCTTTCCCTTCTATTTATTTGTCAATTAATGTGTGCATTCTTACATAAGTAGCACAAGCAACTTTTTGATTATTTTAATAGATTTTTTTCTCCAGACACCTTCCCTGTGCCATGTCACTATGCTACTGAAGCTTCACTAATACAAAATCCATCATGACGTAACATGATAATTAGATCAGATTGCTGGTGCACAATGATATTCTGTATTATTATATTGTCATGTCACTTGCTCTTTTTGAGATTAACTCAAGATAATTTGAAACATCTCGTTATCAACATCTGCTGTAAGGACATCATCTCTCTCTTTTTTCTAAACATCCATAAAATAATAAATTCTCAGGCAACAAAGAAACAAGTAAACTCTACATGTTTGAAAATGGTACCTAATTTAATTTGGGGAGGGAGGAGGGTGGTAAAAGCTATAAATTTTTACAGAATGCCTAAAATTTACTGAGCTTAATGTTGGGACCTGGTCTTAAAATATCATGCAGCTTCCCATCTCTTCATAGCAGCCTACTAGATTTTCTCCTGTTTTCTTCTTTTCTTCCTGAACACTACAAACTTCTCTGTCAAAAAGCATCTCAGGAGTCCTGCAGTACCTCCTCTTCATCCTACTTCTGTGCCTAACCAAGAGCATGGCTTTTGACTGTATGTTGGCATTCTTACGGAGAATCCGCCCACCATGTTCCAGTTTTATCTACTCTTGTTTTTACTAAAGTTCTACTATTAAATACAACTCCCAATTATTTTTAGTTTATATTTTTTTCTCCCTGCAAGTTACAATCATAGAAAACATGAGAGTTTCAGTTGCAAGTGAATTGAGGGGACAGAAGAGGAGGTCTTTCACTAATAAATCCCATCACTAAAAAGTAAAATGCACCATTGTACAGAGCTGAAAAAAATCGTTTCTAATGAGCAGCAAGTTTGCCCCAAAACAAAATACTTCCAGGGTCAAAAAAATATCTGTAATCTGATAAATTTCAGACAGAGAAAGAATGAGTCCTTCACTGAAATGTCAATCTTTTTTGTCTCAAAGTGGCAATTTTACTGAAGAGTGGTTCACAATTTAAAAATTATGTATCACCCAATAAAACAGTACATTTATTAATTCACGGTTTCATTATTCCCTGAAAATACTCAATTTGGTTGAAAACTGAAACCAAATTTCCCAGTTTTTCCATTTGGCAACCAGAGCAATCTAAAATTGCTAAAGCCTACGCAGAAAGTTTACAGAAGGCATACACGCATTGTAAGACCACAGCAAAAGAATTAAACAGGACATGGGCACTTGTAACGTGTCTCTGCAAACTGGGAATTCTGAACAGGAATCACCTTTCCTTTTTAAGACCAGTCAGGAAAAGCCTAGATGCCTTTAGTCATGGTTGCCCATGGATTTTGGCTTTGACTTGTAGGACACTATATCATCTCACTTTATTGACTTCCAAATCATCATTTCTTAGAATAAATTATGCTTCTATACCCATTCAGCCTACATCAGTTTATTAACTGTATCTTTCTAGTACTATGAAAATATGAGTCTGTAAAAGTCTGTTTATTTAGAACAGAAAAAGCTCACTACAATATCTGAAACAATAATCTTTGATTCCATATGTTTAGAAGATGAAATTGTGCTTTAACAATTCATAGATTTTAAGGCCAGAAGGTATTTAGACCATTTTTTTTTCCAGTCTTTGAACGCTTTTGTATTCCCATGAAGGATACTCAGTATCAGCAAAAGCAAAGTCAGCAGCAGCTCATTTTTCTACAGTTAGAAAGAAGAGATGGCAGCAAATGTTTACACTAGACAGCAAATGCTAACTGCCTTTCCGCAGCGACTTCTTCCCTGCAAGGCGGGGGACTGACTATTTGCATTCTCAAGAATTTCAGGCTGTTCTCGCTCCTTTGACCTGGCAGACCTATTCTGCTACTTCAAGTAGTCACAGCAAATGGGTAAAATAAAGGGAAAGTAGAATGCGCACAGTTTCAAAAAACATCAAGAAATAATTTCAAGCTTATTTCTTACACAGAAAACTAAAATCTCAAACAGTTCCTCCTGGGACTAAACTCTGTCATTTGTGTTCTGCTAAATGATCATTCCAGAAGATTCTCTGTTACAACATCTAGACTAGGAGAAAAGCCGTAACAGCTATTATTTTTTGTTCTTACTCATGTAAGTGTTCTTCATTCAGCCAACTAAGGGGATTACTCACGTGATCAACAGATTTGAATCCAAAGTATTTTTAAAAGTAGACAGTCGTATCGAAATATATAAAAAAGAAGAGATCCTGTGTAACAGACTGCAGAATGAGAGATGCAGACAGTCTGCAGCCAAGTGGGTTAGACTACTGTCAAAGGAATTAAACCAAAAATGAGCAAGTTAATCCTCACAGTTCATACCAGGCATTTAAGAAACTGATTTTATGGTAACACCATCTAACTCCAGTTTATACATTTCTTCCATGCCTAGAGCATTCAGATATATAGATTCAGCTCTTTCTGTGACTGATGGCCCTCAGATTTTATTGTTGAAAACTGGGGCATATAGCATGCTGTGAGGTGACAAGCACTGCTGATGGCCTAAGATTTAGACACTGGCATTCAAATGATGTTGCAAATATAACTCCATACACAAAACGCTTAACACATTGCTCCTTTATACTGGGGTTGTCTGGCAGAACACGCTAAGCAGACAAGCCTGTTTTGTTTAACCTTCTGCCATCTTTCTCATCAGATAAAGCTACACCTCAAAAGGCCTTTCTCAATAAAACTTCAGTCACTAGTAGCTAATATTAATGTTAGGAAAAGGGGGGAGAAAGGGGAATCAGAGAGGAGAATCAGAGTGTGATCTTTCTCCTGTAGGAGGAAGTCAGGGAAGCTAAGTATACTAGAAAGTGTTTACTTAAGAGGTTGATTGTTTCAGAATCTAATTTAAAAACTCCACACTACAGCATTTCCTTAAGTCAGTATTTAATGTCCTCTAAGCAGGTAGGATGGAAGGTAAGACAGATTAGGTCAGAGGTGGGATGTTAATAAGCAAACACTGTGTGTCAGTTGTGATAGCTGAATCAAGGTCATTTAGCCTAAACATTGACACATGCTGTAAACAAGCTGCAAGCTCTAAAGAGGCTTCACCTGCCTACCTGTGCTGGTTTTTTGTGTTTGGTGGGTTTTTTTGAGGAAAAGACTCACCCTGTTAATTCTGCACTAGTAATAGCGTTTACAGATGCATACTGTCACTGCACTCCAGGGATGGTATATGCACTATTATTGCACACTTCATGGACAAAGCTCAGAAGGCGGCAGACATCTTCCAGGTAGCAGAGAACAGCCCAAGCCAAATTAATAAATCAGAGTCCAGCACAATAAAAAATAATCTTGTACAAGATGGTTAAATGCATCTGGAGCACGACTGGTAGGAATGGAAGTCTACAAGGGTTCAGTTATCCTAAACATTAGAGAGAGCTATTTCAGCATACTCAGAAATGAACATAAAACTATGTTTTCACAAGGAGGTGGCTGATCAGTATTTTTGGTGAAATCTTGATTTATTTTTTGATACTTTCACAGGCATGGCAGCCAAAGTTGATTCAACATAGTATTAATGAGTTAAGTACCAGGTGAACCAAAAAAAATGTGTGAGGCACTGCCACAAGCTTCTTGTGAGTAGCTGACATATGTTCTTGTTCCCTCCCATGACATACAACATATGGTACAATCACTGACAACTAGCCTGAAGTTAAAGCAGCCTTGCATTATTGACATGCTAGAATAACTTTAGAGGAATGTTGTGCTAATAGAACCAAGATGAACTTTTTGCCCCCAGAGCAAGAGTTACTTACACTTGCATGGATGGACAATAGGTGCTAGTGCATTGAGTGGCAAAGCTGCAAAAATTCAACAACCTTAATCAGTAGCCTACCCTAGACTGAAAGCACTAAAACATTGTGCATCCATGAGCACAATCATCAAATAGGATGGGGTTTTTTTCCCCTCTTAGAAGGAAAGCAAATGCAAAACCTTACCACCATATTCATGGCATACATGAGAAGAAAAAAAGAATAAATTAAAAAAAAAAAAAAAAAAAAAAGAAAAAAAAAAAAAAAAAAAAAAAAAAGAAGGTTACACTAGAGGCAGAGATTCTTAAAGCAAACATGGTTTTGCCCTCTAAAATTCCTTTCAGAAAATTAAACTTATTGATGTAGTCTGATGAAGAGCATATAGGTAGCCTTGCTAAGGCACAATAATTTCTCATGTTTTATTCCTATTGAGACAGAGATCTCTCTGTTCATTCGCACTGTGTTACACATAGCTAATGGAACCATCACTAATTACAGCTTTGGGACATGCTCTGCAGCCTGCGTTCACTGCAATAGAGCAGCAGTTTTCAAAATGAAAGACAGCCTTCAAACCTTGGCATAAGTCCATAGTCCTGCAAAATATTCATAGATTTGCTGTAAGAGGCAGCACTAAACTAGAAAGCTAATTACTTTTTACTTCATTAATGGACTGCCCCATACTCATAAGTCACATGGAAGCGGTGATGCCCAGCCTTGTACGGGTGGGATCAAAGGGGCAGTCCACCAGAGGTAATGGAGCCTTTCCACGTTATTAGAGACATAGTTTCTTTACAAGCCTAGTCTTTTTCTTTTTTCTTTTCTCCTAAGTTTTCCCCGCTTTTATGCTGACACAGAAAGCACAGACAGTGACCAGTCTTAGGGATGAGTTTATACAGGCTAATTCACTTACTAACTGAAAGCACAGTTTCCATCTGCGGGACCCAACTGCACAACAAGAAAAACCTTTTCTGCAGTTTCCCCCACAGTAGATGCTATTAACCCAGAAGTACTGCCAACTTTTTCTTTCAGAAAGGTATATAGTCTCTCCTACTGATGTTTTTACGTAACAGGGGCTTTACGAGCTGCAGAATAAAGCGTCTTAGACTTCAGTTTCTTCTCTGCATGAAAAAGCTAAATAGCCTTCTGTAATAAAGCCACAGGACTGTGGTCAGTAGAATGAAATCATACTTGTCTATATTGGGAAAGACTTAGCTAATTACATAATTACTTGACAAGCACTTATTTTTTATATTTTTATTTCAAGCAGAAGTTAGCATTCAAATCTTTTTACAACTGTTTGTTCCCAAGCTTAAAAACTCAAGTTAAAAACACCTCAGTTAATAAAACAGACATTGGTAAGAACCAGGTATAGATATAAAAGCAAGAAAATAATTTTCTTCTTTTACACTTGTATCAATGACTAGTAATTCAGCTCTGGAAGGGCTGTTTGCTAATTAACTGCTACTGCACAGTCAGCAGCAGACGTGCAGTAAGGTGTACCACAGGCACGTGGTAACAGCAGTTTGGTGGGGGTTGGTTGGTTGTTTTTTTCCCCTTGGCAGTAGGGATCTGGAGAGAGGAAAATTGAAGGTCAGAGAGACACAGGACCTACCTTCCAGGCCTCCTTGTTCACACAGCCTGGCGATCTGCCCCCAAGAGTGGCTCGCCATCATAGCCCTGCGGCTCAGACACAGTAAATCAACCGCCCTGTGACACAGAGAAGGAAACCAAGAGAAATGATGGCATGTTTGGCCTAATGGTTGATTCCAGTGGCGCTTTGCACCAGCAACGTCTGTTTGCAGGGTGAGTTGTGAGCAGACCTGTTACACCTTTGCAGCAAATAGGGATTATACACTGAACTGGAGAAGTGGCTCCACTGCCCAGTTAAAACCCTGAAGGTTAATGAAACTGAGATGATAAACATTAATGGATGGCCTCTCTTATAAATAAATTATATTAATAGTGCAATAATGTAATTTACAGATGAAGAATAAAATAATAATTTGACAAGACCCCACTGATTTTAAACAAAACCCTATATATTTGGTTGGTTATTGAACAGAGTTGTGTGCTATGCTGTTTCATTCCTTACTTGTGGATTGCACTAGTTAAGATAATTTATCTACCATCATTTCAAAAGTGTACTTGGGAGTTTTCAAACAGAAGAGATGCAGCTCTATTATGACCTTTCTCCACTAGTTGAATGCTTGTGGAAAAGCAATTCCATATAGGTCTCTACAAATTTGTTGCTTAATCCATCATAAAATTATGCATATGCTATCAATAATCCTATCAAAAGCAGATGTTCAGTATTTTCATTCTGATTTACTCTTTGCATTATATATGGCCATATTTCCTGCCAGCTTGTGGACAAGGTATCTTTTATAAAAGCAACAGTTATGACAAGTACTTTTTTAAAAAAAATTATTTACTACTGTAGCATCCTAGCTATTTTTCAGAGAATTGAAGTTCTCTTCTTCATCGACCAGTAGACAAAAAAGAAAAACTTTTTTCATTTACCTGAGGGGGTTTCAAGACCAATAGGCAAAATTTCCCATCAGTTCTGCAGTTAATTATAACTGGCTACAACTATGTTCTTAGACTGAAGGTTGGTGATCTTGTAATGCAAAAAAATATTTTCAGCTGTGGACAATTAACAAACTCAGTAGACCAGGAAAAAAGTGCAGACCTCGTCTGTTAAAAAACAACACAAAACAAAAAACCACCAAACCCAGAAACCAATTCAACTGCATCCATTGCTTTGACAGCTATATAATTACATGGGCCATAAATTACATTGAGTAATCACCTTGTTTGTAATTTCACTCCCTGTAAATTAGTAGGGTAATGGAATGAGATTTTGTAATTCCTAGACACATAGTGAGTACTCACTAGAGAGTACAGCATAGAAAATCTCCCATCAAATTTGCTGTTGATCACCCATTAGGCGTATGATCAATCGATCATATAGGGATATAGAAGAGTGAGCCAATGGAGGTCCAGGATGCCATATCAATCTCCATGAAAAACAAGGACCACAAGAACTGCCAAAACTACAAAGCCATGTGCAGAATGGAATAGCCATTACTGTGGTCATTACTACAGTTCCTGGTGCACTTCGCTTTTTCTGCTTATTATTACAAAATAATTTTTAAAGCTTGGACAAGATGTGTGGATGAAGACTTGGTAAGAAGGTTTCTATTGCCTCCATCTATCAGAGAGTGCAGGGAAGACACCTTGCAGACTGAGGTTATGAATTTTCACAACTGCAATTTCCCAATCCCCAGTTTACGTCTGAGATACAGACACTTTAGTGTTTTGTTAAGCTCCCATAATGTTGGCAGGCTACACTTATGTAGTATCAGACTGCTCCTGAGGAGTTTTACAGAGCTCTCCCATCTCTAATAAACCATCTTCAATCATAATGGTTGATAATTACAGTTTCTTTACATCAATAATACTTAGCTCCACTTCCCACATTCCACAAAGGAAAAACAAAGAACAAAGCAAGAGAAGCGTAAACAGTTTATATTTTCTAGCCCACTAAGGCAGAGAAATTTCAAAAATATATTCCAGGTTTATCTGCTGTGTAACAGGGCTGTGCTGCTATGAAATCCAAATGAACTGCAGCTGTTCCTAACTTGGAGTTAGTAGCTAGAGGTCCTAATTACCTATCCAAATTTGAGCTGGTTATGCAGCACCATCTCTGTATTAATCACTGTCCAACTAAAACTAATCCTGGCAGCAGAGATGACAAAGCAGCAAAAAAAAAAGGGTTCTGAAGGTTAATGTGCACAGCTGTCAGAGGCTGACAAGGAGGAAAAAAGGCTAGATGTGGGATTGTGCAAGTTTCCATATTCCACAGCCAGCAAGATGATGTGCTTTCAGAGCTCTCTTCTTCTAGAGATGCTGGCGTTGTTCCAAAAAACGAAACCATTCTAAACAGAGGGGACTAAGTTGCCATAAAAACTTCTGTTTGTGGCAGGGGCTGGCTGTATTAAATATCCTGATGCACTGCTTTCTTTTGGATGTCTCAGCTTCCATTTCTCCACATTGAGTTTACAGGCCTAAATTCAGATCAATAGCAGCAATGAATGGGAAATGTTTGCAGCTCAGAGCTGCAGGATGCTATTCCTGGGAAGAAAAACAAGTTCCCTCTACTAATGGGCACTATCTAAATACACTGACCAACCAATTAAACAGTGTATATACATAACCATCTCAGAAAGTCTTTGCTTCATAAGCCATGGTATTGTTTCCCAGACTACAGCTGCTTAAAAACATAAACAAAAAATACCCCTTAAAGCTCTATTTAATATGTAGGTAGAAAACAGATAATCATTTGGGAAACAGGTTCTCCAAACCCATATTCAAATGAGTTTCATACCTCTCATGCTTGTTACCTTCATTTGCATCTCAGAGCTTCACTCCTGTTCTCCTGCATGCCCAGAACAAAGGTAAGAGAACACATTATGAACATCAGTAGGGAGGGCTGAAATCAGGCATTCACTGGTACACCGAGGAGGTTTCAGCGTTCAGTAATGAAGCGATAATCATCAAGGTAGATTAATGATTGTCTGAGAGAGTTCATCGCCTTGGGCCATTAACCCTCATGTGGTTATTAATTTTGCAAAAGACATCCTGTGCTGCTGAGGTCATTACTGCTGTTATTAGCTAATGAAAGATAAAACATCTGAAGTTCCCTCTCTCATATATTTAGATATTCAGACACCCATTTCTGTATTGTACATGTGCCTGATTAAATTGGTCATTTAAAAAGTAAACGGGGTAAGTGTGTGGGGAGGTCAGAGTACCCATAAGCAGGGTAAATTACCATAGGCTGAGCTCTGTTCTGCCAGTAAGGCTGATTCTACTGTCCCAGGCTATGTGATTTAGTGGAGCAAGAGCAGAGAGAAATAGCAATAATATAAGCTTTTTTTTTTTCTACAACAGGCAAAGCTTTAGCCTATAGTACCACAGGGTTAAGCTTCAAAGGCAGCTAGAAGTATCTCATGTGAAGCTGCTTTGTGACAGCTACTGCCTGCAATTTCTATTGCTGCACTATTGTTGGCAACAGGTCATGCAGAAACAAAGTTGCAGGAAAGGCCAGTGTAAGTGGTGATCCTGAGACATCATTAATCAGTGAATAGTCCAAGTCCTTCCACCTCCATGCCTACCATATTAGGATGCTGTTCCAAATCAGCTTAAGTCAATGCAAGTTTGGTCCCACCATCCCTCCATGTCCCCAGCCACATATTCCCACTGGCAAGGCGTGTATAATGGGACGGTCAGGGGTTGATTTAGCTAAACACTAATCTCTCCCCTTTGTGGGGTTATTTTTTTGTCTCAGTCAGCTCCCTGAACGAGCTGACCACACGCTCACCGGTGCCAGAAGGCAGCAGGGGCAGAGCTGAGCATGCTGAGAGCGTGACTCGGAGCAGGAACAGAGCAGCTGTATTTTAGATGAACTTAAGCTGCCAGAGAACTTCACCCATAGCTTGCTGTCAGTGAGACACCAGCTGAATTCAAAGGAAAACTCGTAGACAGTTGGTGAAAATTTGGTCAAACATTTCTGCTGGGGGAGGACACAACCCAAAGCTGCTGATGACACAGTTTGATTCATTATTTCAGCTCGGGACTTCTTTTTTCAAAGTTATTTTCAGTGCAATTAAGTGCAAAAACCCATATTGAGGGATGGCGTACAAACCTTGCAACAAAGGAATAGTTCTTGCCTCTGAAAGCTCACAGTCCAAGCTAACAATACATTAAAAGGGCAGGGACAAACAGGAAGAATGACAATAGTGCAAATTTGTTTTCCACTATGGGCTGCACCCAAGGAAGTATTATCAGAGAGCTAATCATAAAGGAAAACAAGGCACAGAGCCATCCTGCATGAAGCCATCTTGTGGCTTCACTATTCTTAATTTTCCATTTGCTTTCATTTCTGCTTCAGCCTTCAGTGTATAGGTCACCTTTACGCTTCCTCAGCACAAGGAAATAGTCTGCTGTGACTGGCACATTTCTGCATAGAAATGGTTCTGAAAAAACTGTGTGTAAAACCCCAAGAGGCTCCTATTGAAACTTAATTACTGGAATGAAGATGGTTGTTTGGGTGCCTAGGAAAAAACTGAAGACTGAAGTGTTCAAAAGAAGAGACTAAAATGCAATACTTAAGTTTCAAGTCTGTTTTTTACTGAAAGGTCATCAAATGGATAATAAAGTTGTCTAGACCACTTGCATATATTTGTCTTAAAATCAAAGAGGAAAAGAAAATTTAGAGTCTTCCTTCTTTTGCAAATACTGATCTTACTGCTTGCTACTTTGTTAGCAAACTAAAGCTCATTAAAGTTTCTAAAGCGATAATTCAGAAAACCTGTAGCACAAATAGGTAAGCTCTTCTGCATTTTATTTTTGTAGAATTTAAGAGATCCAACAATTTTTTTCAATGTGACCTTAGATATTTGTTTCACGTACAGACCACAATGACAAATATTTTATATACAGACTCTTTTGAAAGCTCATAACATAACAAAGATCATGAGCTTCACAGACTGTACATATAACTATGAGTTTAACAATATTAATATTTAATATGAATGTAACGCTACTCTCAACAGGCCTGGGGAGATGATAAATTGCTCAGACTGGCAGTAAGCACAAAGCTGTCTAGGAACAAAGGCCTACAGAAACTGAAGGTCTAGGAACAAGACCAGCAGCATTTATCATTCATTCTGGTATGAATGACAGAGATGAACCAAGGCATGGGGGGAATTATCGTGGGGTACCCAAGATGCCTTGCTTCACCGAGCCATCAAGGGCATTGACATTTGTATTCACCCCCAACTCCGGTGAAGCGCAAGTGCGGCTAGTTTAGGAGAAAAGGTATTCAGTCCTCTGGAAAGTAAAATGACTCTATGAACCTGGGAGCTCGGTGTTCATGAAGAGGCTGTGGCAGAGAATTCTAGATGAGATACAAGAACAGGCTGGAAGAAATATTGTCAAGTATAAACCAGGACTGTGTTTTATGTTGAGTTTACTTGCGATCTTTTGTTTCCAACCTTGCCCACAAAACCTTGACCTCTGGTCCTGTTAAATCTTTGCTTTGTTTACTATTAAACCTGCCTAGTGTTCAGGGATAAGGTGAATCAAGATAAAAATGGAAAAGTTTAGGAAACTCTCTTCTTGGAGACAGTGAATCAGGATAATGCAGAAGTTGTAGCCAAGCCTGAGAGACTCGAACCTTGAGCGTGTTTGGGGAGCCCAAGGCTGGGGTTACCTTTCCATCTATGCAACATCAGAATGAGTGCTTATATTGTCAGGTTTTCCTACTGGCAGGCAAAACCCAGCATCCTTCGTATACAAGCTAACGGCAGTGTTTCACCTAAAAACTCCAGATGAAGCAAAAACATCATGGAGAGAAAACAAAACTTCCTGTAGGGCCTAAAAGAGAAACCAGAGGACTGCTGTAAGAGAAGGGCTTAGTCCAAATTCCGATTTCTGTTTTGAGAGACAGTTTCTGTGAAGATGGCTATTAGTTGGTAAGCAAGCAACTAAAAGATGGTACAATGCTTTCTGTTAACCACTATTTAATTGTTAGTTAAAAGAGTCAGAATTGCCAGGCTCAGAAACATGGTAAGTAAGTATCTCAGGTACAGCCTGGGTTCAAAGGCAAACATGTTACCTACACTAGGCTTTTAGAAGTTAAGAAATGGTTGATACTACTGGTAACAAATCAAGTTATATTGTCACAGCATACATTTTAGGTGACAGACTGTAGAAAGACAAGATACATACGTATAATATAATCATCTTTTTAAGGACAGCACAAATGAGAAAGAAGATGATCACCCACCAACAGACAGTTAAATAAGAGACCTATCTATTTGCAAAACAGTATTGATCCAAATTTCTTTAAGTCAATGAGAGAGTCCATCATATTCAAGGAGCATTAGTAGAGATGTTTTAGCTGTCGGTTTTGATGAGGAATAACCAGGGCTCCAAACTGAAATATTCCTGAAGTTCTCACCACTTTGGGTATGATTTACACAGTTTGTTTTTATCCCTAACAGAACAGTAAGCCAATTTCCATATTGGATTTTTCCAATCAGCATTTTTTTTTTCCTTTTTAATTTCATTTTAATTGATTCAACAAGACCAATTAAATATGTCAACAAATTTGTTTATGAAAAAAAGTCATACTCGGGGATAAAGCTGGTCAGGAATCATTTGCCTTCCATAGCAAAAATATTTCAAATAAACCCCTACATTTTACCAGGGAAGTTCATACATGAAAACCCATAAAGATAGAGCAGAAAACTGAAATTATTTTATTTTTAACATTCCCTACTATGCCCCATAAATTTTCTTCCTCTCTCTGTCTCTTGCCACGCTTGCCAGAGAAGGGTCATTTGAAATAGAAAGCTATTTTACAAGGTCAACATTTAAAAACAGCTCAGCTGAAGGAGACTTTTGTAAATATATTTCAGCAGTAAGAGGAACGCAAAACTTATTTTCGAACTATTCTATGAACACTCCCAATAAACACGTGCATGTCCTATCACGTGTATTTACTGAATCCTCAGCAGCTGCCTAAAGATAGGAATGGGTTTTTGTAACCAAACAACTGCTTCCATTTGAGGCAGCAACAATAAATCTTGATAAAAATTTAGTCTTGGAAAGGAGTTACAAATAGGTGATAATGGAGAAACTAGCTTTTTATCTAAACCTTGTCATAAAAGAAACCTTGCTCTGACCATCATTGCCAATTTCTCAATATATAGCATCAGGAAGTTAAGCAGAAAGGCCACTGCACAGCTATTCAACATCAATATCTTTAATGACAACCTCAAAACTCTATTTCGACAGCAGGTGCCTGTAGCACGCCTCTACCTGTGTGCTCTGTCCAGCAATTTTCAGAGTGTTTAATTAAAGTTTCTATCATTTTGAAAAACAGGACTATTTCAGGCATCTGTCATTAATCTGTATCTATTCATTGCTTTTTCGGAGTAGACTTCAGCTTTTAGAAGAAACTGGGGAAAAGCCAGTTCTGCTCTATCATTATAGTACTATTGACTTTGACAATAAATACATACAAAAGTTAGGAGAATGATTTGTTTAACAGCATAAACTAGCACAGAAAGAAACATAAGGAACCATTCAGAAAAAGACGAACTTTTTGAAGGATCCGATTCCAAAAATCCTTCTGTTATGATCTCCTAGAGTACCATCGTAGCCTTCTCAGAAAATAAAGTGACTTTAAGAGAAAGCTATTTGTAGCAATTGAAGGAAGTGGAAAGGCTGTTTTCTAAGATAACAATGCTTCAAGTCAATCACTATAAACCATCAGCAGTTAGACCGTGTCTCCTTTACTCATGCAGTTGTACTGAAGTACAAGGGTGAGGACAAAATTAGCAGAATCTAGTTAGTAGAACCCAAAATGCAAGAAAATCAAGGCCTTGAAGAGATTATAGCCGAGCTCCGAAACGCACCTGCTCACATGGCTGCATGTAATCACACACACTCACACTGTCTCATCTCTTCCTTCAACCGTTATTCTGCCCACCCCCCTCTCACACAACTATGTTTGTGTAAGACTCTTGCTTCTGATCACTGCAGCTCTAGAGAACAGTAAGTGATCAGAAATGACAGCAAGCAGTGAGCATAAACTTCGTATTATTCTCCACATCGTCAGCAGATAGAGAAACATCCCTCCTCTGCAGAAACGCTCATCCCCAGATTACAAACCAGGCACTGGTCTAGTTAACTGCACTGTTTCCAAACAGGCTGTTTACCAAGAGCACGTTCACCATCCCAGCTCTTTTGGCCAAGGTGAATCGCACAAGCAGCCAGGACAGCAAACTACCAGCTCTGTCTGGACCTGGAACTGTTGCAGCCTGCAAGTCTGGGGTCAAAGTTAAACTTATGGTAGATGGTGCCATCTTTCCAGCCAAGGTGGCATGGAAATGGTGGCAGTCTGGGGTTTGCTTTCTCCTCAGTTACCTTCCTGTGTCGTTACGTACGAGGTCTCCTCGTACCTTCCATCTGGCTGAAGAGGGCAGCCCAGCAGAGTTAGGGGAGTTCATGTTACTACCCTAATAGATCCCAAATGGAAGAGTAGAGGAAGAAACTGAGACTGGATTTTACCAGCTGTCCTTCTTCCTATCTGTATTTTGTGGTTTTACTATCAGTGCGGTCTCTGGGACAGTGAAGAGAAGGAATTGCAT
The DNA here is from genome assembly GCA_035582835.1 of Phoebastria nigripes. Lineage (NCBI taxonomy): Eukaryota > Metazoa > Chordata > Aves > Procellariiformes > Diomedeidae > Phoebastria > Phoebastria nigripes. The sequence continues at coordinate 1,031,327 of JAYKAV010000822.1, read as the reverse complement.
TCTCCTCCCTACTTGCTTTGAGCCTGATGTCGGTTGTTATCCACACCGCCAGCTCAGCTGTTCAGGTTGGCACAGAGAGGAAAAACGGTCAAACTATGGCACTTTGCTTACAAGAGGAGACACAAGTGCACAGCATCTGTTTATGCCAATGTATCCAGACCCAGGTCTGATCAGCCAACAACACAACGAGTAACTGAGGCTACAGTGTAAATGTAATGCTCTCCACATGAAAAAGACACATAGCGCTCAGCCTTGCTCTCCACCCCCAGCGAATCCTCAGCTGAAAGTCCACACAGCCACAGCGCAAGCTGTTCTGTGGAACACTAGGATGCACACAACATGCCACAGGATTAACGATAAAAGGAATTTGCTTGGCCATTTTCTACTGATTTTATAGCATAGGCACCAATATTGGCTGTTTAACACACACATCCAGCAACAGTACATTCTGTTCATTTTATATAGGCGTGCACTTAAAAGTTTTGCTTATCAGAAGACTTGAGCTATTAGTAGAGTGAACTGCTTTGCTGTTCTGAAAAGATCTTTTCAAACCAAAGCTTACCTAAGGCAACAATCGCAATTAGCATTCATCTTAAGGTTAAGACAACGTATTAAAAAGCACAACAGTGCCCACCTGGGAAGCTTCCGAAGATCAGAAATGTAAGACCTTTAATGCTTTGTGGTTCTCTGTTCTGTATACTTCCACACTCAATGGTTAAATAAATAATTACCCTCCCTCCTTCCCCCCCCCCCCCAAGGTATCATATTTATTTATTTTGTTGCACTGATAATGAGATAAGTTCTCTCTTCACCCTCTCCCAAGGTTTCTTTGGGGTTTCTGATAATGCATTTGCTCCAGTGAAGAAACAAATGCCTCAAAAAGTGCTGAGAGCCCTCAACTTCAGTTAAAGTCAAGCACCTTGCAGAAGGCAGCCTAGACTGATTCAGAGCAAGACATCACACTGATAAATAGGGAGTTTATTTTTCTGCTTGCCCTGCTGCTTTTTCTTACAGTGTATATTTTTATACATATATAATGCTTATAATCTGTTGAAGCACCAGAACAGCATGTGCAACCTCTTGAGCCTGAAGCTATCGGTAACAGGAGAAGATTGCCCAGCACCTCCTGCCATGCTTAAGCTTTGCATTAGGTCCACTGCCTGAGGCTCCACTATACCTGGTCACCAGAAATGCTATTGTAATCAACAGCCTCCATAGGGGAACATTCATACCATTGCCTAGTGACTGGAGACTGGGTTATCCAGCAGCAGTGATTTCAAAGCAAATCACGCCACGGGAGTGTTGGAATTTACTGGTGACGTTTGCAGTGAGATACAGGTTTGGATCTCAGGTCGGGAAATCGCAATTTGTTTTTTTAAGCAGTATTTTCAAACTAAAGGTCTAGAATGAAAAAAAACCCAACAACTCCTCTTTGTCCTAGTACTCTAAGGGCAGCAGTAAAAGGCACTTTTCATATTTTTCTAAGTTCTTAAACTTCCCTTCTTCTTCTCACTCAAACTTCAAGTTCAGTGGAAACAGGTGAATTTACTGGCTCTTTCATCTCCCAGCTCTGTCTCCCAGCTTCATGCCTGGTTGAAAATAAACTCTTCATGAAATAATTTCAAAATGAGCAAAATTATCATACTTGCATTGCTTTCAAATTATTTTACAGAGAGGATATAAAGAAAAAACTCAGAAACATCGACAAAAAGTACAAAGTACCTATGAAAGGGAAGAGAAAGGCAGGGACTCATTTACATTACCAGAGAGTAAATTCTGATAGTGAATCAAATACATTATAGCAATCTTTTTTCAAAATACAATTCCTTTTCAAAGTGTCGTCACCCAAAAATGTAATTAACATAAAAGGTTGGGAATACAGCTTTAATAAGGACAATTTCCTGTAACAGCCTTTGAAACAAAGATGTATTTCTCCTTTAATCCTGGATAGAAGATCTGGTTTTAATTTCCATAGAAATGAGATTCCCTTCCTTGTGGCAGAGCTGCCTGTAAGTACATAGTAATCCGGACCTGAAAGGACTCAAGTTTAATGAAAATTTAAACAGACTATAAAGAAAATAAGTTATTCCCATTATCTGTAAATAAATACTTTGGATTGTTCTTCCTCCTTCCCTCACTCCTCTGCCGCTGTTTGCAAATGTCTCAATGTGTTGACCTGCCACGATAGCAACTGCTGTTGAGAAACTACCTTCCCTGCACAGCTGACTTCAAGAATCTTTCTGCATCCATTGGTACCCGTTGGTGTTCACAAACAAGGATATTTTGTCCCTCTGAATCTCCATGGCTTGTTGCTCCCAACAAGTCAGCTAAACCTTTCTCACGGGAACAGTCTGATCTATCATTTAATGAGTGCTATTTCTCTCAGATGTGGATTATAATATACATCATCTCTGCTGCAGAGCTAGAATTTAATTTCTATGGAGTTTGGGTTAGAACATACACCCAGGAATAAAATATACACAGACTTGTATGTGCACTGTCAAGGACTATAAGACATTCACTTCTTGCTATTAACTGACATCTCAGAAATTCAGGTTTAGTAGTTTAAATCGGACTTTGGAAACAATGCTTTATTACTTTACTGTCTACATTAACACAATGGTAATTAAAAACTGAAATTTACTCTAGTTCCTCTTGAGGATTTGGGGTTTATTTTTTGTTTTCCTATACCTGAATCACCAATTTGTTTTGGGCTTCCTGCATGACCTCAAGAAGGCTGGGAAAGCATCCAGCCCTGAATGTGGACCTCAGCAGTTGGTAGGCAGCACTGTTTAAGGGCTGGATTCCAAGACTATAGAGTTTCTTTTACTTCTCAGGGTTTTCCAATGGAGTAGAAGTAAATGAGTACATTAAAGATCACCTCCTTTCTGGTAGTCTGACATAAAAACAGAGAAACTGGCTAAATGGAGCATGATTTCATTCGGTTTTGATGGTTTATTTGTTTTGGTTGCATTTGTTTAAAAAGCTTTTTGAAGACTGAAATGTTATTGTTAACAGCAAAGTCTTCAGCTGAAAACTTATTTCCTACGCCTCCCTGACAATCCTTCTACTGTCGATGATTAATACTTTAATATGCAAAAGGTTTGATCTTGAAAAAATACCACAAGAACAGTGCACTGAAGATTATGCTTGACTTACCTGCAGGAATAATCCATTAATATCACATTTCAAGTGCAATGAATATCTCAGTTTCACACTGCTTGAGACCCCAGTGGTTGCAATTTAGCAGGATGGAATCCAAAATTGCTGACACTGCCCTTCCCCAGGGCATGAGAAAAAACTGTTGTTTTATTGTTTGCTTTTAAATGTACAGATCTGAAGCTGAGGCTAATTAAACAGAAGCTCAGAAGCGCCTGAGACTTAAATTTTAATAAAGGCTAAAGGGGAAAGTTCCTTTGGGAGTTTTGTTGACAAACTGCTTAATTATTGGTTTCCAAAACTACTTTAGAACTCAAGATAACACTTTTAAAAGCCTTTAAGAACTGAACAACTTATTAAATCAGTAGGACCGTCAAGATTATTTAATGCCATAATCTGCATGGAAGTAAATGAAAGTTTTGTGCATGGGAACTTTTGAAAATTATGACAAATAATAATATTTACATTAAGGCACTAAATACTTCTAAAAATCTAGTTCTTTGTAGCCAGTTATTTCTAAATGTCTATTTATAAGAATTTAATGAAAGAAAGAGGAATCGAACCCAAATGTTCGAAGATCAAGGATTTTTACCATAAACCCATGTCCCCTCTCTGCTGTAGTGAAATACACGTATAAACCTCAAGGCAAATCTTTAAAATCCTTTAACACCATTTTTCACTGGTATCCAGAAGGGCACTGGTTTGAGGGCTCTCCTTCATCTTTCATTTTGATTACTGATGTAATATTTTGATCAAGACACATACAGCTGAATGAATAGAATTATTAACAGAAGGCAAAGAACTAGCATTATGGGATTACTTCAGCAATGGTCTTATTTTCCAGGTACGAAGTAGTCCCATCCTCCATATTAATTACATTACACTGATTTCAGGGATGTCCCAAAAAAGAGGATTTTATGACATTAATGAGGTCTGCTAGTAAAATAACCCTTTAGAGCGTCAACAGACCAAGCTAGCATTGGTGATGACTGAATACCAAGAATACTCACAACTATATTCCACCTACACCATTAATCATATACTTGTAACTAAAGTTACAGTATACTCAGGAATGGAGCAGAATTTGACCAAGTTGACCTGAGGACAGACTATTATAGCAAGGAATGCTGAAAAAAAATTACTATTTTACTCAAACCTGTGTGTTTTATGTGTATGTATAACATAAAAGTTGGACTGTTCATAAACTGGAAAAAAAACTTTAGTTTTGCTACAGAGTTGACCAGTTGGGTTAAACATGGACTTCAGCATTTTACATGAGACTAATTTCTGTACAAGAGGAGATCATTTGAATCCTTAATAATTTCTGACGTTGGCTGAGAGTGACAATGAGTTCAAAGGAGTAAATTCTATCCTTAATGCACTATAGGAAGGAATGTTGCAGCTCTCATTGCATTTGAACCTTTTGATGAACAAGGAAGCTACCAGACAATAAAACTACAGTACTTAAAAATGAGACAAATTAGTATTTCATCACTCTGGAACACCCTACTGCTTACTTAGATGACCATATTCACTGGAACAGGAGGTAACTTTATTGCGATCTAACAATAGAGTACAATCTTTAAAAGAATTGATTGAAAACTCATAACATTCAATAGCTTCCCTGTAATCAGGCACGCTACTTGTACTGTCATATGCCCTAGCACTTAACAGAGTTAGGATCAGAAAAACAACTGACAAGCCCTACAGAAATCTAACAAGACAACCATTTCATCTTAAATAAATGTTCTTCCAAACACAGATTTAGGACACCCATGCTGGAGTAAGTAGCCCCATAGTACCAAATGCTTTCTATCTCAGTCCATCAAAGTATTGCAAGAGGATCACCCACTATGTATTTGATGATTAAACTGTTGTGGGTCCCGTTAAGAAAATACCCAATAGTGCAGTGAGTTCTCATTTCAAGGAAGTAGTTCTCAGAAAATTGAACTTCTGCATTGAGTTTCATAACAGAAGAAAATGAAATGGGACCAATTGAGAAGAAATATTAGCAGACTCAGAAAAAGAAGAAAAATAATTTCTCATCTAATAAACCAGTGACAACACCTGCACATTCTGGTAGTCTTGCATGTTTCACAAGAACCGCATCATCCTGAATTTTTTTCTCAGAAATGTGAGACTCCTGCTGACTTTTTAAGCTCTCTGCCAAGCTTCCTCCTCATCAGGAAGCAGTTGCTTGTCAGCCTGAAGATTCTATTTTTTTGTTTTGTTTTTGGGTTTTTTTTTGTTTTGTTTCGGTTTTTTTACCTTCTTCTGCAGCATTTACCAATATTCTCATTGCATCATCTCTACAGACAGTACAGTCACAATGTCCTTCTCTTTGTAACACTGCTACTGACTTTCAGAAACACTGTGATCCAGATCTAATTTATGATAAATCATCTGAGACCAAATGCAAATAAAAATTATAGGGTTTCCCATTTTATTTGATTTCCAACACTTAGCCTAGTTTTCCTCTCTGTCTTTATAATACCATTCCACCAAAAAACTTGCATCTTAAGTTCTTTTCTGATAGGTACTTCGGTAGGCTTTATCTTATCATGTGTTACTTCCACCATACCACCTGGAGGTTACAATCGAGATCAGGGTCATAACTATATTTGCACTGACCAATCAAAGAAAAGAAAAAAGAGTCCCTGAACTACGACAATTATCACTATGGATGATTTAACTCAGGAAAATATAACTCTCTCTTCTCAGAAATGGAAAACTAAAGGAAATTTGCAACAGAACACTCTAAAATAGGAGCAGAAGACAGAGCCCCGGGAATGCCTTAAAAACCACCTCTTTCTTACTGTACTAACTAGCGGTTTTGAACATAACCTTTCTCCCCCATCCCTTTCAGAGAAAAAAAAGAAACATCGTCAGGTATCTTCAGTGTTTTTCTTCCAACTTCAACAAATATTTTATTCAGTTATATTTAAAAAAAAAACCCCACAACATTGCTGCATACCATGCCATGCCGTACTGGTATTCCTATTGGCCAATGTAACAGCAAAGCAAAAGCGTTCCCCTCAGAGCAGAGGTTAATATCTGGTCTTTGTGTTGATTTTGCAGAAGCCAAAAGTCAGGAGCAAATGTATTACCAGGCTAACCTTCTTCTTCCATTTGTCAGTCACACCCTATATCAAACAGCTTATTGAATAACAATCCAAACATAATGAGGTAGTGATTAACAAAACATAGTGCTCCCGTAGCAAAGCACAGAGTAAAACTATTGCATCTCAATTACCGAGCACAGGCACACAGCAAACTAGTCATTAAGTAGGGCCCCCACTCTGCGTGACTGATATTAATGTAATATTAGACTAGCAAGTGCTGCTTTACTCTGTTAAATATTCAGCAAATTCAATTTAGTACGGAAAATAAACAGAGAGCGCATTTGTTCCCCTCAACAAACATTTGCATATTTCCCTTACTAAATCTGGAGTTTACAGACCTGTCTGGGAAAAGACACATAGGCAGACAAGAGAGTTGTTTTTCAGGTCATTTGGACGTAAATTTAGTGGAACAACCCCCCTGTGTATAATGACACACACAATCATCTACTGTGGGTTCTTTTGTCACTACTTTTGCATCAAGTTTTACATGAGGGTGCAAGTTGTGTCTGCTACATTAACCGCAGACATTTCCCCTTAACAATAAGCATGGTTTTTAGTTCAGTTATTTGTTCCTTGAACTAAAATTCTGGGGCAGATCTCCATCTGGCACTATTTGACATAATTCCCTACTTATCCCTTCACATGTGAGAAGCTGGGTGTCTGCATTTGCTTTGAGGGATAAGAGGGAATTCTCACGCAGGCTACATGAGCTCCCTGCTGCTTTTACACAATTCTCTTATGTGAATTCTCCCACTAATTTTATTTGGATAATATATATTTCATTTCATGTTTCAAGGTCTACATCTGCGAACATTAACACATCCCAGTAGCTTACTCACTCCATTAATCAAGTGCTAAAATTGCACTGGTTAATTTATGCCAATATTTATACAGTAATTATCTACAGTTCTTGCATCATAAAATTTTACCAATCCTAAGAAGCATTTTTTTGAAAATAGATGGAAGAGCTCAGGGTTTACCACTGTGACTCAGCCTTCTCCTGAAGAAAGCGCAGCACAGTAAGAGTCCATCAGACAGGGTCCCCATTTTTTGAAGCAATATTAGTGCAACCGGTGCTTGCGCGTGGCCAGTCCAAAGCAGGATAGGCGTTTCCCCAAGCACACCAGTCATTAATGTTCCTTTAGAAAACCACAGCTGCACTTTCAGTCTTCCCCAGTTTTGGGAAAGTACGGATTCACATTTGAATTCCGCAATTAAGACGCAGGCTAATGGCAACTTGTTTCTGCTGATTTCTACCCCACCTGCCTTGCAAATATGACAGACAAGCAACAATTGCAGAAAAACAGAGAAGAAACCGTATGGAAAAATCACTAACTCGCTCATTCAGGTACCTTTTTGTTTACACAGACTTATTTACACACTTGCAATAAATACCATGAGAAATGGGTACTTTAATGAAGAACATACCAAAGTATTATCAAATTTATGTGTAGAAAATCATCAGTCAATTAAAAACATTTTACAGTACTTTAAAGGTTACCAAAGAAGAAGGTGCAAGAGATTAGATGTACACCTTTCCTCTCATTGTTCCAATGGTAGGACTGTGTGAACCTATTGCTTAAAGATAACAATGCCAATATCCCCGTGTCATTTAGAACAAATCCTGACAGCAATGCTCCGAGTGTTTAAATCACTGCTTTTTCAAGTTGCCCGATGATATTAATATAATAAAAATCAACCTTACAACCTGAAGTAGTGACATTTTCAGTTCACTTCTTTTTCTCACCTTGCTATATCTAGATTTGGAGAATAGTTCTCCAGAGATTTGAACTGTAATTAATACCTCCCTTCTTCCCTGACCCACTTTTTCAGTTGGAAATCAGCCTTGCTGGAGCTTACCTCGGAGATTCAAGCCTAAAAGCTCTGCAAATCTCTACTAAAACCATATATACTTCTCAGCAGTGAGATTTCTCACTCCAAAAAGCCAGAGCTTTTGTTTCTCACAGTTAAATCATGTAATGATTTAATCATTTCCATTGTACTAGAAAATATGTAAGCTGCTTCAAGGTTTTCCAGACAGAATACAGATCTATACATTATGTATTTTCCTCATTTACTTCTTTCATGCTAGATTGTGAGCCTAATTGATCATAAACTGACAACGATAGTTCCACTAAAATCAATGCGTCTTCTTACAAAAAGCATTCGCTGACACGGATAACGTATTCAGAGCCTGGATCTGCGGTAGGAATAATTGCTTCCACCCACAGCCCCGGAGTCGTTCTGCTAACCAACTCCCGATGCTAATCAGGACCAAGTGGCAAACTGTTTTTGAGGTCACAAATTGTTCCAGTTTTGGTGTGGTTTTTTTGTTTTGTTTTGGTTGGTTGCTTGGTTTTTTAAATGCCAAAGTGTTTCCACCGCTACATTTATGCACGTGACAGACTTAAAAGCCTACCAAACCACATGGAGAAGGCTAGAGAAGCTGTGCGCGATAGCTTTTTTTTTTTTGGCAGCACACCTCAGTCTGGAAGAGGTTCCTGTTCTTGGCTTAAGAAGGCTAGGGGTCAGAGTGCAGTTTTCAAAACCAATAAACATATTTAGGGCCCAAAGTCTCACCAAACATCAACGTAGTTCAGTTTTCCTAGCAAATGATTTAATTTGCGGAATGGAAATTCAAATCCTGGGGGGGTTTATCTACATGTGGAGATAGAAAGTCATTAAGAGTAATGCAAAAAATAAAATATAATAGTTTTTAACATTATTTCCTGAAATGGGAATACACTGTTCCTTTTTCTGTGACCTGAAGGTAGATTAAAATAATTCTGTTTTCTGAAGCTATGACATATTTGAGATGGTGATATTCTTTTTTTTTGTTATATTACATTTCCAAAATATGCAATACCCTGGAGTTTGTCTACATCTAGATTTTACACAGGGCATTTTACTAAAAGCTCTAAATTAAGCAAACCCTTAATTTACTCTTAAGGATTTCCTTAATAACTGGAGTTTTAAGCAGTACCTTTAACTCCAAAATTAAAACTGGCCTGGAAGCATGCAGAAAGGCTTTTAACGTTTAAATTAATTATTTTCAGAGGAGGAAATTAAAAAAAAAGGACAACGCTACCTCAGATTATCCTTTTATCTTATAAAGGGTCAGGAGAGTAACCAAGTTTAAAATTAGTTTAAAAAATGATTATTTCACAGGATCAGGACTGATTTCAGAATTTAGACAGAAAACCTTATTCTTGTAGGTACTTCCAGAACAACCACTGAAACCATAACACAATTTTTGATAGTTTGATCAATACTAGTTTAAGCAGCGATAAAACTTGCTTTGCACCAAAAGTCAATTTTGTACACAAAAGGGTGCGCTCAGGAGTTTTCTAAGTAATTTTTGCTATAATAAAAGTGTTTTACTCTGCCACTTCAGGACAGATCGATTGTCAGACATATACCATCTGTTTCGGTGAAAATTGGGACAGAAAATGTATATAAACCTACATGCTAAGGTTTAAACAATAATCAAATGAAACTTGCAATAAAACAGATTAAGCACTTTATAACAGAGTTACTTTTAATACAACATATTTTACCTAAATCAGAACAGTGTCTCTCTTTTGGATGGTTTCTATACCTTGCAAGACTGCTAGTCTAAAGCAAGTCTAAAGTTTTCAATGTGTGATGGAATCTAATATAAAAGGGATATGTTCTGCACAAAAGGAAGATGCTTGCTTCTTTCTCCTCAAAAAGGTGTGCAACTCCTAGTTAAAAGTCACAAGTTTGCAGAAGTTTTAAACAATGTGCAGAATTTCAGACACATAGCGGAGACACGTTACACATTGCAAACAACCTTTCCCAGCTGTACAGACATTTCCAGGAAGAAAACTCAGGGGACAGGCATTTGTACCAACTGCATTCAGAAGAAACTCTTTTCCTCATTCCCAAGCCAGAAGTAAGTTTCTCTGTGAAAAATTAATCTATTTAAGTCTACAGTGCGGTGCTGTTAACATGCAATGTTTCATATGAAGTGTAAGATAGGTCTCTCAGCAATCATTAAGGTATATTACAACGTTACTCTAAATGACATGAATTACTCTTGTAGTATCAAATGCCTGAGAAATTCTCCTCCCCCTGCATAACCAGCCAGATTTCACAAGGGGACACCAGGGGACATTTCAAGGGTCATCTGAATCAGAACCTGAATCACAAAGAAACCTCTGTTCCACACAACTGGAGTCTTCTTCACCTTTGTCCTGAAACCCATTTCTACAATGAGGAAATCTTTGAAAGAGCCGTAGGAAGGACAGACTCCTTCGGCATTTTATATTTCCTCTTTAGGTGTTCAGTCCCTCTTGTTTTGCGTTTTAATTTGCATTTTGACCCCACGTATGGACCTTGCTAGGCTGGAGGCAGAGTTACCTCAAAAGTCAGCAATTCTTAAACATGGCATAGAAGATATAATTTCGTATTCCACAATGTTGTGGTTTAACCCCAGTCGGCAACCAAGCACCACACAGCTGCTCGCTCACCCTCCCCCCCGGTGGGACTGGGGAGAGAATTGGAAGAGCAAAAGTAAGAAAACTCATGGGTTGAGATAAGAACAGTTTAATAATTGAAATAAAATAACAACAACAATTAATAATAATAAATTGTAATGAAAAGGAAAACAACAAGAGCGAGAGAAGAACAAAACTCAGGAAAAACAAGTGATGCAACTGCTCACCACCCGCCAACTGATGCCCAGCCAGTCCCCAAGCAGCAATCGCTGCCCCCCAGACAACTCCCCCCAGTTTATATAGAGCATGATGTCATATGGTATGGAATATCCCTTTGGCCAGTTTGGGTCAGCTGTCCTGGCTGTGTTCCCTCCCAGCTTCTTGTGCATCTCCTCGCTTGCACAGCATAAGAAGCTGAAAAGTCCTTGACTTAGTATAAACACTGCTTAGTAACAACTAAAACATCAGCGTGTTATCACGTTATTCTCACAAACACAGCACTATACCAGCTACTAGGAAGAAAATTAACTTTATCCCAGCCGAAACCAGGACACACAATAAATTAATGGGACCATTGTTTGAGAAAGGTGAGCAGAATTAGGCTTGTTGCTAATAAAAGGTTGTTCTGGATAAGAGAAGTTACTACAAATATTACTAACGTTGTAAAATCTGCATTGTGTTAGCATCATCTGTGGAGCGGTAGGTGAATATGAATTACACTATCACCTCAATCCCCAAATAGTTCCCATGTTATCATCCATTGGGACTCTACCCAGCCCATGTTTTCTGTCTCTGTGAATTCTGCATTTTAAACCCAGAAGGATGTGGTCTACGGACAGTTTGCATTCTCCGTTCTATTTCTTTACCAAAATAAGTTGCACGAATACCTGCTGATCTTATGTTCCTTCAATTTTACATTACAAAGTGACCTCTCAGGGGGTTGCAAAATATGCTTTTAACTCTTAACCACAGACACCAGAAAATTAAGCTACCTGATCTTTCCTTGTACATATTCACTATGTTAGTCAATATACTTACTAAGAGTGAGCCAAAATAAAGACACAAGTTTTAAAAGTGAGAAGGAAATCTTCCAAAGCCTTGTTGTCTGCAATACATCATATATGAATAACATATCTCTCCTACTTCATGCTGTTATCCGGCCTCTCTCTCATCTGCCAATATATTAGGCCAAAACCAAGAACCAATTTCTCTCTCAGCAAGAACAAGCTGTTCCTTCCAATAAGCTTTTATTTTCATTTCTAGAGAAACAAGTTCCACACCAGGACTCCAGCATCTTCAGAATTAGAACAGTTTTCTCTGTATTCAAGACTTAAGTCCGCAGAACAACATTCTCCTTGATTTTATGGACAATTTAAATACAAGTATTTGATCTAGAGAGACGCCTGTTATTTCACCCATGAAGGCTACCTTGATCACAGAATAAATGGGATAACCAAAAGAAGAGCGTAAATAGCAAGCCAAGACAATTTCAAATCTCTGAAAGTTTTTTCTATACATCCACATGCTAGGTAAGACATCCATACTGCTTGCAGATATATCCCCATTCCTGGATTACAGATAAGGTTGGCTGCATAAAGTTTTGAAGCTGTTTTATACAGTCTTGTTTTAGCTCCCAGTAGAAAGAATAAACATGTCCCAGAGCTCCATAACCCAACAAGAAGCTTGCCAATAATTAGCGCACCAATACTGGAAAATGAGAAGACCTCATGGAAGAAAGTATGCTGTCTTTCTCAATTTACGGCTAAACCAAAAATATCAGTCTCAGGCTGGACTCAGAAAACGTGTCTGACACATGTAAATCCTTAGGCAGAAAAATAACTGTTTAAAGAAATGGCCATCAGTTACAATTGGGAGTAGGGGTGTTGGTATTTGACCCAAATTTGAATTTCCATCATCGTTGCTTTTTTTGTTTCTAAAACTACTGCATGTACCAAATTCAAGCTATAATCTTGCCATAATTTGCTCAAATACAACATGCGCTATACAAGGTTTAAACCATCTTTTCACCATCTTTGCACATTTCCCAAAAACTATTAACTGGACATTATGTGTCCATGAGATGAATAAGCATAAGCATCTCTGAATACTGCTGTATCACAATAAACACCAGGTCACATCTACCTGTATGCTCTGTGTCATCCTGCCAACGCACTGCAGCCATAAACCCAACTTCACCTGGTTTATAGCTGCTTTGTGCCTGTGGAGTGGTGCAAAGCAGCTGGTACGTATCAGTGATTCCGGCTGAATAAAATAATGTTAATGAGGTGGAATTATCCTTTTGATATGAACAGTCAAACTGCAGTTTCTTTTGCTGTGGGATTTAGGGCCTGATCCAAAGACCACTGAAAACGACGACTCGTACTTGGCACGGAAGGGAGCAGATGCTTATCGTGAGCAGATTCTTAAGCAGAGTCTCTCCTCCCACACACAGTTTGGGGCTGATCAGGCCTTAAGCAAAGAAATTTTAAACGGTTCATTCCCCTTCCTCTCCTGATTTGTAGCACTCTGTAAGCTTTGAATCGTTTCTAGTGACATTCCTCCTCCTCGCTGGAGAAGAAGTCGGGTGCCCGCAGTCTCAATCCCAGTGCTCTGCCTCTGAGCGTAATCGCATCCTGGGAGTCAATGAGGTGGTTACTGCGACAGAGAGGGCGGGGAAAAGATAACTTGTTAAATTACTGAGATAAGAATGTCACTATCACTTTGTGTCTAACCCTTGTGAAAAAATTATATAGTTTGATTTGTAAGAAATAGAATTTCTATCTCTAGCTTTGGATTTAGTCTCCTGTTTTTATGCATTTACATGAGATGCAAATCTAGCATATTTAAAATGACTGGTGCTACACAGATGATGAAAGCAATGCATAAAATAAGTTTGAGCTTCACTTCCTAAAGTCCAAGAATTGCTGGTATGGAAAGAAAAGGGAAAGAAAAAAAAAACCCTCTTCCTTTTATCCCATAGTATTCATAAGGAGATCGAAAGACAGGATTGTATTCACTGATCACACTTAGAGTACTCCTTTCAAATACGTTTCAGGTCTCCTCAGGGTCAGTATGCATCAGTTCATCAGAAATTTTTAGAGAGGGAGGGAGGGAGAAACCAGCTCATTCACTTCTGACAGCTTCATCGAGAATATTTAAGGTGTCAGTGAAACCAGAGCTATACCATTTGCCAGCTGGAATCTGGACCTGGTGTGAAACTGTCGTAAGACTTGAGACATTTGAGATCTTGGATGTTGTCCAGCCATTCTGGGAAGACTGAAGCTGAGTTTGTGCTGCTGATCGGGAATACTGACGTGACAAACAGTTCTTGCAAGGGGTAGCGGCGTATAGGGATATGTAGATATCCCAGGACCCCCGTGCACTCCAAACTAGTCCTTATCAGAGCTAGTGACAATCTGGGCTTCTTTAAGGGTGGTACCTACAAGCACAAGTCATGTTCAAGGCTCACGGCAAGTATCTAGGATTTCGGTTCCACTTGATAACTGTATGAAGAGCTAGATGATAAACATGGATAACCCTTGACAGAATTATTTGGTAAAGTACTGCTTATGTTTGGAGGAAAAAAGAAGTGATTTCACAAAACCTGGAGTGTCGTCTTTATAATACTGCGTATTTCTTACAGGATTTTTTTCCCCTGCTAGTAGAGGGTCTAATATTATAAAAGCAACATGTCCTTTTTCTCATTCAAGACAATGCACAAAGCTGTAGGAGCTTCTTAAGTGCCAAAAGCTTCCTTTTAAGCTATTTAAAGCAAGGTTCATTTTCAACGTGAAAAGCTGCATACTTTATTTTAAAAAGCAACCAAAACATGAGAGATTATGCCAGAATATTTTTGTATCTTTTAGAACATCGCTTCCTTCGAAGTCTCAAAATCAGATAAAAACATATAAACAATTTAAAAAAATCTCTTTAGATCAGAGCAAAGGTTGGAACATTGATTTTCATTTGCTTTGCAGTTAGTTCAGCCATTTTCTTTGTGGAAGTTCTAGAAAATGAAAATTCTCCGCTTGCTCACACAAGCAGCAGGGATTTATATTGCTTAGCACCAGTATGCACAACTGCAAAAGTAAAAGGTGGTTTAGAAAAAACTTCCATTAGAGCAAGCGCTTTTCTTTCAGACTACATTTCCATGCAGAACTGTGCTGTTTTTAAAAGAACAAACAAAAACTGTAAACATTGCCTGTAAACTACTATTACAAGGCATATATATGAACAATTAAAAACCAGCAGCAGCTGTCTGCTGACTGATCTTCATGGATTATTTAGTTGACCCTTAGCAACAACAGGCCCTGAAAAGTCAACAGGAGCATGAATTGTCAGGTGGCTGACGAAATAAAAAAACCCCAAGAATATAGCAAATGGAAAACTTGGAAATTAACTGACTGAAGAATTTTCTATTATTTGTTTCAACTGTTTTTTCCCCTCGAGTTCTCTAACAGACTAAAAGATCACATATGTATAAGCATCTTGAAAATAGGAGAAAATACAATCAGAGAACAAGAATTCCTGCAAATAATCCTGAATGAATATTGATTGCAGATCGCTGACTCTCCGCATACCCCCCCCCCCATACCCCAGTAACAGATATTCAGTCAACAGCCACATAATGCAAAGAAAAAAACCACAGAAATGTAAAGCAGGATTTATGATGTGCTGCCTATAAACACAGACATATATATGTATATATATCTCAATAGGAAGTAGAGCTCTTATGCCTCTGGAAGTTCTCAATCTGATACCTTTAATGGGCTAAAGATACATTTGGAATTTAAAGAAAATGAAGATTCTTACAAAACTTTCAAGGCACTAAGAGGCCATCTCTAAGCTGGACTAACTGAAAAGACAGGGGAGTATTGCTATCATCAGTATTGCTATAGTTTGGTACTATGAAACCTCTGAGGTTTGGAAAAACACCTAAAGCCTCTAAAAACCATGAATGATAAAATATGTGACCACACACAATTTCTTGAGATAGCTGCATTTGCTGATAATGCAGTGATCAGAATTGAGCACTTCAGTGTGTCTGAGTCACCCATAAAGGAAAAAAAACTCATAAAGAACTATATAGATCCCATTAAAAAAAAACTAAAATAAAAGTCTGTGCCAAAGATACATAAATCTAAAAGGACCACTGTACACCCACATGCTTTTTTCCCCCATTGTATTCTACTTGCAATATCCCTCATACACTTCAACCAGGCTTTCTTTTACCTCTACAGATGATACATTTTGCTCAATTTTTATTTTAATGCCACTTATATGCATAAAACAAACTGGCCTAAAGCTCAGTGGCATTTCTATTGGGGGGGGGGGGGRGGGGAAGCTTTGTAAATAATATTTCTTCTAACCCTGGGCTTTCAGATAAGCTGAAAGTTCCCCACAGCAGAAACAGCAAGTGCTTAACCTACTCTGTAGAATCAGATATGAGAGGCTCTTTTCTTGCTACAGTAAGTTGGCCCCTTTGTGTGCCAGCTTTATTTTCCCAGGTATCATCTGCCTCCACAGATGTGCATCATTAAGATCAGAACAACCAAAAGCAGTATTTCTAGATAATTAAACATTTTTATGTAGTAAAGTAGGTATGGTACGAAAGCCATTAAACGTCTCCCGTCAGGAACTTAGCAGCCATCAAACTCAATATGCTGTTCTTAGGAAGTCTGGATTCAGGACTCGCATGTAATGGTGATGGGTGCTATAGAAAAATTTAAGATCCATTAGCAGGGGGGTTAGATGTAATAGTTACATCTTGCATCTGTGAATGCTTTTGTGATCAGCTGAGGGAACACATCCCACAGAGAAGTCCATAAAAATTGAACATTTCACTAATGATGTTTCTATATTTTTTTTGTGTACAACTTAAAAAAGAACAGTTTTATGCCCTTTAATTAGGAATGATGCATTAGAGTAAGTCAAAAAAGAAAAAAGAAAAAGGAAAACAATGAATCTCAGATGAAGGAATATTTTTTATATATTCAGTTGTACGTACTTATATTCTAGCAATGTGTTTGAATGGACAGTTCAGAAACAAATTCAGAATACTATCAACTTTTTCATCACTAGCATCCTTTCATGATGTATGACACCAGTATGCCTCTAGAATGAAACGAACATTTTTCTTTACTACTCTCAATGAATCCTACTCAGTTTTGTTTCTTAGGATAACAAGTGAGGTTAGGGTGGCAGATACACATCTTTCTGTTTCAAGTGGATACATTCAGCCATTAACGTATACAATAAAGCTGGATTTTGAAGCACAGAAATTCATACTTTCTACCTAGCAATCATCTTTACTGGGGTTTAGTGCTTTCTCCCCAAAGCACAAGGAACAAACAAACTAACTATGAAAATATGAATTCCCTGTAAAGGATAATGATACTTCAGTCAAATTAACTTTTGGTATTTACAAGATTTCCAAGACAGTCATTCCTAGCTATGTACAAGTTAAACACTTAAAAAGGAAAGCCAGGAGTTATGTTATAAGACACAAATGGTACAGCAGAGCTATCTGAATGTCAGCTTCTGCTCTCAAGAAACAATTCTCCTGATGGAAAAAATACTACCTTCTGAAAGTCTAAGGCGGGGGAAAACAGCAGTGTAGAAAGCATAAAGAAAAAACATAAACCAAAAGGAAGTAAGAGAGACAACATAATGAAATGCCATCTCTTTTCCTGACACTGAAGCAAAAGTAACCAGAAGTGGGATAAAACTTAATTTCCAAAGCTATTTTTTCTGAAGAAATTTTTCTTTTTAATTAATCATATTGTTGCAGAAATGTCTCTCTACTCATAAAACTATTTAGGATTTTCTCAAAACAGAATCTCTATAAGTATCTTTTTGACAATCCCTTCCTTCCTTTTAAAAAAGAGTAGATGCAAACTTCATACTTTTCTTTCAGCCACACTTTAAAATTCTCTAGTGTTCCTGGATGCATGGATATGTCCAACTGCAAAAACCAAAAGAAGTCCTTTCAGAATAGAAAGATCCAAAGCTGATAAGCAAAAAAAAAAAAAAAACACCAAAGTCTCAAAGAGAACACATGAAATACCACTAATTTGTAGCCAGAAATTGCATACAGAAGCTCTGATTCTTAAGGACTTTGCTGTGTCAAAACTAGGTTTAATTGCTTAGTTGAACTGAAGGCAGGAGAGCTACCAAGGAATCGCAAAGCTACAGAGTACAGCAAACAAAAGATATCACGCTTCTTAGTTTTACCTCTTTCAGAGTGAAAAGATGGGGAAATATCAAATTCCCCAAGTATTTGATGGGGAAACACTTCCTCATTCATGAAATCCCCACAGCTCTGTTTTGCCATGCAATGACTCCATCGGTGCCAGCCTTGATTCTGCTCTTGCAAACAGAGAAGGACGGCTGCCAGGACTCATTACTTCCTATTATTCTCTCCCCTTTTTACTACAGACCTAACAGATATCATCTCCTTTTGGAGCTTTATCTAGCCCACCATTTCGCATTTAAAAAGCCTGCCAGTGATTTTAAAACATTGTTCTGTCACTAAAGATAGTAGAGCAAAGCACGCTCCATGCCTCATCCTGACAAGAGACGCAGCTTTACACAGGCTGCAAATACCCTCCACTCTGCCTCTGGAAAAACAAATTAGTTGCATGGGCAATAGATCACGAGTGGCTCATTTGGTGTTTACTTACAGTTTCTGTGCCTGCTAACACGCTTGGTGACCCGCTATTAACTCTTTACCTCACCTCTGCTTTAGTTGCCGCTCTGCACTCAGGCGGTCAATTCTCCATTTTTTTTTTAAGCTCTGTTCCCAGTGGCATTGATCCAGGGCAGGGGCTTGGGCCAGACCCCTGAAGTGCTGTCATGCTTCTGTCAAATCAGTAACATCTTTCTTACGCTTAGTGTAACTGCTTTCCATACAGGAGCACCAAACTATCATACGCTTGTCTTCTCCTCCTCCAAGTTCTATCACCTATTTGACCAAATATATTCCCCGATAATAAATTCATTTCCATAACTAAAAATTTTTAATCTACTTAAAAAAGGCCTCACCTTAAACTTCCGAAGTATTGTCAAAGTTGTTCAACTACTGTGGAAGCATCATGGCCCTAATTCAAACATAACCCTGCAACTGAAATGTCTGGAGTATTTGATACTACATCAGCTGTAGGAGCAGGCCACATTCTGTCCCCATCTTGTCGTGCTGGGCCATGCACTTCACAAAGAAATTTAAGACAGGACTGACAATTTCAAGCCTCTAAACGATATAATCAATCAACGCCTAGAACTGCGGGATTAAAAAAAAAAAAAAAAAAAAAATTAAAATCTTGGAAAATTAATTGGTTAACCTAATTTTTAATCAATTCTATGACCCTCTCAAGCAAGGTTCCCATGGAATTCGACTGATCACTGAATGTGAAATTCTGAATGTCTACGGTTTTCATTGAGTTTGGCTGGTGATGGAGCCGCCACAAAGGGGACCCAGTAAACGTACTGACAAAGAAGGATATCTCCTTAGCCGGAGTCCCGAGACATCCCTGATAAGCTCCCTTCCTTGGTGGGGAGTAGCTGGCGGGACAAAGAAACCTTGTTGAGTGCAGGACAAAGAAACTGTGATAACAAACTGACTTTCCATGAAACCAGGAGCCAGCAACAACTACTCCAGGAACTGATGTCCAAACGCCCACTTATGTATCTTTACCAAAAAGGCATAAATAGTAACTCGCTACCTATCAAAAACGAGCTTCTCTGCACACACCCGACCCTGGCCGAATCCAGCCCTTTGAAGTGAGAGACTTCTTCCATTGTCAAATAGTCCCAACTCCTGGGAGCGGTTTAGTAAGCGTCATACCGCTAACACCTCACGTAATATATTTATAGGCATGTGCCCAGGTAATGGTTCCTAAGTATATACGTGCTTCACTAGCTGGAGCTTTGTAATAACTTATAGTATACATACATTTGCTTTACTCTTGTAATAGATACACACTTGCTTTCCTAGAGGTAATTTTGTAGTGACTTGTAGTGTGCATGTATATATATTTATTTGTTTTAACTAATATTAGCATTTTAGAAATTTGTAATAAAGAAATTCCCGGAAACCTAGACCTCCATGACCATGACTGCTACAGCTGGACAGTAACCTCCATAAAAAACTAGGACTATTGTAGATAGGAATTATCCAACATATCCAACAAGCAGAAGAAAAAGGGAGTTTTTTGGGGCGTTTGGACACCTGGAATACATTCCAAAACAATTACTTGTTGATCTGTACAGAAAAAACATCAGACTAGTCGCTCTACCTACAAACAATTTATTTCAGATCTGTGTGCCAGGTTAATTATAAGCTAATATATTTATACCAAGAAAGTGAGGGGTCCAGCTGCAAAAGAAAAAGCATATCCCATCAGTTTTTTCTGTACATATCTTGCTCTTTCACTGTCAATTCCATCTCAATAGAAATATATCAGAGAAGAGTTGTCTAAACTTACTGAAGCAGCTGATTTTTATCTTGGTGATACACTCCCATAGGCTCACTGTGATGGAAGGTAAGGTTATCAGGAAGACTGAGCTATACTACAGTAAAGATTAAAGAAATAAAAGATTAAAAAGTCTGCACAGCAAAACTATTGAGTAAGACAGCTTAAAACTCCAAACTTGATAGAACCTTTTTTTCCATAAAAGCAGAAACAGATTCTTTCGAATTCTGTTTGACCCGACCCTTTGAGGTGACCAGCTATTTAATAAAGGCATATGTGAATGCAAATAGTAACAGGCTGTAGAAACACATCTGTTGACTATTTGCCAATAAGAATGCACAAACCAGAAAAGAAAAAAAGAAAAAAAGACTACAGATAACTTGAGAGGCGAAGCTTGGATCAGCCACCAAAACGAAATGATGTACACATGCCATTAGCTGTTTCTAGTGTTTGCTACTCATAACCTCGCTCTTGGTTTACCCTCAGGATCTGACATGTTGGAACTCAGCAGAATTAATAAAACCTAATGTTTCTCCTCCACTGAAAGGCTTTATCTCACCACATACTGTTAGCAAACAAGTTTGAACTTGAGAAGCCCACCCATTAGTGTGACAGCAAATGACAGAAAGCAAATGTGTGTCACTGTAGCAGGTGTGATGCCTAATACTCTCAAGAAAGGACTAGAATTGAGCTTTATCATTTCAAGGACCGTGTATGATGTTACGATAACTAAGCTCATTATTTTCAAGGTAATAGACTAACCAAAATTCCATAATCAAGGAGTCATAATTCCATTATCAAATGTACTACACTTTGGAAGAACTAAAAGATCATAAAAATACTCTCACTTTATTATATTTTCATCTTATAAGCCATTAAAATAAAAAGACTATTTAACTCTTAATGTATCATTTTTATTAAAACATCTTACAGCTTAGATTTTCTAGATGTTTGTTTTTAAAATTTTCATTAAGTTTCCTTTCTAAAAAAAAGTTTTTACCTTAAAACTCTTTGAATAAAAACACTGTGTAGCACCGTAAGGAACCATGCTGCGTTGTGCTTCCACTTTGTAGAAAAATGGTTGATATTGAAATTTTATACTGAAACCTGGTAGGGAAAGGTGAAGCAAATATATATATATTCCAGTTAGCTCTACATAGCAACCACCCAGTCTTACTCAAAGTTGGTTAGATAAGCACTTTTCCATTATAGGAGTCGGTAAAGAAATTTCATTCCCCCAGCTTATTCCCTTACACCAAAAATACTAAAATTCTTCTTTTAAAATTCTTAACGCACTGGAAAAAAAATTACAATACTGTTTACTGAGGAATTATTTACTAAAGTGACTTGCTTAGAAAAAGAATAGGAGTGTCAGCAAATACACAGAATCCAGTTTTACATGACACTACCAGACAAATATCAGAGGTTCTTGTTTAGAGAGATGTAAATGTTTGACTTGTAATGACATCTGTAGGTTGGGCAGTATTAAACTTCTGATTTAAGATTTTTTTTTCATTTAACGTACGCATGACTGCTAAACCAATAAATTTAGTGAAACGCTATGTCAACCTACATCTTCAGCATTAAGGCACATACATTTCCCCTACTTTTACAATACACGTAGCTCTTTCTTTAATGTTTGCATGAGTATTCATGACCTATACCAGTAAATTATTCACAATATACTGCAAAGCATGTCTTCGCAGACTGTAGCTTGCTCCAGTATTCCACTGCGCATAAAAATTTGATGTGCAAGTAATGGTGGAAAAGGGGAAAATGCTTCAGAATATAGTAGAGATAATAAACAAAACAGATTAAGCGACTATACTGAAGTAACCCTCAGGCAAAATGACAAGCCGGTAAATTACTTCAGTATTTTCCCCTCCGTGAGCAAATAACAGCTAAGGACTTACTGTTAGCCCAAACCAGGTCAAAAAGTCCATGCAGGAGAAAGTCTAGTTTTATCTGCCTCTGGGACAGAAAGTATAAAGAGATCTAGAAGTAATTTGCAATGTGCCTCTGATGTGCTTCTCCCCTCCTATTTTGATTTTTAAGTAATAATTCTTTTTGGACAAGTCCAAGTATGGCTCATGATTGTGTCCTAAAAGCTCTAAATAAGTTAAGAAGCAAGATAGGCTAATTATAAGGAAAGACACAAATTAATTAAAGGCTTAATTAAATAAACTTTTTACCAGTAATCACCATCTATTAGATGTTTATAGGCAAAGTAAGAATATTTGACTTTGCTTCCAAGTTCCAAAGTAGCCTCAGACAGGCAGTCACCATACAAATGAGTATGGGAATACTGGTAAAAATAATATTTACAGTAAGTCATTCAGAAGATTTTTGAAAAGAAGATAATTTTGAAAGGCAAACACATTTTGTAAAAAGTTTTTAAGTAAAAGAATTATTTGATCTGAAGTCTGTTGAAGCCCATGCAAAAACTCTCATTGACTTCAAAAGAGTTTGGATCAAGCCTTCAGTGAACAATATTCTTCTTTTTCTATAGATTATGGAATTACAGATAGAGAAAACCTTTACCAGAAAGACATGTTGGTTATTTCTTTTCGTTGTAGGATTGTTACCAAGCCTATGAGAGCATCATTTTCAAATGCACCAAAGCTATTTAAGGAGTTCACCTCTCAAAGAACCACACATTTCTAACTCCTTTAGTCACTTCTGAAAATTTTATGTGACTATATGTTCTCAAGAGGCACAAAAAGGACACTAGAATTTGAATCCTCTAATGGTGTACTTTCGTGTATTGCTCTGCTTTTCTACGAGTCGATACCCCAAACTAGCTGACAAACACCATACTCCGCAGTACTGTCATATGCATCGTTTTCCTTTTGTCTATTTTGTCATAAAGAGCTCTGTTAAATAAAACATTGTTTCAATTCTTATAACAAGACATATGAGTTGACAGCTTTTAGTTTTGTTTAAAGGAAATACTTGAGCTGAGTGAATAATTCCTTTGTGAATAATTTATTTGATGAATTTTGCTATTTCCCTGTTTACAAATTGTTTGTACAAATGGTACAGCCATCGGGGAAAAAAAACCCTACTGCAGTGGGAATAGGCAGAGATTCCTAAAAAATCACAGAATAAAATAATTTCTGTAAGTTCTTTACATCATCCTATAGACTTCTGTAGCTAGAATATGATTCCTGTACATTTCTCTTCATTGGCTGACTGTAATAGGCATTAAAGACTTACTTTCTAGGAAAAATTATGAAAAAAATTGCATCGTCAATCAAAACTGCAAATTTTATCTGTTCTTCATTTAACATATCATGCCATCACAGAGCTTGAGCTGATGCGGTCACCTTAAGACGCAAGTAAAATTGCAGTGGTAATTCAACAAAGGGAAAACAAAGCTAGTTTTCCTCCATATGTGTCATGATGCTTTAAACATCATATATTATGCAGTGAACTTTGTACAATCAGTTATCAGGTTGGGAAGTCTTTAGCAATGGTTTTGATCTCCACTTTATTAAGGATTTTCCTATATTAGCAAGTTACAAAGTTAAAAAAAAAATTGGCGATACTTTAGTACAAAAATGGCTAATCCAACAATAAAGAAATAAAAAATAAAGAGCAGCAGAGTAACTTCCTCAACCAACTAAGGATTTCATTGGTACACACAGTGAAGAATTTGCTAGGAGTCTCCACAAACTGCATTTCTGCATTTTGCTGCCTCTCCCTATATTTCTCTTGAGGCTTTACTACCTTAATAATTTCTGTGCTATGCATTGCTCCCTTCTTTCAGCATTTCATATTAAGTTTCTGGCCATGTTAAAAATAAGCTTGTTAGGCTGCCTGGATAGATGGTAGGTTCTTCACTCTTAAAAGCCTCATTCATTCTCCTGCTGATGACCCTTGGTTTATCAGGGAAAATACCTACTTTCTATTATATATAAAAACAAGTAGAAAGCTGAACAATAAATCCTGGATGTTGAATAGCATAATATCAAGTAAATGGAAGTATATTTAAGGTTTTTAAAAAAAAAAAAAAAAAATCTCCTTTCTACTCAACAGGCAACAGAAGTATTCCTGAACATATGTGATAGCATACACAGAGAAAGAATATGGCCTTGAAGGAAAAATGCTGTCAAAAAGGTATTCCGCTATCCAAGTGATCAAAGACTTAACAGGATATAGAGGTTTAAGTGTGCTGAAAGAAATAGCAGATAGTAATATTTTTTTAGATAGAGAACTGTGATGGTGCATTCCCCCTCTGCCCCGCCTGGACCACTCTACGATCTCAGGAACCCTTGTTAGGCCTTAGCTTTTGTGTAACGAGTTGGGCGGTTAAGCGTCCCTTGACTGTACCAGGCACTCTTGCATGGCTGAAGTGGGGAGCGGCACTGACCGTACCAGGAACTCCTGTTGCCTGACCAAGGTAGGGAACGAGAGCAGGGATAATTCATCATCCCTGACAGCCTTGAAACATTCCCTACCTGGATCGTAGCTTGAGTGGAACGGTACCATTGTTACTGTTCCGGATTGTGGCCAGGATGGAAATTTGCTGATGACTAAAGCCAATCATCTTGTGATAAACAGTGGTCCTACGTGAGACCCTTTGAGCTCTCCTGGACCCCAGCAGGCTGCACCCAGAATCTCCCTCTGAGTGGGACACCTCTAAGGGTTCGCGAACTCTTGAGTTTGTGATATTCAGAGGACTGTCGGGACCTGGGCTGAAACACTCCTCGGGGCTCAACCCTTCACCCGTTGAGAAATGCCAAGACATTTAACATGAGTATTTCGCAAGACTCGAGGGGAATTTTTAACAGGTGCCTTTATCTTGCTTTGGGCCCTTGTGTGTGTGTGTATGTGAATTGATTTAGATAACCCTTGTGTGTGCGTGTGAATTGATTTAGATAACCAATAGTAAGCATAATCTGTAATTAAGTCACTGTTGTGATTGTAGTAGACCTTATTAACTCACTTTGTAAATGTTAAATTAGTCAATGGTTAAGTGCTGCTAAAATCTTGTGATCCAGCTTAGAACTGTGAATGAATTTTAGATTACTGCTAAACACATATAATCCCTTAGACATAAACCGTTGACCAAGTCTGAGACGAGGGGTAGATCCAAGCTGCACCTAGACTCCTCTCTGAGAAGGAGTTTAGAAAGCAAGGGGGTCTACTCTGAACCTCGTGACTCAACGGGAAGGTCTCCTTACCCTTTTTGTATTAGACGTAAACCATTGTCCAAGTTTGAGACTAAGATTGGATCCAGCCAGGTCTTCTCTGAACCTTGTGACCCAACGGGAGGGTCTCCCTTACCCTTTTTGTCCTCAGTCTCTGTATAAATCATTCCAACTCAATTCTAACACGATTTTCCTTTGTATGCTTAATCCATGTAATAAGTAATAGAGTGAACTTTGCCATCGAATTCTGTTAAGTCGCGATTTTATAAATTTCTATTAAAGTCACTTTTTGCTAATACCTTTGACGATGATTCTTCAAGCGGCCTCCAAACCACTCATTCGCGACAAGAACAGAGGAGAATCTAGAATGAGGCTTGTTTATGACATTAAATAATATCACAGACTGACAAAATACAATTCCCTGAAGACAGTCAGTAACTTGACCCCACTAGCACTATAAGAACGTTTTAGTGATTATCATGATGACTGAAAAAATTCTGGATGTTCTCAGATAAATAGGTATGAGGTGAAATAATGCTGCATTTGAAGGCAGAGGAAGTTTTGCCATTGGCTGCAAGGAGCTAGGAATTCACTCAGGAAATCTCACAATCAAACTTCAAACATGAAATAAATCTGACTCTTTTTTTAGAGCAGTTTAATGCCACTGCAATTTCACTTACTTCAAACAGTTATCCCAATTTACATCACTCTACCCAAGAAAAAAATTATGACTGCCCATAACAGGCTGTACCTAGTCCCTAAGCAACATCTTATGCTACCTGTGAGGTCTTCCTAAGCAGCATCAAGGGATGTTTTACTTGGCATCCCTAGAAAAAGGGCCATAGCTGCCTACATGAAGTATATTTGCGTGATTTAATTAACAAAAAGATGTTAATTATGATTCTCATTACCATAAGGTAGCATTATACAGCTCCTAAAAATACAACCTTAGTGAAAGCAAAAGCATCTCAAAAGCCTTCTATGAACCTAATGTATTAATAGTAGATACTTCTGGAAACCTACAGCAATTTACCGTTCTCTCTTTAAGTTAGTCCTGCTGGGCTGATATACTGGATATCTATGATTAGCTGGTGTTATAATTAAGGAAGCAATGTGATCTGAATGAAAATTCAAGCAGCAGAGTTCAAATCCTAGACGTACACAGATTTCTAGCATTATCCTAGAGAGTCTTAGCTGCTTCTCCTCAGCTTTTTCTATATGTGAATATAATATTTTATTTACTTTACAAGAATATTATGCAACTGAACTAATGTCCACAGAATCTCTGCCTGAAGCAAAAAAAGTATTACACAAACACACATCTTATTTAAGGAGGAACTGAGCCTTTTAAAAGGAAAAATTTCAGACAACTTCCACTCCAAATTCTCTTAGTTTGATATGAAAAAGGTACCTGGCATAGAAGCAATTTGAGATTCACAGAGCTGACAGATCGATGCCACAGGGGTGATAAAGAGCCCCCCAACATATGCACACTTTATACCTTAATAACTGGAAAACAGATTATGAAGTAGAGGAATGAAATTTGCTGATGATGCAAAAGTGGAACCAAATGGAGGTAAGGGAATGGCTGAAGTCAGAACAGAGCCAAAATCAGTAATATTTAGAGAAACTTAGGAGCAGTGGTTCTGCAAATTTAATATAGAGATCCCAGAGATAACAAGGTCACAGAGAAAACTACAGGAACTTTTAAGTCAGATGCTGCAAAATTGAAACAGAGGATAAAATTTACACTAGGAGCTATGTGAACAAAATCCCCGAACTTGCCATACTAAGATCAGAATGGTGCTGATTCTTATTCACATCTGGTCCTTCCCGTTCTCCTTCCTCTGTAAAAAGATTTGAGTATGGATGTGAATGTTATGGATCCTTATTCTACGCCCCTTAAACCACTCAGGCCACGTACAGGGGCTTCATGCCAATCAGAACTAGTAGCTCAGATTTCTGCTTGAGTATGAGCATCTATAATGACAAAGTCGGTGGAGTTGTTCAAGAGCTGAAATAAGCCCAGTGACTTCACTGGGAATTTTGAATGAGAAGAAATTACAGGTTTCAGCCCGGAAGATTAGAAGATTTGAGGCTGTAGTTCCAGCTGACGCACAAATTTATTTTTACCACCTTTTACGTGCCACTTTGCCTTCTGCTTCCAAATTGCTGCATCGTGAGAAGTAGCAATCCTAATTATCCTGACACCCTTACTCATACTGGACAGCACTTACTTGCATGATAAGCGCTGTTGAACTGAGCGTGGATAAGAATCAGTGTGGATCTCTAAATCACTGGGACGTACACAACCATGACCTAACTTTACGGATGGGTCACGCACTGAACCTGAACACTGAACAGGGAAGAATCTAGTTCTTCTCAGAAGAGTTTCATACGCTAATCTGAAAGGCAACCTAATCCTAAGAAATAACAAAATGCAGTTTCACACTTTGTGCTAGAGGCATGCAGAATTACAGATAAGAATTCACCCTTAATGAAAATCAATGGGACTTGCCGTCCTAAGTCACTTAGGCGCTTTTCAATATTTAACCTAGGTCTACTCCCACTGGGATATGATTTTCATAATTACCTGCTGTTGGCCTCACTCTGTTGCGAATGAGTTTAGAGGCCGCTTAAAGAATCACCATCAAAGGTATTAGCAGAAAGTGATTTTAATTGAGATTTATAAAGGTGCGACCTAACAGAGTCCGATGGCAAGGTTCACTCTATTACTTACTACACAGATGAAACATATAAAGGAGAATCATCTAAGGGTTTATATCTTGGGGACTATATGTTTATCAGCAGTCTAGGGTTCATTCACAGTTTTAACAGCACTTAATCATCAACTAATCATTAACAAACTTTAGCAGCACTTATTCATTAACTAATTTAATATTTACAAAGTGTTAGTAAAGTCTACTACAATCACAACTTAATCACAGATTATGCTTACTATAAGTCCACACATACACACAAACAGAAAGATATATACACACACACAAAAGGTATACCTGTTGAAAATTCCCCTCGAGTTCAGTGAAGAAATATTCATGTCAAATGTCTAGGCATTTCTTCTCAATGGGCGAAGGGTGGAGCCTCAAGGAGTGAGGGTATCAGCCCAGGTCCCATCGTCAGCTTTCGGCAACGGTCCTCTAATTATCGCAGACCCGAGAGGTCGCGAGCTCTGAGAGACGTCCCACTCGGAGGGAGATGCTGGGCGCAGCCCGCTGCGGTCCAGGAGAGCTCAAAGGGTCTCACTTGGGACCACCGTTTATAGGTTTGCAAGATGGTTGGCTTTAGTCATCCGTAAATTTCCATCCTGGCCGCAGTCCCAGGTGATAATTACTAAAAAATTCTCAAGGTTTCAGTGTTGTTCCACTTGAGCTACAACTCAGATAAGATGACACCTGGGCCCGGCAGTAGGAGTACGTTCCCAGCCTCAGCTATGCAGTTTCTGATACAGTCAAGGAGCACTCAACCGCCAGACTCAGTACACCAAGGCCGAGGTTTCATGGGAATTTCTGAGATCAATAAGCAGCCTGGGGGGGGGGGGGGGGAATGCACCACCACACACACTGCTCCTGCTGAAATCAACTGCTGTTTTCCACTGACTTCAGGAGGAACAGTTGAGTCACTGCTGAAGTCTTTAACAAATTCCAACCTTACTGCATAAAAATTTAAAAAATTAAAATATTCAGAGTGTAAGTCTATTAAGACCATTAGGAAACTATATTACAATATTTTTCTTAAGGACTCTAGATTTCTTTTAGACACTGTGCAAAGAGGGGCAATTTTCTGTTCTTACATCCCCTACAAAATTAAATACTTTGCAAACACAGAAAATATTCCAAAGCATGTATCATTCCAAATATAGATCAATCTTTCACACCAGTAATATTAGTTATGCAAGACAAGGCAAATCTGGAAGACACAGGCAAAGAAGAAAGAAATACAGATATTATGCAAATAACAATTTTCCCCAAAATGTAGTAACAGTGACTACTAAAACCTAACCTGAAGCCATATTAATCCACTCTTCACAAAGAACTGATGTAGTAAATAGAATAAAAATGGTAACAGTGATAGTCTCATTAGCAGACCTGGGTAGCAAATTATGCGACCTTTCATGCTGAATTAATCTCCCCTCCCCCCATTCATTTATACCTCCTGCTGAGAAAAAAAAATCAGTTTGAGGCAGACTGATTGCATTGACCTTCTTTCAGTTAAATTAAACCTGCTGTAAAACTAAATTGGCAAACCTCAAGTCATCCAGGCATGATGATCACACATAGACACAGGTTTTGGGGCGGGGGGGCGAGTTCTCACGTGTTTCGAGTTATGAAAGGCTAAAGTTGGTCAAAAAAACGTAAATAATGCTAAGAAAGAGAATCCAGGTGGTCAAAGAGTAATCATACAACGATAAAAGACTTCAGTTAAGGTCAGCAAATTTCCAGGACCTGGGACTCTACTGAAAAAGAGACTGTAGACTACGCACACCTACCCATACACTCTGCTCAGGAGCTTCTCAGCATGTGAGGAGCCACGCATACAATTCCCACAGATCAAAGAAACATCATTCCCGTGAGTTCAAATTACTCCCTGTTTCTATGTGTGGTGTTTTGTTTTGTTTGGGGTGGGGAAAGGGGGGGTGTTTGCTTGTTTTGGTGTTGTTTTTCAAAATGCGTTTGTTTTAATTTAAGTGAACTCTAGGCTTTTTTGTTTGAGGGGAAATTGATAGGCACGGACACAGACACGCTCATCTAAATGAAGGTTGTTAGGAGCATAGTTATGCGCTTTTCTGTAGAAACGAATTGAAAAATAAATCTAATTTCCTTCTGCCTCTTGCTGTTACTTGCCATAAGTCATAGTTCTGACTGTTCCCTCAGAAGTGCAGAGGTACTCGCTTAACTTTAATTTCTCAAGAGTGACAACACAGAAGTGCTTTGCCAGTGACCCAGACTTGCACAGCAGTAAAGAATTGACTTAACAGACTTAGACCAGATGGTTACATGTCAGAACAAGGTAGTACAGCCTTTCTGGAGCAGAAGGGAGAACAAGAGGTAATCCACAGTCCTGACGACCTCAGAGCGAGCAGATTCATGAATGAAGTTTAGCTCGTTTTTTGTGCCCAAAAGTTCCAGTATATTTAGGCTATTTAATAAATTTAAATACATTGTAAGACACAGTAATTTTTTTCCTTGATTTTATTCATTTTGTGCCATACTACATACGGTTCTTTAAGAGGTTTCTTTGCATTGCTGACATCTAGTATGACATCTCACTGCACAGCTGTTGGGACACAGCCTTCACATAATACACAACCTTAGATCCTTCATTCATTGATCTGGCAGCTTTCCTCCCTCGCCCAAGTTCAAGTTCCCTCAGCCAAACATCAGCAAAAATGCCTTGTTTCAGAATAGCTCAGTTTGCACTTGTGCTCCTTTCAGCTCTCAAATTCCATTTCATTGGTTTAACGCTTATATTCTTAGCAAGGTTACATGCTTAAAACAGACCTGTTAAAAAGTGAGCTATTAGGAAACTATTTTTGAAATATAAATACACACATATTTTACACACAAACAGGCTCTTCGTCAGCAGATAGAGAATTTTGTTCAACTAGTGCTGTTCCTGAGTCTTAACTACGTGAGGCTTTTAAAGTGTTGTAAAGACAAAAGATAAAGTAAAACCAAGTCAGCAGAGCTTTTCCCTTCTGGATTACATGAGAACTTAGACCTCTTCTCTAATAAATTTACTTTGACAGCTGCTAAAAAATTTACCAAGCTTGACAACATGCACAGAAAGCAAAATAGGACAGAGAATTGTGTGGGCTTTCCTGCTAACCCCAAGAAAATCTGTTTATTTTAAAGAAATAATATTTCATTATATTTGTGTGGTAAATTTCAAATGATAGGTTTGTTAGCTACATTCTATTCTCCCACAGGTGCTATTTTATGTAGTCATTTTGTAGACAATGTATTCTTCTCTCATACATAGCTCTGAGGAATAAATGAGAGTTCAGTTTGAGCAAGCGCTGGATTGTATTTGGAATATAAAATACACTGCCTTGTCAGGAAAAGTAACTTCTCCTTTTCAGACTAAGATAAAGCAGAAGAACAGTGCTTTGATGATTTCTACAATGAATTTGGAGAAATGACTTTGAAGAATTCTGAGCTTCTCAGAATTTCACTTTCAGCTACAAAAGAAGATTAGTTTGATTTTGTACCTATATGGATTTGAATCCATCTCACTTTCCTCCTTAATGCTTCCAAAGTGCTAATGGCAGCGCAAAAGACTTCAGTGGTTCAACATAAATGAAAACAAATTGCAGGAACTGTGGCCAAGCTAAGTACTGGGACTGCTGCATGTCAAATGAGAGTCAACTGTTTACTCTGCTAGCGTTCAGTGCAGATTGCTACATTGATTTGTTTAAACTACACACCGCATTAATATTTCTTATCTCATCCCAAAGCCTCGGCTCTATCAAATTTGGAAGGCGATAACCCAGTATATTATAGGAAGAACATGTGCTATCAAGTAAAGCTTTAAATGTGATTGACTGAAATATATTGATTTTGCATGGTTGGACTTGAAATGTAATTTTGAACAGAAGACAAAGGGTAGTAGCTCACTACTGCTGCAAAGACCGCACGCGTGAAGCAACAGAAGAAAATTTCTTGACTATATAAAATACACGTTTCCTAATTGTTAATCACCTTTGAAAGACCACTTTCTTTTGGTGCTTGTTTGTTTTTCTATGTGCTCAAAGTGAAACATTTAAAACTAATTATGGCTGGAAAGAGAAGTTCCTGAGCAATATTTATGTCATACCTTAGGAGGGCACTGCAGAACGCAAAGGGACACAGGAGAAATGTAGGATGTAACAGTTTCTTCACAGAGTTTACAGGGAAATTTAACATTTAATCTTAAAGAGATTCCCCCCCCCGGCTGATAGGAGATAAATCATACCCCAGTACAGCAGGCCAGAGCATCCCAGACATAATCTAAGCATCTAAAACATTCCTCATCTACTTTCAGAAACTGATTAATTAATGGCATATAAAAAGTCACTTTACTACACATGCGAGTACCATATATTCACTTTATTTCACCATGAAAAATTACTGATTTCAGCATCCCTTAGAGATTTTAAGAGTGTGTGTCCATGAACTTCTTTTCCTAACTGAAAACATGCTAGAAAGTAAAGATTTCCTCAGATCCCTAGATAAATCGATTTAAGTCACACTTGTAGGTTATTCTGCAAAAATGACATCTGGCAGGATAGACTTTTTTTTTTTTTTAAATTAATCCATTTCTTTAAAAGCTGTAAGTGGAGAAAGAGGAACGATTTTATCAAATAATCTTATTCCTCGCTCTCTTAAATGTCTTAAGTTATCAACGAATGAAGGAAGACTTTACAATGTGTTTCCTCGAGCAATTTCTGCTGATAAAAAATTTATCTGGACCAACTCTTGCAAAACATCTAAAATCCATGTATTTTCACTGGGTAGATTATCAGTAAAAGATACTGAATAGAACAATTCAAAAAAATTGGGAGTTCCTTTAACATACTAATTGGAACACGTTCACATTTTTTTTCCCTGGTCTGTTTTTTTTCTTTTTCTTTTTTTTTCCTCCCCCTAAGGCTTCATGGACTTTATGAATGTATTTCCAGCTAAACAGAATTCAGATACAGCAATAAATAAAATACCTCCAGAATTCAGATATGGCAATAAAGCCTACTTCAATTAACCCACTCAAAAGGACCCTTGGTTCCTCTAGAGATCTTCTTTAGCACATTTGACAAATACTGGGTTCTGTGCTACTAGGTTGAAGGGTTTCTTTTTAGTCCCCATCAAGTTTGGTTATTTTTGCACCTTCTGTTTTGCATTTATAGTTGCAGACATTGAAGACACTACTGGGAGCATCTGTCTCACTCTACCACAGCATTGTCCCAGCTGTAATTGTATTGTGGTCTACGTAGTGGGAGGCAGATTACTTTTTTCCAAGCAAAAGTATATTTCAATATTCTTGCTGCTTCACAGACTTTTGTTGGTGGTGACATATTCTGGAATTATGAACTGCAAAATGTACCCTTTTTAATGTCGGTAGAGTGATAATTTTAAGAGACTGAGCCAAAAAAAAAACAAAAAAAAAAAAAAAAAAAAAAAAAAAAAAAAAAAAAAAAAAAAAAAAAAAAAAAAAAAACCACCAAAAAAAACAAAAAAACAAAACACCACACACAAAACCAAACCAAACCAAACAAACCACAAACCACACATACTGCAAGCAGAAAAGACTAAATCGGTGAGTAATCTAAATAACCAGGGCTTGAGGACCGGCAATTAGAAATACCAAGTGAATCTAAGAAATTAGCATTTATAAGGTATAACGAAAGCAATGTGACCTTTGAATTGGCATAAACAAAGAAACCACAATACATGACCATGACACAGAAGTAGATATACACAGGGAAATCCCAACATTCAAAGGAAGGAAAAGAATTTAGTGTTAGAAATGAAAGAAGTGCATGGGCTGCGTGAAAGGAGTTGATCACGTCAGACCAGCACTCTGTGGACAACTGACCATACCACCAAGGGCATGAACTGATGTTATGGTATTTCTCTGGGCAGCCAAGCTGCCTTAGGCACCTGCTGTGTACACAGATATACCCTAGACCAGTGCTAATACTGGTGCCTAGACAGCATCCGCAGAGAGGGTGGTAATTTTGTACATGATTCAAGACCCTTATGAGTCAACCAAAAGCCCTAAACCAGTCCTCAGTGAAGAAATGCTTTCCTGCATAGAGCTAGTCCCCTCAAATTGAGTGACACTACGGGCGGTAGCGGGAAGCTTACACCACAGTGGAAAATATTGTGAGACAAGCTGTTCTCAAGAGATTTCCACAGCAATTTTCCACCTTAACACATCAGACCCTACAGAGCGAGTTTCCGAGCATCTGTATCGCTATACCTCAGGATTACTTGGTTCAGAAAACAAGCTTGCCTGGGTGTTAGAACAGAAGTGACAGAAAAGCAGGTGAACAGCGAGGTTCATTAATCAAAGTCTGCTTGCTTTTAACTTTCAGGTGGTAACCATAGCTCGAGGTCACCTCTTAAGAACTTAATCTTATAAACCCTGACAAGTGCGTATCTGGTCAAAGCTAATCTCTGTGGGTTTGTACATGTTACCCATTACAGCTGTTATCCGGTGCAATCACTCCTCATCAGAACGTACCAGATCATACAAACTGGTGCACACACTTACTCAAGGACACCAGCATTCAAGCTGGGCAGCAGTCACACGGAGAAGTCAACAGCAGTACAGACCCAGGCTACAACAACAGGCTCCCAGTTCAGCGGCACTTAGGAGGCTGTCTTCGTACTTCCTGGGGGGAAGTCTATACATACATAGTCACACGAGCAAAGTCATAACCAAATAACGCTACTGAACACAAAAATCTTGCGGTGTTAAGACAAACACATCTAGAGTATAGATCTGTGACTCATGAAGAAAATCAATTATCTACACATTAGTTAATTTAAACTTTCTCAGAGTTGAGTATATAATTTGCAACGAGCAGTTGCCCTATGAAAACAGACACTTTTTGTCAGCCAGGATTTTCCCACTTTTATTCACTTTTCTACTGCTCATTCTTTCTCTCATATTTTGTATGTATCTGTGAGATCCATATACATATATTCACATACAAATAGAAACAAGCACAAGAAGTAAAGAAAATCCAGACTAGATATCTGATATAATAGCTTGTCTTATTGCTCAAAACTTACCCAAAGAGAAGGAAATGTTTTGAGTGCATTTAACTCCCTTTGACATCAGCTTTTATTTAGTTCAGCTGGAGGTCAATGGGAACTGAGTGCCTTCAGCAACCTGGGAAGGGCATTTAGCATTTTACAGGGCTGTAACTTGTAGCTATTTATGTAATTCAATCGGGCAAGACCTATAAAGTCTGATGACACTAAAAGGGTCTGCTCTTGAAAGATGCTGAGCATGCTTACTGCTAAGGAGACCCCAGCCTCGTGTTCATGTATGACAGCGCAGGTACTTCTTCCACCAGCTTCGTGCTAGCACAGTCTTTTCTCTTCTTCTGTCACAGCTAATACATGAAGATTACAAGCCCAAGGACCTACCAAATATACCAGCAAAGTGACTTCTCTAGACCCTATGGAATTAAACAAGGATCAATTTTGACCCTGCATTTTGGGAGAAAATAAATTTCTAACCCTTGAAATTACGTTGAATCTTCTGTAAACACTGGTAGTTGATATGCCTCTGGTACACCCTGTATGCTTGCTGTGTAAGCCTATAGCTTCTCGTTTTTGTCTGATTCCACTCTCGGACCCAACACGTGCTTGTGTTCCTTAAAGGCAGGGAAAACTCTTCCACGTTCAAAGAGCAGAACATGACTTAGGCACCTTTCTCCTGTTTATCTCCCTTGGCTCATAAAATGTGCATGGGATGCTATAGACACAAAAGAAATTCTTCCCCTTTATGGTCACATAAGACCTTCATTTTGAAAGAACAGCTCTTAAGCAACAGTACATACAGGAATCATATTCCAGCATTGTGCATCTTAAATTAAAAGGAAGGCTTATGGGTAGTTGTCAATCATAAGCATTGCTTTTACCCATACACTACAGGCTTCTTTATGGCCACTGAGCAGTGGAAGGGCTACAAAGGATCCCTCAGCAAACGTCTGGAAATTGAATTTTTGTCCTAATAAAAGTCCACAGATCTGAGAAAGCAATTCCGTTCATTTCAGTCGGGAGCAGTTTCTCTGTCAGGCACCTGTTCTTCCAGAGACAGAGCTTTCATGGAAGGTTTAGCTACGTTGTCAATGATGAAAAACGGCAGAATAGCTGTTCTGTTTTTACTGTGTTGTGTCTACAGTGCTTCTGAACAAGCTGCTGAAAGGGATGTGTCAGGCAGGAACATGGCAATATTCAAATAACTGCTTTCTTAATAGAGGGGGAAAAAATGTTTTGAGGACACAGCTTATCTAAATGATTATTTTGGTTTAGACAGCCTTGCATTTCACTGTCAATTACATGCAAATTTTAACAGGCTACAAATACCAAACCAGCAAAGGAAAAAAAAAAAACCACCACCAAACATGAAATAGTTCCCTCTGTTTAAAAATAAGAATGGTTGAATAATGACTGACGCCTACATCTTCCAAAAAAAAAAAAAAAAAAAAAAAAAAAAAAAAAAAAAAAAAAAAACAACAAAAAAAAAAAAAAAAAAAAAAAAAAAAAAAAAAAAAAGCTTTAAATACAAGGCTCAGATTTATAGGGTAGTAATAATGGATCATACTCTCAGGACTGCCCAGAAGCACAGAGCAGCCTTAACTAGCTACCTGTGGATTCCCCTGAGTTACACATTTCTCTAGATGGAGAAAATTCTTTTGACCCTCCCAACCTTTTCATTTTCTTTTTCTTTTGTAGTGCATATAGTATTCTTGTTTCTGACATTTCTATTTCTCTCAGAGAGAACGAAAGAGACCCTGTCAAAATTTAGAAGTACAA
This sequence comes from Phoebastria nigripes, assembly GCA_035582835.1. Taxonomy (NCBI): domain Eukaryota; kingdom Metazoa; phylum Chordata; class Aves; order Procellariiformes; family Diomedeidae; genus Phoebastria; species Phoebastria nigripes. Next base: position 994,414 of record JAYKAV010000822.1, on the reverse strand, counting down.
AACATTTCAGATTGCCCAAATTGTCCTGCAAAAGAGACAGCATGCACTTTTCTCTGAATTTAATGTGTAAATTTCAGGACTGATTTTCCAGCTGGATCTATAGGTGTGTACATATATGTTGTTATCGCTTTTCTATCAAGGTTGCTAGGCTGAGATCTTAAGAAATCAGATGTTCTTTATGCAGCCATGCTGATGAACATGCAGTAGCCTCTTTCCCTAAAATTGTTATTTTCCCTCTTTGCTGACATTTCCAAGTCACACAACATCACCTAACACTCTTTCTTGGATCCGTTTTTGGAGACCAAGCACACCCTATGCTTTTCCGAATGTGTTTAAAAATCTTCAGTTTTTCCCTCCTGTGATGCCGCTGTTGGTCTGTAGACAACTACAATTTAATACAATCCTTTTACCTAACAGTGAAAATCCTTCATCTAACATTTACAATTCCGAAGCAACCTGACCTGTACAAAATGTTTGGGTCAAAACTACTATTCTGCAGACCTAGAGAGGGGGTTAACAAGAGTACATCTAACCTGAATCACATCTGAGGCATCTCCTCCTATCATTTGAACTTCTTCTATTTAGAGACTTCTGGATCTTAAAATTGATTCTCTAAAACATTTAAGCTAGATGCTGCAAGTTTAATAAAATAGATAATATGCCTGCTGTGCTATAGAGAACACATTTAATTGGTCCCATACATCACTGGAATGAAAGTACATCTACCAAGTTGAGATGGTTCCTCCTCAGTCTTTAGCCTAATGAGATTGGTGAATTTTTCCTTCCATTCTTAAAACCCCGTGTTATTTTCAAATGTACACTATCATGTTTACCTGTAGCATCTCTTGCTGATGTTAATGGCCATTATATGAAACCTTTTATGAGAGGTTAGAAAAAGTACACAAGAAGAAAAAGAGGAGGACTCGAAATAAGTGGAAAAAAGGTAAAAATTATAACATATGAAGTAAAAGCAGTGTTTAAATATTGGGTTTGGGTGAGATTGGGGTTTATTTTATAACAGTATCTCTAAGAGAGCTTGTCAGGAACACATCACTGCTGCCCTGGGTACCACACAACAAACAGCCAACTTTGAATAAGCCCACACTACAGAACGACCTAAGAGCAACCTAAGAGTCTATTGCAAAAAAATAAATAGCAGTTACCTGATTTTGAGTAGTCTCACGGTAGTGTTTTAAATAAGAATAAGGACTAAGACATAAGCAACTTCTGAAGGTAGGTTTTATGAAGATGAAGCCTTTTAAATGCTTGTCATGATGCTGTACGAACTTGCAGCCATCCTCTTAGTGCTTTGCAAAACCAAGACCTTGGAAAACAAGCCTCTGGAGCAAGATACTGCTAAAAATAAATAACTTTTTTTTTTTTTTTTTTAGTATTTCATTAGGCAGTTGAAGTTATCTGCCTTATACAATACTGCACTCAGAGTTCAGACAGCAATGGAGCAATTCCTGCTGTACTACAGATGTCCTCGATGACACTATTACTGCCCATTTTGGAGGGGAATTTAAGGAACGTGAACATTAGTGAAAGTGCTGATGTTAAACCAGTATTAAAAACATGTGTTGAAAACTCACTGTTTTAAATTGCTGTGAAAAGCCAGTGAGGTAAAGGGCCAAGGGTTACCTTAGCCTCAGCTGTGAATGTCTACTATTGTTCACTTAAACCACACTTTTAATATCAACTTTATTCCTTCTGTTCTCTTAGTTATTACCTAGGACTACCAGTGCTTTTTATTAGTTTAGAGTCTTGTGATTTTATCCAGCAATTAGCTCTAGAGCAACAGATTTCTGCCAAAGGAGAGCGTGCAATTGCCCAAGCGCATTAATTCTGGGCTGATGGAAGTAAAGGGGATTTTTTTACTGCAGACTTCCGCGGGCCTGAGATTTCACCCTGGGAGTCTGCCAGCAACGCAGTTCGCTGACAGATTACTGTCTTCTGACTCGGTATTGGAATATCAATACATACAATCACAAAAAGTAATTAGTGACACCGTATTCTTCAAACAGACCTTTTGCTCTGTATCAAACTGCCGAACTAGCAGAGTTAATTATTCTACTGTGAGATTACAAGAGTACTTTAATGCTGCATCTTAATGTCTCTATTATCTTTCTGCTAGGGAAATACCTGCAGGCTCCAAGGAGAACCACCTCAACTTTTCAGACGTTGCATATCTGCATACAATAAAAGCAGCTTTTCCCTGGGACTCAAGACAAAAAGTTTCTCTGAAAAGTTTGTTGAGAAAAACCTGTTGAGACTCACAACTGCATGCAACATGATGGTTTATTGGCTGGCCAATACTTCAGGCCACAGTATTCTCAGTCAGTCAAGTATGGAACAACATCAAAGCAAAAACTAATATAGAAAGACTTGTGCTTACTCAGTGGCTTAAGTCTGCAAACCACTTTTTGCAGAAGGACTTATTCTGGAACTTTGTTCACTAAATATTCATTTCGAGAGGAAATGGAACTAATATCTTGAAGTCTTACAAAGAATAATCAGGAGGACTTTGTGGCACTGCCATGTATTAATCCAGTCTAACTAAATGTATTTCTCCTCTTAGGCTCAGAACACTGCCGCTAATGAGATTTTACAGTCCATGCCAAATATCTTCATATCAATTTTCTTATTTTTAAGAAAATTATGAACAATGTATTTTTCTCTGTATCTCACAAACTAATTCTCTTTCACAGGGAGAAATGCGAATAAATCCTAATGTTAATTATTTAAAATTTCTATTTATCTTTACATGCAAAAATAATGGCATTGACTGCATTAGGTGTCCCTAACAGAAGATTTAACACTGTATTGGAAGTAAAACTGCACCTTTAATTTCCATTTTAAATATTTAGATAAGATGCAAAACTTATTAATTGAATGAATCTGACTGAAAGATATGTTCACCTTTTGCACAGGGGCTCCTAAGTGAAACCACATTGCCAGTCTGCGTGCGTTTGTCCAGATCACGAACAACGTAAACTGCACACAATCAAATAGGTCTTGGCATTGCAAAAACCGTGTTTCATACTGGTAAGTGTTCACAAACAACAGAAAAGGATCCGTCTGAAAATCGGGTTCTTTCTTCTTACAACACAGACTGACATACAAATGATGCGACTCAACTCTCAGCATACTGTGCTCTGCATCTAATTTATACTGCCGTTTCAGCGCTGCGTCCTCACAAGGATCAGCTACGTTGTCATCTGCAGCAGTGATACGAGACGAACAGCGTTCCTGAACATTGCTCCTCACAGAGACAAACGGAGGGTAAATGAGCTCCAGCCTGCTCTCCTCCCTGCTCGCCTGGCAGGGTTCTACAAAGCTGGCGAAGAGGGAAACCTGGCATTGCCAGGTCACTCGTAATCTGCACCTGTAATCGTGGAATTCCCTGGGAGCCGCTCCTCAGGACTGTTAAATGGGGGAAAACGCACTAATGCCAACAAATACTTTGAACTGGGATGCAGATTTAATGAGGTCTCGGTTGGCCTTAATTCAAACTCCTCCTGAATGCAGAAGTTTTAATTCACAAGCCCATTTTTGGACAAACTTCCAACTGATGTAGAATGGCATTGCTTTACTCAGCGGTGGAAGCATTCGTTTTCAGTAGTTCTCTCTTTTCCAGTAGTTTGTTTTTTAATATATGTATATATATGCATGCATAAGCATGTATATATACAAGCTTATAGACACGTATACATAATAGTATATCATGTATATACAAAAATGGGTGAAAGGAAGCAGTAAAATGGTTGAGCTAAGAGTTGCAGGCTTTCATAATGAGTATGTGCGTATATATAGACACAGAGACATGTTTGATTACAGAAGAGTTCAGCAAGAAGTTCTTATCTTTGAAGTACAAACATCCAGGATCCTGATTTTCACAGTTGGTGCCAGGCAAATTGGCACCAGTGAAATCAACTGAGCTGGCAAAATTAGTAAGAGCTGAGGATCTGAACAGCCTTCGTGAATATAAATCTTATTCAGGTACGGAGAATGCACATTTTCAAAGACATTTAGGCATCCTAGAGTTTTGACAGCATGAGCTTTGTATATTTGTGTATATTTGTATATGTTTGTATATTTTTTGTATATGTTTTGTATATTTTATGTATATTTTGTATATTATACATATATAAATATATACGTATATATACATATGTACACATGTATGTATATACATATATACATATATAAATATATTATACATATATTTTGTATATTTTATGGGGGTTTTTTGTATATGTTTTGTATTTTTTTTTCCTCCTTCACATGGAAAAGGCAGCAATATACATGCAGCAATAAACCCTAACACCAAGGTGTTCTCAGGAATAACAGATCACTTGCCTAGCTATGAAAATAAGCTCAGGTTAAAATTCGTTGCTTTTTTCCAGCAAAGCAAATGATGCTAAGTGATTCAACTCTCACATCCATTTACAGAAACAATTATAAAAGAGGCAATAGCATATAAATCTCTTAAGCCCCAGCGTATCTTCCAATCCTGATTTAGAAAACAAATGCCTGCCTTGTGAAAATCATGTTTAATAATTCTTCTTATGGGCACTGCGCAGGGAAATGAAGAACTGTAGCTTTAGGCACATTTTGCACACTGCTGTGTTTGCCTGTCTCCCCGAACAGGAGTAAAAAACTACTGGAAATAAACATAACATCTGCATTTTCTCCCACTTCAAATTTTACAGCTAGCAGAGGTTTACATTTTATTCAAGGATGTTGTCAGGGGAGAGGGGAGGAACAACTGACCTTGGAATCAGTAACAAAAGTCTTGTCAAAGCCAGCTAAATATACAGAAGTTAAGCCTGAAACCATCAGATGCAGTGTTTCAGTTAAAAAAAAAAAAATCTCCAGTAGACCTTCAGAAGAGGGTGGGAAAGGTGAATTTTCTAGCTGCAATACTCAGCTGCAAAATGAGAAGATAATGTATTTCTAGTTCTTTCCTCTGGATTCTACAGCTTTTGTTCTAATAAGAACACAGCCAAATCCTTACATCATCTACTATTTAGATATTGTGATAAGCACACTACAACTACCATCGTAGGTCATTTGGAGCTAATACAGAGAATTTCTGTATTAAAAAAAAAATCTGAAAATAGCCGTTGACCCACCGCACCTAACCTTTACTGAGAAACGGAACAAGCCCCGCTCCTCTACAACCAGGAGCCTGCAACATCTGAAAATACAGTGGCTCTCACGCAATCAAAGTATCTTCTAATTAAAACAAAAATTTGAGTGGGTGCCATTAGGGAGAGAGAGAGGCTGGGAGGCTGAGGACACTGACTCTTTTTGTGTGCAGTAGCCACTCAGCAAGTCTTTCCTTTTCAGAAGCACGTATCTGGCCAGATTCTGTGAAATCAGCAGAGCTTCACCAGTTGACAAAGGATGAAGGTTTGTCACCCTGTGTGTGTAAAGCTGCTGGCATCTTCCTTCCAGTGTTTCCCCAGAGATTCATTGCTTTCTGGTTGTTCCATAGCGTCCTGTCATTTGTCTCAGATTTTTATTTCACTTTGATTTTGAGTGGAGTTGCAAATACACTTGGGTAAATAAGAGCTTCTTTGAATTCCTATTTTTGCTTCCTCCCCACCCTCAATTGGTTGCAGTCTGAAATGAATTTAAATTGTGGGTATGCTGAAAACATGGGAGAAATGTAAATTGAAAAGTTGAAATTAATGGTACTTTTAATCAAAAAACTGAATGGATATTTCAAGACAAAAAMCCAAGTTGTTTCAAGGAAAAAAAGGAAAACAGCAACGTGAAAAAGAAAACATTCTGATTTGGGGGAGATTATCTAAAAGGTGGAGATTTCCAAAAAAACTATTAAGAAAAACTGATATGAATTTTTAGACTATTGCAGAATTGCCAGAGCAGTGTATTTTGCTCTACAGACATTTCCATTAAAAAAATACCTTCATGATCTAGACTGTCTTCTGCAAATGCAAGTCCCTAAGATCCTGAAGATGGGCACCTCAAAACCCAGGAGTCAGTCCAGGATTGATGTACATGCTTCAATACTGTTATTGATATCCCAGCATTGGGATCACAGAACTTCTGGCGAAGTGTGTTCATCTTGGTACTACATAAATACAGCTAATTTTCAAATAAACAAAAAAAAGTCACTTCATTTAAAGTTGTCTTCTAAGATAGTTTTTCAGTACAACATTAAGTTGAATAAATCATTGTTCATGCCAGAGAGGGCTTAGTTTCCTGGTACTATTGGGGCAGTCTCTTCTTTCAACAGCGATGATAGCTAAAGCAGTGGAGGTGATGAATGCAGAAAGCAGGTCAGAAGCCTGGGAACTGCCACTTTCACTCAGCAAGTTCCTACCTCTCCTCTTAGATTTAACCCTGGCTCTCCCAATGCAGATTCCCCATCAGACATCACTGCAGGAGCAAGCACCCCAATAGCAGTCATTACCAAATAAGCACTGCAGCTCTACATTATTTGTCAAATCAAATTCTAGGAACTCGAACCAGAAGGGCTGATCCACGCATATGTGACCACGAAACGGCTTTGAAAAAGGTGTCTTCTCCATTTTACAATCCTGCTGAAATAGCGTGGTTCGCTTCTCACATGTATGCAGAAAAGTGAGTAGACCCACCACCACAAATCTCTGACAGCGTTAGATGCTTCTGGTGGGAATTTCATTACCATTTCCTAGGAACTACCTGCAAGTATTTTCTCAGTCTCATTATAAATACAGAGCTTCCAGAAGTTAGTGCGTTTCATATGCACGGTATAAACGCCATTTAAAAATCACATCAAGGGTGTGGGATGAGATTTTCAAGGTGAGATTGAGAACTCTAATGGAAGCGGAAAAAGAATTTAATCAGTCACAGCAAGCCTGTCAAACTTTCTATTTCACTGTCTGCCATGTGCAAATATGCATAATAACCATTGCTTAATAGATGAACTCTAACATACATTAAAAATCAACTGTTGGAATAGATGCATAAACTCTTAAGGTAAAATTTGTAGCGGGATATGCCTCTGAAAATTCCCTTATGAGGCTTTTGAAATGCTTGTATGAAGGACTCTTGTTGCTTTCAATCCTCCATTTATTCTTAATATACTAAGACAAGAAAAAATGACTCATTTCAGCTTCCAGATCCATTACTCTAGGCAAGCAGAATCAGTTTAGTCCATGTTTTTTCCCCCAATACTTAATTAAAACTCTGTGGTAAAGGGAAATATTTTCTCTGCAACATTAATCTTGTTTTATTCTTCCTCTTTTTAAATAGGAATAAACATCATAAAGCGTATGATTAACTAAATGCTGAAGTTAAACCTTGTGCCTGCATGGGATCTCACTCACATTCCACTTCAGTAGCTTCCAACGTCCAGAACCTGAGCCAGGGCTGGCAGGGAAGCCAGAGCCCCTCACTAGTTTTGCTTCTCACAGCCACCCCCAAACCTCCAGTCATTAAGCAGGATCAAATTTTCTGTTATGCACTGAACAGAGCAAAAGCTTTCCATCTAAGTCAAGAAATCACCAAAAGAAATCACCAGCAACGGACCCAGATCCCGTAGTAGAGCTGCTACTCCAAGAAATATCAGCGTACAGCAGAAAGCCAGGGCCTACTAGTTAAGACAGCAGCCAGATGGTGCCTAGACCTAAATTCATTTCTCTGCGTGACACTACACTTTGCGTGAACACGCACAGCCGCTTGCATTAACAAAGACTTGGAAATCTCTATACCATGCTCCCCCACGCAGGGCAGACAAATCCTTAGTCAGCACGATGGATATGGTATTGATACAGTCTAGTGGCTTCCTAAGTGCGAGGTTTATAAAACATCGTAGCAACAGATTTCAAGAAAGAATTTCAAGAGTTTCAAGAAAGCTCTGAAACTTTGTGATAAACTTCTAAGCATGAAGGGGCAACATGCAGGAAAACAAAAAAAAAGCGCTTGAATGAAAACCTGACAAGGTGGAAGATAAGTAAACACAGCCTGGCTTTAAGGGGCAAGGTGGGAGTCAAAAACTGCAATCATGTATGGGAGATGCTGGCAAATGGGACATTGCAGGGTAATGCGTGGTAACTTGCCACTGCAACCATTAAAACACTCTCTCAGAATGATCCTTTAGGGGCTATAAGCTTTAAGCTCCAGCACATAGAGGCAATCAGCTTAAAACCACAGAGATAATAACAACAAAGATAAGACGATGCAGAATATGGTACAGTTCCATGCAGCAAGACTTGTTCATTCAGAGAGTTTCATGCTTCCAAGCTCCAGCTGGTGAAAAAAAAAAATATTCTTGACACACTTTCATTTAAATACTTTATTTGATGGTGGTCCTGTGTTGCTCCCTTAGGACCAATTTAAAGTTTACCGCATCCTTTCTTTGAAGGGTACTTCCAAAGTGCTTGCAGAGTTTACCAACCAATTTGGCTATTAATATTCTATTTCTCCCTCTCAACTTTCCAGAAGACTTTGAAAACAAAGATTGATTTAAGAGTATCTCAGTATATTTCAGGATGCACATCTGCTGCTTACTTTAACATCATTTCTAGTCAACTGCAAAAACACCTGTCAAACAGATGCGGAGACAAGCAAAAAAAAAATCCATCTTGGAACATTATTTTGCATTTCCTTACTACACAGTCATCTTTGCTTACACRCTACAGCAGATTTACACCTGAAGAGCATTTAAGACTTTCTCTTGTGCCTTACTTTGCTATTGCTGCTGTCAATTACAGCAAGACTGAGCTTCCTCCATTATATTTTACAAAGATTGACTGGACATTTGCAGTGATATATTGCCAAAATGAATGAATGAAGCACCGTAGCTAGCCTGAAGCTGAAGTCTGCTCTTTTTTTTTTTTTTTTTTTTT
>JAYKAV010000822.1:962123-978831 GCA_035582835.1 Phoebastria nigripes | reverse complement strand
GTGGGGGTTCTTTTTCCCCAAATGATTCTCCAAGGACTATCCCAGTTAGTGTGAAATCCAAAGTCAGCCTACACGAACTATTTCGGGAGTTACTTTTGAGCTCTGTGATCCATCTCCACCTTAACACATACGGCATCTGTAGGCATATGATCATAAGTTGATTGCAAAACAGCATCCAAGTTGAGACCTTCATTAGGGGCTTGGATAAGCTCTGTTAGCCTGAACAGTGACAAATGCAACAGAAGAGCCACAAGCAGGATGGAGTTCTGCTTTCCAGTAACACCCCTGTATCAAATCGGAGACGTTTGTGCTTTGGGAATTGAAATTCCCTGCTGGACAGAAGGATAGCACACTTGAGACCTATTTTCAGAATTTAAGAGGCACATCGATCTTGTGCTAGCCCACTGCACAAGGATGTATTTCTTTCCCAGTGCTGAAGGTCTCAGAATAATGGTCCATTACCGAGATACATTGAGAGAATTACTCACTAAGTGCTCTAGGAAGGGAGTGGTCCTGATAGCTGGAGCAAGGCACAGAAGCGATGGCTTTGGGGGTGGATGTGGGGGTGTGTGTGTTTATTCTGCAAATTGAAATATAGAGAAGAAAAGGTCTTTCCTCAGGTTTTTGGTATAGAAAATGAAGATTAGATAGAAAAATCTTAACTGGGGATTTGAATATCTAAACATTGCAAAGGAATGTTCTATTGCAGCTCAAAATTACACATTTCCATGGAACATTTTTAGTCTCGCTCAAAAAAAAAAATCTCAGTTTTACTTCTATTGCCTTCTAATCTTCCTCTTACTATCTATATGTATAATTTAACTGGTAATTTGCATCTGTGTTCTAAAAACGTTTGTGAAAGGGTTTTAAATCGTTTTATATGTGATTAAACTATTTGGGGGGAAAAAAAAACCCAACCCAAACACTCCACCCCCCCCCACCCCTCAACAATGATAACAACTATTCAGGGTTTGGTTTGTTTTTGTTGCTGTTGGGGTTCTGTTCAGGTTTTTTGGTTTGGGTTTGTTTGTGTTTGGTTTGTGTGTTGGGTTTTTTTTTTTGTTTTGGTTTTTTTCATGTTGGCAGGAAATGTAGTATAAACCTAAATTTATATCAGATTCATAATTATGTCTCCAGGTAGCATTTCAGATAGCTTTGAATCATCAGAGACAGCAGTATTTTGTAGTTAGATATTCTTTATACACATTGCTATATAATGATTGATCATAATACAGAAGGAAATTATTTCAATGCTTTGGGGGTATTTTACAAGAAATAGATATCCTTGTCCTTTGCACAAATAATTTCTATGCAATGAGCTATTCTTATTGATTATGACAGGGTCAACATGAAAGAAGCGGCTAACAGATGCACTCTCTCCCCAGAGATGTAGTGCATGTCAAAATTATCATGCTGAGACATGCACCGGTCTTTCAGGCTGCTTGAATCAAACTTCATGACATGAAGTCTACAAAATATACGAGAGTTCAATCCCATTATTTCCCCTATCTGATTGCACAGATAACATCCTCATATCTATTACAGTCTGAGACTAGGCTGATGTAACAGAGACCTGATCCTACCTTCATATATACAGGAGCCCAAGGAGATGCCTGCCACGCTCAAAACAACACACTGATAACTAAGGCAGCTTCATTACTGGAAGCCAGCTAGCCATGGAAGCACATATACTATCAGACATAGGTATTGGTGGTGCTTTATACCTAAGGCTGTGGAAAGTGAGTCAGTCACCTGAGAAAGAATCCAYCCTCAGCGTGTTAATTGCCAATGCAAAAGTGCAAACACATTTAGAGAAGGGTGGTAACACAGCCTGGCTCAGCTTGCACTAACACGCTCCCGGTAGCCTGCCCTAACACCATTTGCAGCAATTTGCACAGCAGTACTCGGATTTTCTCTACATCTCTCTTAATTTTATGTCACTGAAGCCCAGTTATCAAGCTCAATTAGTATCCAGAAGGCTRACATTTTCTCCATCCGAAATAATCCTCCTCTGCCTTGCCAGGGAGGTGAAAAACGTGCAGCTGCGGTTTTGCTCTGGACAGCTCATTTGGTGGCACTTGGCTGACACCTGTCGACACGGTTACGCAGTCAGCCATGATGCGACCACTTACCTGGCAGTTTGCATGGGACTAATCTGAACATTTGTAATGTTTTTCTCCATTCGCTTGCTACTTTTGATTACTGCTTGTAAAGCATTTTGAAGATAAAAACATGCTGGAGAAATGCTATGCATTATCATCTTTGCTCAATGGCACTTCTTTCAGGATATCTGTCCTAGGTTACCCAATGAGGTAAGCAACAAATAAAATAGTTATCCAATCTCACCAGCTGCGAAAACAAAGACAAAAGAAGGATACGACACCTGGCACACAACTGAGGAAATGCAGTTTCCTGCTGACACCTTGCTTTTAACTGAAGGAACCCAAAATTAGCAGAGAGGCTCAAGAGAGCTACTTGCCCTTTCCCCTGAAAGATGATGTGAAGAATTGTTTTTTTGACATCTGTAGGTGCTGAAACTGTATGGAGAGACTATTTCCTCCTTCTTAGGAGCTTCCAATTTCTTTAACTCCTTCAGTTCATCCTTAGTGACCATAACCTGGTGCTCCAGACCAAGGACAGAGCAGTTTGTCAGAGTGTACAGATGGGAAACTATTTTCATTTATGGTGATGTCTATTTACCACTATTTCTCAGTTAACCTCTGTAACAAAGCCTAGATCCAGCAAGCAGACAATCCACCTCAGGCACAAGAGTTACATATTGCACTGATGTATAAAAAGGCTGTCACTGGAAAAGAGGAATTTTGAATGATTGGCAGTATCATCTAACATTGATTTGACCCATGAAAGTACTCTGTTAAAATTCCCCAGGATTTGGAGTTAGTTACATGTGTAACTAACTAAAGCATTCAAAAGAGTAAGCTAGACAAATGCTAATGACACACAGATTTAAGTCTTTGCAACCTAATGCTTAGAGGCTTTGCTTCCCAGTCACGCTACTAAAGAAATATAGGAAAAGCCTATAGCCTATATATAGGAAATACAGGAAAAGCCTATACTGCATCACTGTGTAAAGTGCTGCGCTTTAGTTAGCCAYGTCTTCCCTCTGTCAGGTGCCTCTCTGGAAACTGCTGTCACTGGACACCATTTGCTGGGATTTGGCAGTGGAGAAGCCGTTTGAGCAGCAGGCTATAACCTCCCTATGTGGACTCTAAACAAGACCACGACAGGACTGGAGACTCAGCTTCTTTGCTTTTCCCCAGAAATTCCCCTGCTGTAAAAAAAAAAAAAAAAAAAGTATCTAAGGTGTCTGAGAAAGGGATTCTTCCCCTGTGAGCTGGTTACCCTTACGGAAAGCTTTGTCTGTTCATTTATTTGGATTCATACTACAGAAAATATTGCTGCAAGCAATTTCAGCGTCCCTGCAGAGCCTGCTTTGCTCTGACTCTACAAAGTAGGAAAACAAACACATCATTCCTGTTTAGCAGCCAGAACACTCCAACAGGCTGGATCACTTTTTAGGGCCAGATCACCATTTGTTTAATTTGTCACTGCTCTTTTGACTTTAACAAATCTATGATAAGATACATCGGAATGATCTAGTCTAGCCTTCAATGGCCCTGAAAGCAGTAATGGGTCACACATACCTACCCACCACAATCAAATGCTTAGATTTAAAACAAAACAAAACCAAACAAACAAAAAAAAACCCAAAAAACCAACGGAGTCACAATATGACAGAAGTAAACAGAAATAAGCTCCATTGTGGAGAAAGAATGTACAGGATGTATGCACTTTCTAGCACATGCAGTGTTGATATCACAATATATACACTTTCCTGGGGTTACAGCAAAATGCTGGCTTTTCAGTTATAAATGGATAGCCCAAGAACCTCTGAAATGCAGCAACCGCTGGAGCATCCAGCTGCAAGCAGTTACCACATACAAACTATACAAGAGAGAGGGGATGGGAGAAGCAAGCCTTCATTCATTCATTCTACCTCATCTCTAATGCAATGGGAGTTCAAGTACTCACAAAAATAAGACAAGAGGACAAGTTTTCAGGTCACAACAGTTAAATTGCTACAAAAAAAAGAGCAGAACATGGACTTTCAGTCCAAGAATTGCTCTAAAGAAAACAGACAACAAATAATAATGAAAGCAAGTTTTTCTCAGAGAAAAAGGGGTAGACCACAGACTGTGTCTCATTTAAAAGCTTGTAAAGCAGGTCTCTACAGAGAGCTTGCAGAAGTGTCTCTGAAACGCAAAACTCCAGGTAAATGCAAAGAAAGGGAAAGATCTCATTAGCTACAAGGATCATGCCCTACTGAGTGTATCTGCACTTTTAAAAATTACCTGTGGTAGAAGTAATATCATAGTTTGAATGACTCAGATTTTCATTACGCAGGAGCTTTACTCTGCTATTCCAGCAATATAAAGGCCTTAAAAGTAGTAAGGAATGGTGTCGTACTTTGGAGAATCTCCTCCAGCTTTACTCTCCCCCCAGTTAGGGAAAAAACCCAAGTTATAAATAAGAGGTATTCCAGAATACATAGAATAGCTTCATTACATGAACCAGCCATCTCCGCAGCTAGACAGGAAATATATTTTGGGCRTTTATTATATCAATGTTACAGTATCATTTTAGCAGGGATCCCGGACACGCCTTTGGAATAGTTTTCAKGAGCATCAGGCTTTTTTGGTATCACATAAAATATTAATTATTATAATTACCACAACAGAAAGACAATCCATTAGTTTCTAGAAAACCTCCACAAGTTATGAGACCTGGGTTTGAATCCCAGTTGTGCTCGAGTTTCCTGTACAACTCTCAGCAAGTCATTTACCATCTGTGCTGCAGCCCCCCATCTGTAACGTTCTACCCTGCATCAGAAATGGGTTTTATAAAAAGCATGTATTATTTGCGTGAGATAAGGAAGTGCTTATAGTCTTCACTTACGGAAGAGGACCATATTGTGCTAGGCACTGTAGGTTGCCAGTGATTTTGTATTGTCCCTACAGTTCCTCAATGGCTTCTCATTAGAGTCACGTTTGGTGGCAGTAAACTCACTTGAAGCCTCCTCCACTTTTAGTCCAACAAATTGTAAAAAACAAACAAMCAAAAAACCAAAAAACCAAAACATGCATTGACCTGTCATGTATTATGCTTTTGGTTTTTTTTCCTTTTAGTTTGGATGTTCCTGATCTAACTAAACAGCAACACAGAGCATCCGATTGATGATTTAATATTTAATTGCATCATTACGGTTTCAGTTACAGCTATAACAGCATTCAAAGTTCCTGGGTTAGGTAAAACTCCCTCCTAGGGAATATTTGAAAAATGTACCCCTCAAAGAAAGCAAAAGAACACTTTGCTTCACTGTAATTATTTTGTATATGTGGTATATTGAGCTCTGGTTGGGGAACCATAAAAATTACTGAGATAAAAAACTGGCTGTCAACTGAATGGAAATGTGGCTCTGGTGATTATTTATTTAAATAGTACAGTCAGGCACTTGACAATAATGTTTCAAAACAGGATGTGCCTACGACAGCAAGGAACATGGTTTTTTAAGTCTTGGCTTCCCATCCACAAGGAACCCTGGTGTTCCCAGACCTACGTGCGGTGCTAGGAACCCCAACTGTTTTACTCCAGGCCATCACCTGTCTTCTGGAGACGCTGCGAGAGAAGGGTGAAGCCAGTAGTAATCAGTGTTTGAAGTAGAAGAACATTAAACAGAGAGAGCAAGCTTCAAGTCGCAGGAACTCCTCCTTCGGAGGAGTGGTAGAGTGAATGGTTTTGAACTCACCTCCGGTGAAACTGATTTCAAATAAAGCACTACAACAGGTAACATTTAACTTATTTTTAATAAGAGGCAGAATATTCATTTCTAAATTACATATGACCTGAGTCTTAAGCTCTCAAGCACCTGCCCATCACATTAAGATTTCAGCCCTTGTACATAATTTAAAGTAATTACAGTAAAGATATCTAAATGCAAATTAATTTTATTAAAAAATGAATACTTCAAGAAGGTTAAGCCTCACATTTTTTTTGTTTCTGGTGAAACCAGATTTTAATGTTTCTGGAGACCTTAAGACTAATCTTCAGCATTACCAAGTACCCAATAACCAGTCAGAAGAGCCGAACATATTCAGGATATCTGGAAAAAATCTGGACATCCAAAATGTTACCACATGTTGGTGGACGCTTGAAAGCCTTACCCTAATTAAACCTTAGCTCCTAAACAGAGGAAAAATGAAAGTGGCTGTGCAGAAGAGGCAGAGAGGGGCGAGACGGCTTGCCCGTGCTCAGCCAGCAGAACCAGACACTGAACTCCAGGCTCTCGCTTCCTGGAGAGAACCCCCCCCCCCGCATCAGTTTTCCCAGTCTTTCTGAAACGTGGACCACTGACAGACCATCAGGTTCCCGAGTTCAGGTTAGAAACATTATGGAGGTGGTGGGCTGCTGTCCTTTACTGCRGCTTCAGTACCAGCCTGGGATGTTCAACCAGGATTTGGGACCTAGTTCTCTAGGTCACACTGTCTCCCCTTTGTCTAGTGATTTATTCAAGCAGCATGCTTGTAAGCACCTACTTTCAAACTTGTGCCATAGCCTTCCTCTACAATCCTTCCAACAGTGACATTTTAGATATATCTTAATTACTGCATTGCCACTGCAATCAACAGGGTATTAATGATTTCTATTAATATAATGGACTCCGAAGAACACAGGCTTTTTATTTTTTCTTACGGCAATGTGACATGTTATGCTACTGTCTTYGGAGGATGCACTGAGCAAGCAGAAACTGCATCAGTCAAAAATCGTGTCCTTCATGGGGAGCTCTGTTTTGAAACAGTAACCCAGGTGCTGTGTCCTTGAGGGACTAGGTGTAATCTCTACACAAGCRTAGAAGAAATATCGAAGGTCAGAAGAACTTAGTAACTGTGGGAGAGTTAATGATTGCTCAGTGGCTAGGAAAAAAAATAATTAGCCTTGCCAGAGATTTCTGAGGAAATCCTGATGCGTTATGGGACCTATTTTACATCCTGCCTGCTAAAAGGATTATATCAGCTATCAGAGGTGGCTGCACTGCAAACTTCCTTTTATCATACACACACCAAAGATCAGGTGAGAGGTTTAATAAAACACTAAATGGAACAAAATGCTGAAGAAACGGAGCTATAATTACCTCTGAAGCTTTTTCCTTGCCTAGCAGGAAGTCTTTTCATTACACGCAGTCTTTGCATTTTGAAGGCACCGAGTCCTTCCTTGAACATTGTTAGATAAAAAAAATCACAAGTTAACGTGCAAAGGAAAGACAAAGCTTTCTCACCAAATCCTGCTTGCTTGTTACCCTAAAACAGCAGGGTTAAGAGGAAGTCAAAAATCTTAGTCTGAAAAATATGTTGCTTTCCCTCCCTCATGGCAAGGGTAGACCAGATCTTTACTTGGAGAAAAATTGGCATAATTTCTTTCTAGTCAACCAATTAAAAAAGGAGAGCTCCAGAGTCCCAGAGGCTCTGATTATTTTATACTGTGCTACTGCAGACGTTTTTGTCACCATGGGGTAAAGTTACCATGATGCATGTCCTTGTAGATATATTAATAGTGAAACACTAGTACTACAATTTAATAGGATTAGCTGAAATTGCTGTAATACATTTTACAGATGGGGAAACTGGGACACAGGCAGACTTAATTTTAAGCAACTAAATCCGTATTTTGGCACCAAAGCAACCTGATTCTCAGTAGTGCTGAACACTTTACTCCCACACTGCAAGGGGCTACAGTTTCCACTATTCATTTTTCCTGGGGGCAACCACACCTCTTTCGAACTCATACACATTCCTGAGAGGTAATTCAGCACCTAACAGCGGTATCCCAAGGCCAGAGCCCAAGCCTGTGTACATCACAAAAGAGCTTCCCACTAAGGTAATGGACCTACTTCGCAGGGAATTCCTACAGCTGCTTTATATAATCACACACACTCTGTCCCAGCCTTGATACTGGCTTTTTTCCCCTCTCTGAGTTGTACCGGAGCATCTTTCTCCCCACTTCCTTCAGAATCCAGGGACACACACTTTCCTCCTCTAAAGTGGATTTGCTCCATTGGAGCTAATGTTGCTCCACTGTAAAATTTGGCTCCCTGCTGTGAGATGCTGTTCTTATTTGTTTTTTCCTCTTCAAGTCATTTCTCTTCCTTAATTTCTTTACTTTTGTTCACTGGTGTTCAGGGGAAAAGCAGCAACAATTCTCAACCTTGCTAGCATAGCTCTAAACTGTTAGATTAAAAAAACACCTGAGAACACAGCCCAGTTTCCACAGTTACAAACCAAAAGCAAAGCAAGCTTTTTCAGTACTATATAGCAAAGCTTACCATTCCCATTGCATTATTCATTGTTACATTTCTAGTACCTTAAACTGTCACAGTTTGTGCCAGTTCTTCCTGCATTGTATTTTTTCTTACATTCTTATTCAGGAAATTCTGAGGATGAATCCTGGCTGTTCCCTCTCTCTGTGCAACCTCAAGGAGAGCTCACAACACGGCAAGGCATGCTGCAGCATCTTCATTATATTCTATCCCTCCTGGTGTCTTTGCTGAGTTCTCTGGTATTCATCTTCTCCATTTCAAGAGGCCAGATTAGCATCTTACTTTCCATCTACCACAGCCATTAAAACAAATTTATTCTGCTGCAAAACATCCATGTCACCCACTAGACCTAATTTGCCTCCTGCAGTCCCATAACTGGAGAAGGAGAGTGTTACATCTCTCCTAGGTTAGCAGCCTCCATGCTATGGCTCCATCGCCTTTCACAGCACCTGACAGCTTGAGGCAAGGAAGAGTTTCTCACCCTTTGACGACCTCCTCCCCTCTCCTCCAGCAGGAGCCCTGCTGACCTCTGTCAGTAATCAGCTCCTATGACAATGTGGATATATCAAGAGAACAAAAAAAAAAATTCCATCAGTACTGCTTTTTGTCCAAGATTGTTAATAAACTGAACGCTTGATAACAGAAATTAAAATCAAGTCTTTTGCTTCCACAGGGTTAACTAGAATTAAATCTGACAGCTCCTTCACTTTAGAGGCTTTATATCCCAGATGGTTAACAAACRTAGTAAATAAGCTTACAATTGCACTTTTTCTTGTTGCTGTCAACTCTAAGCTCCCTCAAGATAAAGAGGYAGTAGGTTAATTGTATATGCGTTGCTTACCGTCTCCACTTCTCTACCCAGTACTGTGGGGGAAACAGAAGAGAGGAGGTGCTAGGTTCAAGTCCCCCATCCCTCCAGCTTTTGCCAACATGACTCCCTTACACTAGTGAAAAACCGGGGAGAAGACAGCAGGGAACCGCGTCCTCCAGAGGCACACCGCCACGCTACCCACTCGCAGCAGCCAAGGTCCCCAAAGCTGCCAGTTCCAGATGGCTCAAATGCACTGTCGCTCACATCCAACCTACAAGCTGTAGAGCAGCCTGCTGAATCCTGACGATAGCGCTGCATTATCAGCAACTCAGCTCTGATGTTTAAATGTATTTATAGTCATGAATACTACACGTTATATAAACACACACTCTCCTGTCAAGCAGTTACAGCTAATCCTCCTACAAAGCAACAGTAGTGTTTCATGCAAATGTGTATAAAGCTAAATGACATTTTTTATAACGTGTGTAATAAGTATAGAGAAAAGCGTAGAGTGGGATCCTTCCTTGCAAGTGGCAATTAACAAAATTATCACGGATACCCTGTCAAAAAAATGACAAAACAAATAAACATTTACAACTCAGTGGTGATTATTTAAAGCACTCCGCCTTGCCAGGATGTCTGTATTTGTGGAAAAGAGGTAGGAGTAAGGAACTACTCCAGTACACAAAGCCCCCAGTGCAGAAGCCAGCAGCTCCCTTTGAGCATTGGCTTTGCAAAGGTGGAAAGAACAGATGTTCAAGGCCACAGTCACAAAGTCAAAACCATCAGGAGCTCCCACGGATGAAAGGATTTAACATCACATCAGTGCAGCCTAGCTCCCCCCACAACCTTTCATAGTGAAGTGAGTGACCAACATGCCAGCCAAATATGATTAACAAAGAATGGTCTTAGAAGTGGCTGAATACAGAAATTCAGCATTTGGAAGCTTTCCAACAGCCAGCTCTAATCAAAAGAAATTACAACGACTGATACACCCAGCAGGACAGTGACACATTATTCACACTGATAGGTCACAGCCATGTCTGAATACCCCAGTGATGGTCATGAACTTCTTGTGGTCAGCCCTGCCCAGTTCTGCAGCATGTTAGGGTCTTTGCAGCTAGAAGGTCTGCATTCTTATGACAGCATCTTCATTACATTTTGCCCCCTCCTGGTATTTTTTGCCCAGTTCTCTGGCATTCATTTTCCCCCATTTCARTAGGCCAAATTAGCATCTTACTTTCCATCTACCACAGCCATTAAAACAAATTTATTCTGCTGTAACACATCCATGTCACCCACTAGACCTAATTTGCCTCCTGTAGTCYCACACCTGGAGAAGGAGAGCATTGCATCTCTCCTGGTTTAGCAGCCTCATGCTACGGATCCATCACCTTTCACAACACACCAATTCAGGCTGCTCACCCACATAATTATCAGTACATTAGAAACAAAAGTTTGTTCAGGAGTACCACAGGGTTTCATGAGGTGATGCTGTTTCTAAGAGGTTTTTTTTCTTCTGTGTGCTACTGCAGCACAACAGGAAAAACCAGATGCAGCACAAAGAGGAGATGCCTATGATACCAACTTCTGGACTGTTAGTTACAGAAAAATTACAGCTTTTTGTAGGTTTGGGACTCTATCCTATAACCCAGAACTCATCCACTCTCAGTTGCTAGGAGACTTCTGACCGGGAACCGTGAGATTTAATCCTGTACATATCAATTAACCCAGCTAAGAAAAACACTGCAACAGACAAAACATTCTTCAAGTGCATAGCTCATGCCTTGTTGAAGGAATACAGATCATGTTCATGTACAAGGACTCTTCTGGCTTCCCCTACAGTGAATCTCACCTGCCACAGCAATAGTTTCTCAGTTCAGCACTGTAACAGAGCCCATGGTGTTTTGGAAAAGGGCTACTCCAGCAAAGGACTCTTCAGTATTGCTGTCTCGGGGATTCTCAGTAAATTGGCACTTGTGCATGTCTTTTTTTAATTCTAAATTTGTACCAACATGAGCAGAGTCATTACAAAGTACTTAGGGATTTTCAGCAAATTAGAAGGCTGGGCTAGATGAACTTTCCCTAACCCTTATAAAGAAAATTCACTGTTCTAGCACAAAGTACTACATTGTCCGTTACATACCACATCTCGCTATTGCTTCCATCCTACTTAAACAAATCCCTCATTACTTATATATGTAAAGTCAGGTTCTTTACCTTTTTAATTTACAGAATAGTCATAATAGAAAGTGTATATCATCATCAAATAACAAACAAGCAAATCTATAATTATAGAACTGCCTACAAAGAAGTCCTTACATACTCTCAAAGAGAAATCTGAAATTCAAACACCACAAGAATAACAAGATATATTATTTAAAAACCAACTAATTAACAGAACAAATATACAACAGAGAAAGATACAGGAGAATATAAGGTTTTGTAAGCTTCTATTTTGCCATTAGCATTTTAACAAGAAAAATATCCTAAATTAGAAGAGACCATAACTTTGACTTACCCAGCAATGTTATTTGGCAATTTAAATTGTTCCTTTCAGCTTTGGAAAGAAATTGCCCAGAGTTTGGTCAACAACTTATTAATATGATTTGAAATACACCCATTAATATTGAGGGGATTGGTTCAGAAAAACTATTTTGATCCACCACTGCAAAGCAAATGTCATTGTACTGTTATTAGAAGTCCAACAGCAGCCTCAAACCATACTACAAAGCAGCGGTGATCAAATCTTTGAAAATGCTGCATTTTTATGGAAGAACAAATCTCTTGGTCAGAACTTTTATTAGAAATAAGGGTGAGACAGTATGGGGACACTGACTTTTATTGCATTATCTATCCTTGAGCTTTGTCACTGATCCCATACATCACTGAGGAGACGCTTTGTTTTAAATACGGTGACGATTGCACTGTCCTCAGCACTAAAAACACATGCTTACACTTCAGCTCACGCCAAAGTGCTTTGCTGAAAGAGGCAATACACAAGTAAATTCACAGTTTTAGCATGTGAAAAGCCGTTACGTTTCCCAAAAGCTGTGAAGCCTTGTTAGAGATGCACTCAACACGGAGGGGGGAAAAAAAAAACCCAACAAACTCTGAAGAGCAAGAGTACTTTATTTAACAACTTCCACGCACAAAGAACACAGGCCTGTCATCCCCTCCCGGAATTGTTGTGCTTTGCTTTTGTTTTGAAATCAGAATTCACTATTGCTTTAGAAAAACATTTACACAGCAAGAGATCATTGTAACAACAGGGCTTGAGAAAACGTGCTAACTGCGTACAGCGAGGCAGTTTGTGCATGCTAAGAAGTCAACTTGAAGCTGCTGTAAATTCTCCATAATGATACAACATATACCCCAGATATCCTTTTGAGAAACTGCCAGTTTTCATCCTACAAAATGGCTGCTCAGCCTTGAGTCTAGGGTTTTCTTAAAGTGGGCTGCTGCTGGTTTAATCGCAGTGGTTCCTATTAGCTTAAGTGGAGCACTGTTACAGTTATGAAGAGAGCTTGGGCTCAAGGGCTGCTGCTTTACAGAGCCTCACGTTGTGCACATTATTACCCAGATCTGCTTAAAAAAAAAAAACCACACACAAAAAAAAACCCCACAACCAAAAAAACCCATGCTTTACACGAGTCAGTGCTGTCCTTCCTAACTGCAGAARTGCAGCTGAATACTATCCCCTCCCTGGAAAAGAACAAAAACTTTCTTGAAACTGAAGCGCAAACTGGAAAAGTCGTCGGTTGAAGGCCAACACATAGGCCTGCCGGACAGTGTTTCTGGGTATTGGTTCTCCGATTTGCTGGAGACGCTGTTTGATATCGAACTTTTGTTTGGACTTAAGTTTCTAATTTGCTAAAATGGTGACAAGAACAGCAATAGCAACTGTAAAGCAACACCCAAACTTCTTGATTGTTCCATGCACTAATTTCCCAGCACATTATCAACAAAGCAAATGCAATCACACATACATACCCTCTTCCCCCGAGTATCCTATTGTTTTCAGAGTTCATTATCACAGGTTCAGAAATGCCTGCTCCCACAATTACCTTTCATGAGGCATGCAAAGCATTTTTCTCCTATAGGATTTGAAGCAGACGTCACCTGCGTTCTATTTATTTACCTCCACGGCAAAACTCTACACTTTCGTTTGCTTTTGCTTAAAAAGATGCAAAGAGGAAAGAGTCTTGATTCTACAATGGACCTTGATTTTTCAGTGCACCTAATTAAGCAAATGCTTCATTAAATACAGCTAGAATAAAGCATTGATTTGACAGCTGAATCAGAGGCCAGCTTAATAAAATATCACAGAATTTTTGATGTTGGAAGGGATTTCTAGAGGTCACCTTGTCCAACACCCCTGCTCAAGCTGGGTCACCTAAAGCAAGCAGCCCGACCATGTCCAGAGAACTTTTGAATATCTTCAAGGTTCCTAGGTTCCTATTAAGAACTTTTTWAAATTGTCTGCTCTTTAGGGTGAGCAATTCATGTCAGATCTGCACAGACCTTGCTAGGTCATCTTTTGATTTATCTTCTCTCATATGAGAAAAGTAGTTTGAAAGTTAACATTAAAACTTCATTGGCTGTGATTTCCTCCTAGAAAGAGTATAGTGTAAGCACCCAAAACTCCATCAAATAGGTGAAAGATGGCACAAACTGCGTATCTGAATGCACTGGGAAAACTCCAAATACTTTCAACGAAACTACTTCAGAATGAACGCTGCCTCAGGATGTTTACATCACACCACTCTCTGGTTCTGAAGTTTTGTTTGTATGGATTTTTTCATCGCTTGCCTCAGCCTTAGGATTCTGTAAAGGAACTTGGTAGAAACTGAATTTTAAAAGCCTTTACGATTCTTCTCTTTAAAACTTCTAAAAATCAAGTCTCCTTAATCCTGGAACAGATTTATGTATAATTTATGTGTGCAAACTCAAGTCACATGCACTGACTTCTGTGCTTAAGGCCAGAGTAGTAACAGCATTACTTTCATTTGTAATCTAGTTACACAGAATAACAACGAAGAAACGAAGTCTGGTAGCATCAGCCAGTAGAGCCGTACGCAGTTCTTTGCATGCCTATCCATCAGTCAAGCACCAGAGAGAAAAAAGTTAATGCTTACAGAATAAAACAAACATCACTGCCATAGTCCTCAGAGCCATCTCCAGCATAACGCTGGAGAAACTGTGTAGGTTGATTTGCAGCATGGTGCAGATGCTAGCTGTTCAAGGAATCAATGGCTTTGTAGATTCTCTACTCTACTCGAAAACATAACACACAAGAACCACCCCTACTTGCAAAATTCGTCTAATATCTTGCCTGGATTTACCATATTTTTAGCAGGATTTCAAAGTTTCCTCCTTTACTAAAAAAATACTTCAGAATTGCAAATACAGATTGCAAGCTAGATACAAACAATGGAACAATTTACACTTCGCTAGGGAGAATCCACAGCACCAAAGTTATTCCCTTTGAATCTCAAACACCATTTGGGGCCCTTACTAATTCTAGTTATCACTGTAGTACCAAAAATAGACTAATTCATACATTTGCACAGTGATATCTCAGAACGCATATAATTTTCATTGAATTTCAGCTCTATTAACATACCTGTAAGGGCTGCAAAGTCTTTCTCCGACAGTGAAGTTTAGYTGGATTAGGACCACAGAGACTGGAAGAGATTAAATTGTACACAACGATAGGGTTATAGTCAATGCATCGACAGAAATACTATTAAAATAATGATGTGCCGTCTGTATCTCAAGGAATTCCAGCGTAATACTTTGAAATATCACAAAATGGCTAGTATCGATTCAGGGGCACAGTTTAAATATCTAAAAGGGAGGAGTATACATCCAATGGCCCAGGGACCGCATTTGCAAAATATCTTTGCAATGGTGAATGGGTATCACAGCAGGTAATCTAGCAGTAATGAAACAAGTGGATGCCAAGGCAACATGGAAAGAGTTCTGCTGCAAGTTAACTAAGGCATATTCTACAGCATTTACCAATTACCTACCCAGGCCTCAGAAGCACTCTTCTCTGCAGGCATAAAATCAAAAGTGCAGCAAAACAACTTAAACTTGCAAAGGCACATTAAAGCAGAGCTCATAAAAACTGTCTGTCAGAATCAAGATGTATGGACATGGGCAAAGGCCACAAATCAATCTAGACTGCACTATCTAAAGGAGAGATCTGAAGGAATTCGAGAAGGAAGATCATTAATCTTGCATGTGCCAGGCTAGAGAAGTGCATGAGATTCTGATTCACATTAACAAGATGACGGAGGCAAGAGTGACTGTCCATGCACCTGAGAAGAGCAGGTCCCTAAACTCTATCTCCTGCTTCAAGAACTGCTTAAGCATTTTTTATTAAAGAGGTTTTTCATGTAAGTAGTGGTAGGAAGAGAACAGCAGTCTGTTACTCTTCTAGTTCTCCCAAGAGTACTCTGCTCACCCAGGTACAAGGCCGTGCCTCCCCTAGGCTGCTCTCCCATTGCATTTTGTCCCAAACAGCCACCCAGCTTAGTAGAAGAGCTTTAACTTTCTTCCCTCCACCTCAGTTTACTCCCTCATCTGCCACAGAGGAGACTGATGTGATAACACCACAACGAAAGCAGGAAATGAAAGAGCAGTACTGTACAGAAAAACGGCTAGAGAAAAGCTGCGCTTGCCAAGCGATAAGGTTTTAAACAACGCAGAAAGCCCTTGAGGGCAAGGGCAAGAAAACKATGAGGCTTGTTTACTGAACAAACTGGCATCCTAAGAGGTAAGCCCCGGTGACTACAGCTCAGTAATTGACTTGGTTACCAGTAAGTTTTGTTTGAAAACCCTGGTATTTCCTTGAAGCACAGTTGATTCTCTCTGATACTTGCAGATTGGTATATTTTACATAGAGGTTTAGCAACATAGAATCATAGAATCATTAAGGTTGGAAAAGACCTCTAAGATCATTGAGTCCAACCATCAACCCAACACCACCATGCCCACTAAACCATGTCCCTAAGTGCCTCATCTACATGTCTTTTAAATACTTCCAGGGATGGTGACTCAACCGCTTCCCTGGGCAGCCTGTTCCAATGCTTAACCACTCCTTCAGTAAAGAAATTTTTCCTAATGGCCAATCTAAACCTCCCCTGGCGCAAAACTTGAGGCCATTTCCTCTCGTCCTATCACTAGTTGCTTGGCAGAAGAGACCAACACCCACCTCGCTGCAACCTCCTTTCAGGTAGTTGTAGAGGGCAATAAGGTCTCCCCTGAGCCTCCTCTTCTCCAGACTAAACAGTCCCAGTTCCCTCAGCTGCTCCTAAGACATGTTCTCCAGACCCTTCACCAGCTTCATTGCCCTCCTCTGGACACGCTCCAGCACCTCAATGTCCTTCTTGTAGTGAGGGGCCCAAAACTGAACACAGTATTCAAGGTGCGGCCTCACCAGTGCCGAGTACAGGGGCACGATCACTTCCCTACTCCTGCTGGCCACACTATTTCTG
>JAYKAV010000822.1:904772-961677 GCA_035582835.1 Phoebastria nigripes | reverse complement strand
ACCCAGCGCAGAGTACACCTGTCTAGGCCATGAGCCGCCAGCTTCTCTAGGAGGATGCTGTGGGAGACAGTGTCAAAGGCTTTACAGTTTGTGATATATYGCCGAAGTGACAAATGAGCAGGTGCAGACAACTTCATAAATCATTTATGATACATTAAGGCTATTTTTACACTACCATAGTTTGCAAAAATATTAACAATAAATGAATGTTGATAGAAAGGTTGTGGGAACATTTGAGTGATTTTATTGTATTTATAATACACGTAGTAGTAACGTGAAATCAGCTATCAATGTTTAATAAATGTTTTAGCAACATATGTTATAAATTATAAATGGGTGACTATATATGCCATATAAAATATGCATAATGTTTTCGGATGTTTGCTAATCGTATGCTGTAACTGTTTAAAAAAACCTATTAATAACAAAGTGACTAGAGATATAAAAGTTTCCAGACATGTTCAGGAGACAATTTCTAATTAAACAAGTAAATTTTAAAATAAAGTAAATGCAATTATATTGGTCTCTGACATACTGTAATTGTTTAATAAGTCTTTCATTCTAAGCTGCATGCAGATACTGCATACTCTAAATGCTGCATTTTGAAAAAACACTACATAGGAGAAACTTTCCGATTGTTATTCTCTGCTGCTGAGCGACTTCTTAATTCCAAACATCTATTTTTAAAGACAAAATATCTTTTTCCTAATAAATATTTTAATGAAAGACAATATCATGATTTTTGTAGAATCTTTGTAGGGCAATAGCACGTCTGCTTCTGAATGTGCAGGAATCAGTAAACCTGTTCTAATTACAAGAAAATTCCTGTCATAAATTAAAATCTCTGCATTATCATCATTGGTTCTGAGGGTATTTGGTACATACAGATGTATACGTATAAAGAGAATACATCAATACCTAAAAGGTGATTATGTCAAATTTTTCCCTTCTTACGCATCAGTAAAGGAGAGAAGTCAAGATCTTCACAGCTGGTAAAATTGTAGTTGTTCTCAAGTTCACCACAGGTAATGAACATAGTCTTTTATGCAAGTGTGAGACAACTGGTTAAAAGGAAGCAACATACATTCCCTTTCATTTAGATTAATCACTTGATTTTTCTAGCATTTTTGGGCTGTGGAAATACACAATGTTCATTATTGCTGGCCCAGCTAGCTGAGAAAAAAAAAGGAATTACTACTGCTGACATGCAGACCAAGTCTCATTTTTATTCCCTAAAATTAGTTCTCTCCAGGGAATAGTATTGTTCTGAAAAATAAATGAGCTAAAAATAAGGGAAAACATTTTATTTCTCTAATGAGGAACATGAATACACACACCTGTGCACAGCTCTCTCCAAGCCCTCACAACAAATAGACTTGCTATTCAAAATGGAGCCCGCGTCCCTTTACAGCTCATGTATCATATTTTACTTCACAATAATTCAAGCCTGTTACAGTAGTGCACTGATTTGACTCTTCCAAAATAATTTTCATTGCCCTCTGTCAAGTTGCAGTCTGTATTCCATGGTTAGTAAATACTACACAAGTGCGTAGTCGTCAAGCCCATCCATTTGGCTCAGTTTGGACTCTGTCAGCAGTAGAAGAAAGAAATTACTCCAGAGGCTCAATGCCTTGGTGAAGTTTTGATTCATTTTCTAGAGTAAGTTTATTCTCAAGGATGCTTTTTTCTGCCTGCTCTCTAATGACATTATTACCTGGAGGGCGACAAACTTCTGCAATAATTGGAGCAACTTCATAAAACAGAGCCTAAATTAGCTGAATTCAAATACATACAGTAATGGGGAAATTGTTCACAAGCATAAAATTTCATTCCAATCCAATCTATCGATTGCACCCTTACTCCAAATTTCAATTAACCTACTGCCTGCAACAGTACTACATAAATACGTAAAACTAAGCACACGGGTAATTGTTTGCAAGATCAGGTCAGTGATTCATCTACAATATTAAGCTGTTTGAAATTGAAAAGCTTGTGTGTGTATTAATTCCAAGGACTCACACCTTCTATATACCATTATCATCTATGCCTCCCAGTTTGTCTTCACTTATTCAGTGAAGAACATGCATATTTACATAATTTAAATGAAAGCTAATGTATCTTTCACATTAAAATTATGCCAGCTCTGTATCCTCCCATCTGGATTAGAGCAGGCAACTCCATTCATGTTCTATTTATGTGAAACCTGCTCAGAAAAATGACAGGAAGAGAATCAAAAAGGGAAGGAATGGCACAAAAAGAACATTTTGCACCTGTTCCCTCCCAAAAAAGATACAGATCTCTGAATTAATCTCTCAGTTTTAGACTAGCATAATTGTTATTTTTCTTGCCTTTTTGTCCTTAATTTTACACCTGGATATAGCAATAGAAATTCTTCAAAAAATTAAGGTTATTGTCTCCTTTCTGTACCCATTAGACAGGAAAATGTTTCCTGCTACTTATTTTCCTGATGGTCTTTGTACATAATCTAGATTGCATGAAGCCTTCCTCTATAAAACTATGAGAGTTATCAATCCCCAGATTGTAGCACCAAACAATTACCGGGCAGAACAACTAAAGTGAATTCCAGATCACTAGGGCTAAGGAAAACACAAATGTCTGCCACTGATATACTAGCAGACACTGGGTTTCAGATTTACTCTGTTAGGGCCACTGCAATATATGATCAGCAATTGCTAACAACAACATTTTCATTAATGCAACAAATATGAGAATATAAGGTCACCTCATCCTGAAACAAAAAAAAAATTGGATGAAGATGGTGTTCAGACTGCTGATGTATCTACTCTAGTCATTTAATTGCATTAGCTTTTATGGATTTTTAYAGATTTTTATTTTCAGCACCCCAAATATGCACGTTAACACATTGCTGAGGAATCAAATAAGTGTCCCCTGTACCTACAATTTGTATCACACAATGAATAATCCATTCGAGAGGAGCCTGCATTTCCCYGATCAGTGAAGCGAGCATCATAAGCCTTTTCCTAACTTACAATGCATTGCGAAGTTTAACTGTAATTTTTAATGTGGTCTGAGAGCATCAGGCTAAACATATGTGATTGCTTACGGT
Source organism: Phoebastria nigripes (assembly GCA_035582835.1). Taxonomy (NCBI): domain Eukaryota; kingdom Metazoa; phylum Chordata; class Aves; order Procellariiformes; family Diomedeidae; genus Phoebastria; species Phoebastria nigripes. The sequence goes on along the minus strand of JAYKAV010000822.1, from coordinate 958,589 downwards.
TTACTATTAAACACAGTGATCTTCATGTACTAAACGTTTTATTTGAAAATTAGAGAGCAATAAACAAACAATGTTACTGCTTATTGCACTGGTAATTCCCAAACCAGTAAGAGGACTTCTGTCTAATTTCAGTATACATTTATTGCATGTTTCACTGTTCATCTAATAAGAACTGGGAATCATTTGCTTCTAAAATAACTACAAGAAAAAGAATATAGATATCCAAGTAGGATGACTAAAAAAAAAAAAAATCTCCTTGGCAGCTCCAAGAGTATACCTAACATTTTTTCAATAGCTGTTTCAGCTTCTCACGAAAAGCCCATCCACTTCTCTCAAAAGCTAATGGGAATCTTTCAATTTATTTCCACAGGGTCCGGATTTATCCTCAGTTTACTTGTTTGATACAACACACAGTAAAAAAGGACCACAGCATGCTGTGGTTTTAATGATCTTCATTAAACATCAAAAAGCAGATAGTAAGCAATGATACATCTTTTGCCGGTGCATATTCAGCTAGACCAGTACTACATAATCTTTAAGACATATTCACCATTGCCGTACGAGGATCCCTAAAGCAGCTGAATACCAAGCCATCTGGCTACAGCAAACCTGGAAGTATGGTATTCCCACAAAAAACCACACCAACCACCTGGCTATGGAACAAATGGCTACAGAGAACACATGAAGATGACCTTCCTCAAGTAATTCTCTTCTAAAATGCTCCTCAGTTTTGAAAATGGTATCTACAATTCCGACACTGTCTTCCACCCAAATCCTTCCCAACTAATAAGAGAGGGATGGAAATATTCTGTACTTTACAACTAAAACAAAGATCTGRCCCCAGTAAGCTTTGCCACTGGAAAAGAAGTGCAAAAGTTTCCAGGAGGTCTACCAAGGTCTGTGCTATGCTAGCACTATTGGATTTACAGTGAGAGGCTCAGCAGGATAAAAACAATAAATGAACCAGATTAGATTAAATAGTCGGACATCCTCTCTTTTGAAAAAGAAAAAATAATCTAATTGAAAAAAATTACAAAATAAATGGCACACCCTGGGCACAGTCCCAGCAGAAACTGCTGAGGCTGATCTTTTGAATCCTTTCATTTCTGCAGAAGTGGAATAATTTCACATTTGGAAGTATCTGCTAGCTTCTGGGAAACCAGATTAATTGCACAGTCCCAGTTTCAGGATAAAAAACATTCTGATGTTACAGTACGTGCTTTTTTTTTGGATTATCTATCCCTAGCTGTTCAGTTCAGATAAAGTTCATAAACTAGAAACTTTATGCCACTTTTTATTGAAGTTGATGCTCTGGATAACTTCAAAACTGATAAGCAGGTTCCTTTCATATTACCATTATTACTCATGTTTCTTGTGTAGCACCTAAAGACCAAGCCAGACTGATGGCAAATTGTGTCAGGCACTGTACACGCACAGCAGCGYGAGTCCCTGACCCAAGAAGGTTATGAACTACAGTGCAGAGACACAACCTGGGCTTGAAGTGGCAAAACACACAGAGCAAATACCCTAATCGTATAATATCCGCTACATTTTTTGCTCTCAAGAAAACTGAATGGTTACTAGGAGCATATAAGCTAAAGAGAGGAAAGGGGAAGATTTCTTGTCCTGTGGATTGCAGGACACAAGGCATGAACAGAAAGGGAGATTGTGTGCAAGACAGCGTAACCTAGGGACAGAGAAAATTCAGACAAAACTGCAAGGTTTCTAAGCACCAAGAGGGTCCCTGCTTATTAGTTTCCGTTCTCTCCAATTTTCTTGTCAAGTTCATCCAAGGAGAATAAGGGAATTAATGCGCAGATCCCAATGCTCCTGCGGTGAAGGAGAAGGATTTATTCTGCACAGCCCTGGACTGAGGGAAGGATACTGACTGCCAGCATACCGTTGCTATTACAGTAATTCTTTGTGCAGCTACACTGAACGTGTGCTAGTTTATATATTACTATTATGGTTTTCTTTCTCTGATTCAGCTCTTGCTCTCTTTAGATGTAGAATATCAGTTTTTTCAGAATTCTCAGAACTAGATGAAAATTAGTATAATTTTTGTCAAAAAAGTTGAGTAAGAAGTTGTCTCTACTTTAGATTTTTAACCAGCACTGCAGAGTCTTTGAGCAGTTGCCTCAAATTAGACTTAAAATGAACTTATTTCATAACTCCAAGCTTTGATAAATTCCATCCCATTCTGAGTTTTATCCATAATTCCTTATTTTAGCCAGGGGGAGGGGAGAGATCCAATCAAACTACCAAGATGTCATGAAAGAAATTGCACTGCGTGATTCCTCCGCCTGTCTGGCAAGCTCCATAGGTGCTCCAGGCTTCTGGGCGATCATCCAAACAAGACTTCTGACCACCTAAGATTACTTGCCACATGAACTTTCAGATTCCCTTACAGAACAAATAGCTACGATGACCTATAATAAACCTAAACCAAACAAATACTGCACATTAGAGCTTATTATTCTGTTCTTATACTATCAAAGCACAGTGCAGCCAGACAGCATGCATCTCTGCTAGCAAAACAGAGAGGCTGGGCAACACTAGGAAGTGTTTAATGTTAATACTTGGGCTACTAATAGAATAACCCCTGAAGCTTATCGTTTCCAGATACTAAGACCACTGGCTTGTCTTAGCTTGTAAGTTATTCACCCACAGAGAGAAGAAAATCATGCTATGGATAACACTGATATCTAAGCTAATGACATCATTTAAAGCCAGATTTTCAGTGAGATTTAATTTTGGCACTCACTGCATTGAGTTGAACAGCTAGCCGCCACCCTGTAGGCTCCTTTGAATATTGTACATGGGTCAGCAGCAGACAAATATTCCTAGAACACAAGGCAAAGAACTGCAATGGCTTAGGCTTCAACAGCTTCTTTTCCACTCATTTAAGTAGCTTCACAGCCGCTCTTTCAAACCCCTTAATCCTCCTTCCTCCCCTTTACCATATAACATAACAAAATGCGCTCTCTTCCAGGTACAATGCCAAGGTCCACGTTTCCCCAAGTATTGGTCATTCCCCAAACCTAACCGCTTGTTTTCTTTCCATATCTCACAGAGCTAAAGCCAAGGAGGCTTTTATGCCCTCCATAATGTAGTTCCTGACCCCACACAAATCTCTCCCTTTTACCAGTACTGATCAATACAACACTAAAGGTGTCACTGCTCATGTATTTGTGCAAACCTGCCACTGACCTCTTTGCTGTTCCATTCCCCTTTGCTCTAACAGTCCCCTTAAATCAACTATTTATCAGATCCACAGGGACTTCAGTAATAAGTGCAATGAGATTTGTGGCTTCTGGGCCAAAATGAAATCCCATAACACATAAAAAGTTTTCTGTTCATACCTCATTTTCCAATTTCTTCTCAAGTCCCTACAAAACAGCCAAACCCTTGAGTGAGCTAAGATTTAATAGCTCTTTGTTGGCACTTAGTGAAATCATCCCATACACAATGAGAAATCCAATGCTAAAGGCAAGAAGATGACATTGCCTTCTCCCTAAGTGCCAAGCCAGCTAAGCCCTCAGAGCTTTATTTCCAACCACCTGCAACACCTCTCAACTATCTCATTATATTCAGCTCCACGAGAATCCTCACACATACTGTATTTCTAATGTGTTGTCTTGGATGCTGTGAGTTCATCTCCAGAAACGATCCAAGTTATCCATGCTGGACAAAATACTTTATATTTTGTTCTTCAGAAATGTTAGCAGAGCTCAACATTTTTGCGAGGAAAAACAGTTCTATAGAGAGAAACTTTAGTAGTGGGAACGAGGAGGCTTTTGAAAGAGTCAGGATGGCATGCCAGATGCCCCATTGTATTCTTCCATTTCAGTCTGGTTGCAGTAGCATAGAAAAAGGGTCTCGGTGGTGAATTTGGACTCTTATCCATACAACCCCTATGTGAGAAATGTATTCTTATCAAAGTCTCTTAGGCACTGCTGTGCTAGCTTTGAGCAACCTTCAGGTATAAACACCACCATTAGTCAACAGGTTGTCTACAGCAAATATCCATAAATAGTTCAGCAGCACAGAAAACTACAATTCCCATACTGTGTATTGAAGGAACAAACTTCTCTCAGCTAAATTGAGAGCTTTTATACATTAAGAATTATAACAGAGAGCCTGTTGGGGTGGAGGGGAACCCACCAAAAAAAACCCAAAAAAACAACTCCCATGTGAATCGCATCCTGATTTTTTTTTTTTTTTTTTTTGAAACACCGAGTTTCAGTAACCTAAAGAAAATTAAGGTCATGTCAGCTCTAAATTCCAGCAGTACATAGGACCCATACAATAAAAATCCATCCTTCCCAGGGTGTCCTCCAGCATTCCCCGGTTGTTCAAAGCAGGAATTCGGAAATCAGAACACACATTTTTTTTACTTCCCAGCTATGGTGTTCAGGTGGTACATTCACCCTACCAAAACATTTTAAAAAGACTAGAATGAGCCCTATTTCGTTTATTTTATCTGAGAAATACAATTGACTAGGGTGGTCTGAGATTTTTTTTTTTTTTTTAATAATAGCAGCATATGAATAAAGAATACTAAATCATACAAATAACTCTATTTTAATCTATACTTAAAGTGGGCCTTAGACTTGGCCATCTGCTCCATTTCCAACTTAATCTTACTGGCCTTCCTCACTTTTAAGAAATATAATCAACCATTTTTAAATACATGGATTTCTCTTCTGCCATGAGATTTACTTTCAACAAACACATCCACCCTATCTCTCATTCTCGGTGTGAATACAAGGTATAATCACTCTATACATGAACATCCACATTGCAAAACATCCACAGGAAACCTTTTGGCAGTGCCTGAATGGTCCCTTCAAACTGAGAGTCCCACCACAGTTTGGGGGCAGGAGAGCCCAGATTACATAAAGACATTAAGCAGAGATAATATACGGACAGGGTGGGGAAGCAGATTTTGGTAACGCTTGCAAAGACAGAAAGAAAACAGGATTATTTTCCTACTCCTTCACAGATGTTTYAAGGGGCTTTTTTTGGCACAATTAAACAGTATTTTGCTTCCAAAACTGCTTGGTGAACAATGAACTTCGGGCCTCACAGCAGAAGGGAGAGCAGGGGCTGAAAGGATTAGTGACACACGCTGCACGGCTCACCATGCTTTCCACAGTGCTCACCACAGGTAGAGCTTGCAGGGGAAAGAAGCCTGACATAAAACTACGTGAAGAATATATATTAAGGTGCTTGGCAGGCAGTAGTATTACGTTAAGATGGAAGAATTTCTTTGATGGGGATAACGACTGTAGCTTTGGAGACCAGGGATTCAGTGGATCAAACGCTGTGGCTGGCGGCATCGAATCTTAACATTGAAAAGCAACTCCTGCAACTCCCATCCCATCACCAAAACCAGCACAGCCTCATTTCTGCCCCTTATCTTAATCCAGTTTTATTTCTTCTTCATTTCTGTGTCCATTTCTTTAACATGCTTTTAATGAAGCTTTCTGCCTTTCCCACTGGTTAGGATGAAAACAGTCAGGAAAAAGTTAGTTTTCTATGTGAAATTTCTCCCTTTGGGAATTGAATCATCATCATCATTTGGCAAATCTTTAGCTCTCCCTGCTTGGAAATCTGACAGGTTCAGAGATTCAGCACAATCTAGTTCAAAAAACCCAAAGCCATAAACAGCATATTAGCACTGGGTAATTTTGTAAATAGAATGGTATATACCTTGCTAGGGAAAAAAATACCACTCTGTGACATACAAATATCATTTTGACCTCAGAGTCAAATTTTCAAGAAACTTCTAAATTACTGGGAAATTACCAGAAGCGTTTGGCTATCTAACTCCCACTGGTTTAAGAAAAGCTAGATACACTTAAGAACCRGAGCTGTAGAAACCCAGGAAAACTGCCTCAAGCACATTTTGCCGTAGCTTATGTCTGGGTTTACAGAGTGGTTGCTAATATCATAGCAAAGCCAGCTATTCAAAGCACCCTCAGCAAACTTTTTCCAGCCTCTGCAGGAATGCACGCTTACCTTACCATCTTCCAAAGCCACAAGAAATAAACCAGTTTATTTCAGAATAAGTATGCCAGTGTTACAGCTGCTGCTGCTGAATGTAACCGCAACAAACAGGCTTTTTTTTTTTTCCTAAAACCATTATCAGAGCCATTTTGCTGATTCATCACAGGCCTGAATGCAACACATTTCTAGACCAGGTCCTTTGCAGAAGAGGTCTGTGGCGTGCAATAGAAAGTGCCGCATTTCTTATGCACGTTTAAGCGCACGCTGTGGAGTTCCACAGCGATTCTGGCAGTGCTGTAGAGATCCTGGAGGGTGGCAGAAAAACCTAGGAGGGAGCTCTCTCATCAAATTCTATAGATCTCTGACGCACAATACAAGGAGAACCCATTGGTTTAATTCACAGCAAAATGTAGGATTTATCAAAAGACACTGAAGCAGTGGAGGGCTTAACAGAAGCAGCCTTTTGTGCTGACACTAATTCACCCTCCACCACCCTCAGTACACTAACCATGCTAGAAATAAGTGATTTTTTCCATTAGTACTACTCTTTCAGGTAAAATACAAACTTGTTTATCATTATAACAGTCTAGAACACAGAATAAAAGACACTGTTCATTATAGAATTAAATACTCCGTATTTATCTATGCAAAAGGGAGCGTGCACTGTTCCTGACAGACTTTAAAACTGTAGTGGATTTTAGGACTAGAGTCCAACAGGGGATGACAGTGTATCCAAAACTTGAGGCTTATGCAAGGGCAATGAACAGTGATACATTGCTTTCATTACTGTCAATAAAAACAGACAGCTTTGATGAAGGTCTCAATATAACAAGGAAGGGTTAAGTAATGACAAGCTTCTGAGCTGTGTACATAAAGCATGCCAAAAGTTTTTAGGAAAAAGAAAATCAATGATTTATCTAACTGGCTGGTCAGGGACAGCTACAGTGCTCCACCACGCCAATACTTACGCTATTACTGAAACACAAGATAAAGCCTGTTAAGATCCCAAGCAATAAGTGATAACAGATCAGTAGAGATGCTGCACTCAAACATCCCAGAGACTGAATGGGTAGTTCATTTAACAGACCCTTAATTTGTGAGTGACTCCATCAGGTCAAATAAGAGAGATTAAACATAGTTTATTAATAATTAGTTATAGCATAAAGCATTACAGACACCCTGGCCTTTATTAATCTTTTGCCTTAAGCGATTTGCAGCCTTTTTGTATCAGTCATTTTATTTGAAAGATACAAGGTCCATCTCCTGTCCGAGCTGCCAAAACATCTCTAATCAATTTTGTGCCCTGTCCCCTACCAGCTTACTTTAGAGTTTGCTCTGTATATGGAGAAGATCTTAGAGTCTTTTCATAGAATAGTTACTAAAAGTACAATTTTTGTTCCACCATTTTTGTTCCATCAACTTGTCCCTGCCCTACTTGTGCTCCCAGCAATGGGAGAACCCACAATTGTTCTGCCCATCCTTGAGGATTAACATTACACAACCTGCAATTTTCTTTCCCAGGCCAAAAATTTTTTAAATACAGAAACTCATTGGTGGATGTTCAAATGAGGAAAAGCAAAAAAACCAAAAAAGCCTTTCTGCTAGAGCATATGTGGAAAGATAATGAAGTCTACGAGATTTCTTTATTATACATAAAAACAGACTGATATGGTGATGTAATTGGGTGGTTTATATTGGCCTTTGCTGTTTCAGTAACAGGAATCGCAGTCAGCTCCTTCTGCTATGTAAGCTAATCTAAAAATCACCAAGACGAGTAGTTCTTTTTTAAATTAACCTGCTTACTGCATTGTGGAGTTTGATCTAGACTTAATTTGGCTTTGGATATCTGCCTTCATAATTATAGGTCACTGTGTTCAGGCTTGAGTGTCTAAAGGTAAGCTCCTTGCTCACCGGAGATACCACTCTATTCTTTGAATAGTAAAAGAAAAGCAACAATAAAAATCAGAATCGGTGAACTCCTTGATATTAAAGGCATGGATTTCCCCGTAGTGGTTAATGGCAAGTCTGCCTTTCTAGCTTCACATCTGGCAGATTGGATATGGCGTACTTTTTTTTTTTTTTTTGAAGGGACACAAAGAAAACAATTTGAAAACTAAAACTGAATAGTAAACCTAACAACTTGATTCTTTACCTCTTAGTAATAAAAGCATGTCTATGTGTCCTGGTTTYGGCTGGGATCAAGTTGATTTTCTTCCTAGCAGCTGGTATAGCGCTGTGTTTTGGATTTAGGATGAGAATAAGGTTGATAACACACTGATGTTTTAGTTGTTGCTACATAGTGCTCACACTAAGTCAAGGACTTTTCAGGTTCCCATGCTCTGCCAGGTGCACAAGAAGCTGGGAGGGAGCATAGCCAGGACAGCTGACCCAACTGGCCAACGAGGTATTCCATACCATATGACATCATGCTCAGTATATAAACTAGGAGGCGTGGTCTGGGAAGTAACCATCACTGCTTGGGGACAGGCTGGGCATCGGTCAGTGGGTGGTGAGCAACTGCATTGTACATCACTCATTCTATATATTCTACCATTATTATTATTATTATTTTCCCTTTCTTTTCTGTTCTATTAAACTGTCTTTATCTCAATCCACAAATTTTACTTCTTTTTTGCCCCGATTCTCTCCCCCATCCTACTGGGGGTGGGGGGTGAGCGAGCAGCAGTGCAGGGTTTGGGTGCCTGCTGGGTTAAACCATGACACCATGTTAACATGATATTTATCTGTCTCATTCTTCCTTTCTCCCAGGTTGGCATCAAACAGGATAGGAAAAGTCAGAATCGGTGACCTATGTGAAATGACTACAGCAAGGCCAAACTGGATCTGCACTGTAAACAGAAGAAAATGCTTACGCCAGCTGAGAAAAGAGGAAATAAGGGTGAGACAAGACTAGAAAGGATAGCGTTTATGGCATTAGACTCCACACGGGGTGTGTCTGGTGCAAAGACATCCTTTAACTGAGCTTTTGGACACACTGAGGGAGAAAGCTGGAATTCACACTAGCAGTTAGTAGGCTGATGGCTCCTGGAATTTCCTGTTCCCAAAAAGACAGTGAATTGTTGGGTATCCTGCTAACTCATCACTGATTTACTGCTGAAAAATGGATTAGAATTTCATAGGAAATAAAAATAAGACGCTGTGGCTTCCTGATCCTTTCCCTACACTTTTTTTTTTTTTTGGGGGGGGGGAGGGAGGGAATTACAGTAGACACAAATAGAAGGAAAAAATTCAAAAGTTTCATAAGGATATAATTGGGCTGTAGCAGTATGCTGCCTTGTCTAGAGGAAAGGGAAAAAAAATAAAGGGCAAAAAACCCAAAGTCGTCCTTTTTCACCAGTCAATTGAAGAAACGTATTCTAAATATTCTAAATGTAAGAGGATTGAGTGATATTAAAGCATAATGAATTAAATAATATAACTAGAGAGTGCAACTCATTGCCACAGATATCTCTTATGCTAAAGATGTCTTAGAATCCCTCAACTAGACCTGAGTATCTACTATTTAGTAAAAAAGTTACAAAGTAAATTCTTGCACACAAAAAAAAGATGAGCTTACAAGCTAAGAAACCAAAAAGCATTAAGATAACCAGGTAAAAACCTTAAAGGGTGCAACAGAGACCAATCACTTACAAGTCTGCTGAGATTATGGTTCAAGGTTTGTTTATTTACAATAAAATTTTGGGGGTTTGCAGCAGAGAACAGGTTTAAGGACTGACTGGATACTCGACTCTCAGCTCCAAGAAAATTATCAGTGTGTTTCTTTTTCAATACCAATGTTGCAAAAACATGTTTGGTGTATACATTTACAGCACAATAATGTTTCTAGGAGAAAGCAGGGCAATTATGCCCTTGAGCAGTTCTGCAATTTTATATTTAATCTTATGAAATACGCTCTTTCAGTTTAACAAATCATCTCTAAATTGCCAATCAAATCACTCCAGGAAACGAGACTCTCCATCTCACAGACTTGCAAGAAGTAATTTACCAATTAAAGCCAAAGAGAGTTACAAGAATAATTTAGGGAAGCTTTCTTGGAATATATTGCTTTAACTGTGCGCAAAATCAAGCAAAAAAAACCCAAACCCAAACCTAGTCATCGTTATCCATTGAACCTCCTGTAAAAACCAATACACAAATACCCCTTGTTTAAATTGCATAATCAAGGCTGCAAAGCCAAGCACTCTAAGGTCAGAAAAAGCCAGAAGTAAGCTGACCTAAGCAACCATAGTTCAGCCCCATTGTGTGGCTGCACTACACTACAGCCTTTTGAAGAGACAGAGAACAGGTGTTAAAATAACAAACTAACTCGGCACACATATTGCCGGGTGCTCCATTTCTGAGCCACTGTTCAACTCTATTAACCAGTGCTGAGCACCAATTGAGATCCCTTAGACTTAGTCTGCCTTTGTGTTTCATGTTACATAGCGCACCCTGCATTCAAGCACATAGATTTTGTTCGCAGTGAGGTCTTAAGTGTTTTGGTAAACCAGGCTTCAGAGTCACCTGTGTGGAAAATGAAAGAAACTTTTTGAAGCGCCTCGTCCAGTATCCTACCAAAAAACGTGGAAAAAGATGCCCACATTTCACAATTTTAAAKTATGTTCTCTACTTTACCCTCCTGCGGCATCTACATAAACCAGCTTCCTTCACTAGCCAGCCAAAGCAGCCCCAACCTGTTCTTCTCAGGTAGGCGCTCTGTCTCAATCTGTTTGCCCAGACATTTCCAGGTTTCCTATTCAGCTGTTAAATCTGCACAGCAGGTGCCTCGGGAAGAACATAACAACATGGGAACCAAATATCAATACTTCAATTTTGCTGAAGTTTTCCCAATTTGTGTTTGTCAGAAAGGCTTTGGTTTATGCATTTCTTCATTCTCATCAATGCCTTGTATGCACAAAAACTGTTATCTGAAAATCATTCATTTAAAACTCAATTTCCATGCAGAAATGAATGTTTTCAGCCAATGCTATCCAGACTAGCAGTTAAGGAGTGTCCTTCTGCCGCACCAAGGCAATGACCGGCTCTGCAGGCACTGCGGTGGTCAGGGGGGCCTGTGATTAGAGAAAGGGACATGGCCAAGACTCTGCAAGAGCCAATTGCTGGCCATTTTGGCTACCACTGGAGCTCATTAAAACAGCTTTAAGGAGAGTAAATTCAGCACCTCCAACTTTGTCTAAGGAAAGTATAAAGATGACTCAAAGCTGCTTTTCTGAGCTATACAATACAGTCCTCCAGCCACTACTGAAAATTTGCCCTGAAGACTGCAGTGACATACCCAGGACAGCCTAAAAAGGCAGATAAAAATAACACCATTCTCAAAGTTAAATTTCTCTGTAACAGAAAAACAAGGATAATATTGGCAGCATTAGTCCTGTCCTTTAACAGTATGTGCCTGAAGGGCACTAGTTATCTCATTCTTCAAAAGTAATGAATTTCTCAACCCTTTTCATTTGTAGGTCACTAAGCGTGTCCTGCCAGGCAATGACTAAACAAGTTAAAAGAAGAAACCACAGTGGCCAGGCAGCATGGCCCATACAAGCCACTTTCACAGTGGGAATTTATTGAAGATTCTTTTGTAAAACCCTCCACTGCAGCTAAGTAAGTGTGAGGCATATAGAGTGAAAAAATTCTGGAATATCTTCTTACAGCTTTCCCTGCATTGGCATTGTTTGTTTTTGTACACCAAAATTTGACTAATACACTATGCAAAACAGGAAGAGATAAAATAAGGTTAAATAATTTAAAAGTCCCAGCCAAAACCTATATATTCCATATGTGAAATGTGATTTCATGAGCTAATTTTGCTTGCAGGCTCTTTGTAGTACGTTACAGAGAGCAAGACCAGAACACTGCACTGGTTATTTCAGGTGCTGTTCAAGCACTGAACTAAAAAGATCTTTGACCCAGAGAGCTTAGACTCTTCTGTGCAACATAAGGTAGCCATGATACAAGAAAGCTGAAAAGGGAGCAAAGAGAAACAATAAAATATTAGTCAGAATGGCAAGAGGTCCCCACAGCACCTCAGCTGACACATGGAAAACTCTGTGTATATATATGCCGTTTACTACTCTGTATTTGCCTTCCCAAAGAGCAGAGCCCAGGTAGGGAATCCCTTGGGGTACACTTTGAGTTGTATTAACTGATGAAAAGAGCTGTCAGCTCTGGATGACTAAGGTGCATCACATCTCATACCCTCAGTGCAGGTCCTGTGTGAGAAGTCAAAGTGCTGGCAACAAAGACTCTTTCTTGTCTGCTTCAGTCTTCTTCAGATAAGCACCCTTCCTCTACAACTCCTCACAGAGGCCAAGTACAAGGGCCTCCTTGATAGCGTGTTGCCTGAAAGATGGAAATGCCTATTCTTTCTTTCCTCAGTATTCAGGGAGTCCTAAGACACACAATAGACAGACGTTCTTGATACTACTTAACCTCAGGCCGGCCCAAGAAGGCAGAAAACCTTTGGAAGGATCACAAAACAAAAAGTAACTGCTACGTGGGTAAGGGGGAGGCATCAAATGAACTAATGGGATGCAGATTGAAAGCAAAGGAGGTGCTTTTTCCCCTCCACAAAAGATACAGGTCAGCTCTGGAACTCTTCACCACAGGACACTGTAGATGCGGAGTATTCATTAGACAAATTCTTGGACAAAGAGTAAAGACCCAAACTTAAGTCTAGCTACAGTGTCCAGAAACCATTTACCAACCATGAGGTTGGGCTTAGTTTAACATCAATTTAAGTTAGCAATTAGCTAGAGTTAGTTTGTTATTGATACTGTGATTCATCGTATCACCAATATTGTCTAGTTGCCATTGCTGGCAATTGCAACATTAATCTGCCTGCATAGCTTGAAATGAGTAAGTCCTGAAATGCATATGACATATTTTAAAGTGGAACAAAGCAAAGGAGATTTATCTTTTACCAAAAATACCCAAAACATTGCTTTCTATGCAGAACCCTAAGTTTTCCTTTGAAATAGTGATAATTGAAAGCACTAAAGAGGCAGGTACTTGCTCAGACAATTGCAAAGACGACTAACAGCATTCCAGTGCTTTCACTCTCCCTTCCTATGCATCACTGTATTTCCATGTCCAGGCTACAGCTATAAGAGAAGTTTGACAAACACCTGTTATCACAGAAAATAAMAGCTTGATGGAGCATGCCTGATCATGACGATTTCTCCATAGCTGAACTGGCTCAAGAAAAATAGAGGGTCAACATTTTAGAAAGATTTATTTGCTGGAGACATCGAGTTTTTATCTAAAAAGCCTGACAGCCTTTCAAGTATTTATACAGGTACAGTTTATAGGTTATAACACATGACATTACCAATGTATTCTGCCCTTTGAAAGAACTCTTCCRTATTTTTACAATTTAATATTCACTGCTGAGCTGTCCTTGCTTGTAAAGGACTGTCAGGTTCAAATGTAGAATTAGATGATCCAAGATATCCTGTCTCTGGTGAACATAAATTTTAAAATATTGAAGTCACCAGAAGAGTAATAAAGATGCCTATTCTGTATTTGCAGACTATTATCTATATTTCACAATGTTGCACAAATTGCAGGATTTGCACATGTGCACACAGGCTAGTTCTTTCCGAACCTAAAGAAAGGCTTGGCAATCTTCCTATTTATTATGCCAACTCTTGTGTGTCACAGCATTTACTTATCTTTACACATTAAGTAGCAATAATCAATGCACAGAGCTGAAAAAAGTGTTGCAAATTATGCCTAGTTACAAAATTCCCAGACTGATTATTCTTCAGTGGAGTTACCACAGGCAGTTGAAGGTTCTGAGAATAACAATGCTCTGTCAATGAAAGCGTTGAAGGAAAAAACCAGCTATGCGATATGGATTAAGTGACATAGTGAAATAAAGAACTTCAGTTACACAAAGCTCCCAGCGCTCTGGTAACATCTTCTGGGAAGATTTTCTGCATCTGTAAACAAATATTCCAGGTGCAAGACAGCAGACCACTCCCTCCTTTATCTTTGTATTCAGTGAAAGAAGAGAGGCATAATTCACATCAGCTATTCCCCTGTAAAATTCTGTTGGAAACTCTGGTGTTACCTTGGTGCAGATAAATGAGACAAAGCCTGTGCCGATAGAGCATCGGTCTTACCAGAAAACTGCTGTTAACTGAGTCAGCATGAAAAGCACAGCTTTACTATATGGTCTAATTTTCAAGCGTGCCCAACACCAGCCTTTTCACTGGTATACCACAAACTTTATTAATTCTAGCTGAATAGAAGTTTAAAGAGAGATGATGGAGGGTTCTCTGCAATGTTTTCCTTTTGGCGATTTTTCTCCACAGCATTACATACAGCTCCTTTTACTTGGCTTAGGGACAGAAGTGATATACATTTTTATTTTTACTTGCACCAGTCAATATTGGTGTGAAACAATACAGTTAGGAACTTTATAAAATGAGACAAGAATAAGATCTCTTTGCTTATAAATGTTTTGATTTTGAAATAACTATACTAATTAATGTAAACAGAGACTGGTAAATAAACTTTTAGAACACTTCAACAGCAAAAGTCATTAAAGATAGCTGAAGTACTCAATAAGATGTAGAAGCTTATTAAGACATTGCTGCAGTTCATCTGAAGCTCCTTAAGCCTTTAAATTCTTACTTATTACAGAGAATAAGTGTGCCATAAATTATRTATGTTTAGGGAAAATTTAATTACAGTTGCCAATAGCTTCTCACACATAAGCCCATTCAACATTTCAATAAACATCCAGAAGTTTGTAGGAACAATTGCAAACATTCATTTTATCAYAGCTAATACTGTTTTGCTTGTAAAGATTCAGGGTATTTTGGTTTTTACAGCATTCTGTACCCAGGCTCATTAATCTCTGTGCTTCCCCCCTATAACAGTTGCATGTTCTACCTTACATAATTCATACTTAACTATTGTTAAGTATTTATTGACTGGTATTCTTTTTTGCCTTTGAAGAACCACAGCACTGACAGAGAAKAGTTAACAAGGAGCAACATAGAAGAGTCAAGATGCACTAGAAAATACGCAGGAAATACATCTCTGTATACAACCAGTGTTTTCAAGGCGATTTGTTTGTAAGGCATTTCCTATAAAATTGTACCCAAATCTTCTGTATGGCGAAGGCTGCACCTTCACAGCAGCTGTCTTTCCCTAGACAGACTGCATTCTTGCTAATCTTTGTCACCACGTATTTTATGTGCTTTCAACAAGAGCATCCTGTTACCACTGCCACCTCTCTAACACAGGTTACTCGCTCACTGCAGCACTAAGGACTTCATCCAGATTCTGTCAAAGCCAATAGGATGGGGCCATCATCAAACATCCCTCTTCTAGTTGCACAACCAGGACTGCTTCACAACAGTTAATTCAAAACCACAGTCTTACGGGTCTATGGAGTAGAGAAGGGAAAGTAAATACAGCACTAACTACGCAAAATTAATATAGAAGATCAATAGGCACCTATTTTCCCTTTTCTCCCCCAGCAAGCTTATTTAGCAATGCAGTAGTGAAAGCCCACTGATTTCAAAGGAATTCTCGTCTTCAAACTGCCCTAACTGCTAAGCCTAAAAAGAAACTGTAATAAAAAGAAATGCTATTTGCTCCTTAGAACTGTCACACATACCTAAAAATTTCTTTGAAAATAAAAAAATCAATTTACAAAACAATCCACCTAAAAATATACTAATCAATATATACACAGGACTGTTTGCAGGAAATCAATTTAAACTGCAGCACAACAAATGGTCTTTTTGCTATGAATTACTGTAATTACTACTGTAAATGGTAGAAATGAGGCTGAGTCAGAAAACTAAGATCCAGCCTTAGAACTGAACTTTGACATAACTGGAAAAGATTTAAGCTTGGATGCTAAATCAAGGCCATCTGTAGCCACAGTAAACCTGAAGAAAACCGTATGTATTAGCCAGCCAATGATAACAGCATTAAGACAGCAAAGAAAATCCATAGGAGCATTCAAATTTTCTTGCAACTTTTCCATTACTACCTATATTTGACTTGGAGTAGGAAGAACAGCAAAGGACACTGATACATCAGCATGCTAACAGCACCGGTCCATTCTCCGGGGACCATCCCAGTAGCAAAGAATTGATACGGTGCCAGTCTGTATGAAGGGAACAACCAAGGAAGAGCGAGTATGATGGGGGGAATCTCCAGCGATTTGTTCAACCCTTGCTCACAGAACAGTCCTGGGGCCTTGAGCAGTCAGAYTAAATCAGTGTAGCTCTGGGGCTACTAACACTCAGCGGGGAGCAAAGCAGAAATCGGGTGGTGTTAGAATTGGTAGGAGACCGAAAAGCTAAAACCCTGCTTACTGCGAAGGCACTCGATCTGCATTTGCTGCAGGATGGGACACAGGCTTTCAAGTCCCACAACAGCACAGTAGTCCTGCTAGATATGGAATCCTCACACCCATAAGAGGATTAACAAGCCTAAGCAAAATTCAACAGTCTGTCATTAAGAACTATAATAGCAGTTTCAGAAATGCACACAGCAATTAGACGATCAGCCAGTGCTCCATGCCATCCCTGTGTTTTCAAAATACAACTAAGGAAGAGGCATATAAGTAGGTGCTCAGTAGCCAGATCCTATGTTCAGATATTGTTGGGGATTTTCTTGTTACTGTAGTTAAAGAGTTCGGAGTGAATATTAAAAGAAAAATCTACAGCTGTCAGACAATGCTGCTTGAACTGAAAAGATTTTACTAATTCGTACTTCAGATACCACATGTGCATTATTAAATTACTTTCATAACTTGTGATTTACTCATGGGAATTGCATGGTTGGTGTTTTTTTTTTTTTAATGCTGTCCATTTGTCCTTTAGTGGGACAGTCCATTGAGACCCCACCTGCAGTACTGCGTCCAGCTCTGGAGCCCTCAGCACAAGAAAGACATGGACCTGTTGGAGCGGGTCCAGAGGAGGGCCACGAAAATCATCAGGGGGATGGAAYGCCTCTCCTATGAAGAAAGGCTGAGAGTTGGGGTTGTTCAGCCTGGAGAAGAGAAGGCTTCGGGGAGACCTTATYRCAGCCTWTCAGTACTTAAAGGGAGCTTATAARAAAGATGGGGATAGACTTTTTAGTAGGGCCTGTTGTGACAGGACAAGGGGGAATGGCTTTAAACTAAAAGAGCGTAGATTTAGATGAGATAGAAGGATGAAATTTTTTACAATGAGGGTGGTGAAACACTGGCACAGGTTGCCCAGAGAGGTGGTAGATGCCCCATTCAAGGCCAGGTTGGACGGGGCTCTGAGCAACCTGATCTAGTTGAAGATGTCCCTGCTCACTGCAGGGAGGGTTGGACTAGATGACYTTTAAAGGTCCCTTCCAACCCAAATTATTCTATGAAGACCATCCAGTTTGTCATTACAACATTCCAACTACTTCTTCACTGTTAGTCATTAAACATATCCCAAAAGCCTGTGCAAGACCCGGGCAGACTTCCTACTGAAACACTTGAAAGAAAATGACCTAGGCCGTTTACAGAAGTAGAACTTGTTGGAAATGGGGAAGAGAGAAACACACAATCCCCTGTCGTGCTTTAACCCCAGCCAGCAACTAAGCCCCACACAGCCGCTCGCTCACTCCCCCCACGGTGGGATGGGGGAGACAATCAGAAGGGTAGAAGTGAGAAAACTCATGAGCTGAGATAAAGACAGGACAGCGTAATAGGTAAAGCAAAAGCCATGCACACAAGCAAAGCAAAACAAGGAATCCATTCACTGCTTCCCATCAGCAGGCAGGTGTTCAGCCATCTCCAGGAAAGCAGGGCTCCATCACGTGTAACGGTTACTTGGGAAGACAAACACCATCACTCCGAACGTGCCCCCCCTTCCTTCTTCTTCCCCCAGCTTTATATACTGAACATGACATCACATGGTATGGAATATCCCTTTGGCCACTTTGGGTCAGCTGTCCTGGCTATGCTCCCTCCCAGCTTCTTGTGCACCTGGCAGAGCATGGGAAGCTGAAAAGTTCTTGACTACTGTAAACACTACTTAGCAACAACTAAAACATCAGTGTGTTATCAACATTATTCTCATACTAAATCCAAAACATAGCACTACAACTACTAGGAAAAAATTAACTCTATCCCAGCTGAAACCAGGACACCCCACACTAAAAATAACAAACACACATGTGGAAGAGTTAGCAGAAGAAACAGCATTCCCATTTTCAGTGTTTACCATT
Organism: Phoebastria nigripes; assembly: GCA_035582835.1. Lineage (NCBI taxonomy): Eukaryota > Metazoa > Chordata > Aves > Procellariiformes > Diomedeidae > Phoebastria > Phoebastria nigripes. Next base: position 940,343 of record JAYKAV010000822.1, on the reverse strand, counting down.
TGAGCCCTGCTGTGTTGTATTGATTTTATGTTGCAACAATTTAAAACAAATAGCAATGGTTAAAACAAAAGGCAATGGTTGCAAAATAACAGTCACACTGGAATAGACTTGCAGTATGGAACTGAATGCAAAATTATTGACCAGATCTCAACAATGAGGTGATGTAGCTGCACTGATAGGAAAGGGGCTAGGCCTCTTACACTAGAGGACAGATATCCTCCACCAACTGGAAAGCCATAGACAAGATCATCTTAGAAACTTTTAAGACAACTAGTAATGGAAACTCCACTTAGTAGTTGTTATATTCTCCAGGGCATTCAGACATACGTGCTATATATATRTTTTTAAATCATTTTTGTCTAAATCAGACCTGTCAAGTGTCTCATTGAGAGAAATTCAGTTTGAGGCTTCTAGTTAATTTTTTTCCAGCAGCAGGGCTGGTTTAAGATTAAGTGTTGACTTGACCTACAAGTTTCTGTTTCCATTTCAAGAGGGAAAATAACCTAAAACCCAGGGGCATTATGTAGGGATGCACTGTTTCTCAAACAGCAGTCAAAATAATTTCTATCTAGCTGTCCTGGCCTTGATAAATGCAGTAATTAGCAAGCACATCGCCAGCCCAGTAAAGGTTAGCATCTCTGGACATGTCAGTGTTAACTATCCTTCTGAACTCTTTCTTAAGTACTCAGCACATCTCTTCTAATGCTGCTAATGTTCATTTCATTAAGGTAAAAGTAATTATAGATTTGCATGCTTTTCTCTTTACCTTTATTCACAATTCTAACAGCTAATATGAGGTGCCAAACCACCACTAATTGAAAATTGATTTTAGATTTAATTAAATGGCTAGCCCAGGAGGTAAGTATACATGCAGAAGCCTCATCAGCTGACTTGTTCCCCTGTGATCATCCATACTGAATTTCACTGACATAATCGGTATCCATAACAGGAACAGTGGCAGCTATAGATGATGTCTAAAGAACATACATAACTAAAACATCAGCATTTAATTGCTAAGGAACAAGAGACACACTTACGTAGTATCTCAGGTGTTACTTAACATTGTAACAGCAACAATTTGTGATGGTCAAGCAGTGCTAGACCTGGAAGACGAGCCCAAACTCACACTGGCCTGATGCTTTAACAGACCTGCTGTTTGACTCTGCTGCTGCTTTTTTTTTTTTTTTTTTAAAATCTCTGTGCAAGACTTAGGAAAGTAATGCTTGTTTTGACATGTTTCAGTAGTAAGTTTCAGAAAACCTTATAGTAAAATTGCATGATTTTCTTCGAAGTTTTATTTCTGATTTCTGTAGTTGGTCTTATGATCCAAACCAGGGGTTCCTCATCCTTTCTCTCTCCTAATGGTGCTGTAAAAATCAGTCCAAACCATGAAGAATTCCACWACAGAAATAATTACAAAGGATACAGCTATAAGTGAATATACTATTTTTAAGTACTTAGAATAATAATGTTTGCGTAAGGCTTGTGAATCTGTACAGACGTGGGCTCTCACCAATTAGACTAAGTCCAATCTGCTCCTATCTGGATATAATCCATAGTAAGGACCAAGGCTGACATGTCTTGCTTTTCTGTGTAAAAATTGCTGGCCTGAAAAGCATCACGGCACCTGGGCAAGACCGTTCAAGGCAATTTACTCTGTCCACAGACTTGTGCAGCAAAGTACATTCTGCGGTGAACATTCCAGCTGGGAAAAAGCTGATCCAAGTCACAATCGTATATAAAGGGTAAACAGTTTAGTCAGTGCATTGGCAGCAAGAGCTGCTGGAATACTCTACRTACATTAGAATGAGGATATATAATCAATACTATGCAATACCATCCAAAGTAGAGAAAAACTGCAATTCATTCTTTGGTGGTGTAAATCAGCCTGGTTTTATTGTCATCAGTGGATTTCCACACATTTAAGATTGTAAAAATTTTGGCCCTAGAAGTGCAAGACCCTTCCTCTGAATGCAAGTGATTAATCACCAAACACTAATCTGTTACTTGTATAAGGAAGAATGCAGTCCACCTTTTAATGAAATTGTACAATGCCATTGTATATTCTCTTTGATAAAACTGCTTGTAACTCCACGTGCCTTAATTATATATTGTCACATCAGCAGCACTGAGTAGCTCTATTGCGAAGAAATGAGTGTGGCTTATGGCCCAAGGCAAGTCATTGAAAATGCTATACTATTCTTTATCCTTTAGCATGTGGAATAGTTAATGTAAGGCACTCCTTAGACACACACCTGTGAAGCCACTTTGCTCCCAGAAAGATATGGAGATAAGTATTCTCACGAAGAGTAGCAAATATTTGGAAACTAACTACAGAAGAGTGTAATCAAGTAATCCTTTAATGCTGGAATTAAACATACTGTCACACTGCTCTGTCTCACACCAGCATCTTGTCATTTATAAATTAAAGCACCATAAGGATGCAAAAGGCTCATTACYAGATGAACTCAGGAGTCTTGCATTTGATTCTAGGTAGTAATTACATTAGCCAATTCTAGAGAGCATACATAGTCAGTGGAGAGCCACAGGGAAATTTTGGCACCTACATTAGAGGACAGTTCAGACCAGAATGCTAAGTGAATTTCATTTTCTGAAATCTGAAGGCAAACTAGAGTTAACTTCAGCACTTGAGTTAATCCCATCCTGAAGCAGATTTTTTCTTTGTACTTATATTTCAATTACTAGGGATACTTTCAAAAATTAAAAAATAGTAATAATAAAAAGGAGATTGACCTCCTTAGAAAAATCACAGCCTAAGTCTCTGCTTTTCTTTATCTTCTGGTTTTTGGTTAAATCTCCTTTACCCACACTTCGTCTTGTGTGTCAGCAATGATATTACATGGAAGCTAAGCCTATATTCCATTATACATTTGCACAGTACCTAACGCAACAGGTAGGATGAGCTAGAGGCCTCCCAGTACTATTACAAAATTGAAGTTGCAGGGGCATGAAAACTGATCAGGTATGCACATGAGAATTGAACCAATATAACTAAGACACATTGTAAAAATGACAGACAACAAGCAACAGAGAACAACAACATACCATTAAAGATATAGACAATCCCTACAAAATACAAAGTCTGGATTTGATAAATCCACTGTGCCTTTTTCTTACCAAAAAACACAGATCCTGTTCCAGAACAATGAACAAACTTTGTCCTCTGTCACAACACTGGCATCAGTAGGTTTGCCATTTATTCTGTTCTAATGGAAGAAACGGCATACATACGTTCATACAGCCTTCACCACTTTTCTGCTGTAAAGCTATCCTTCACCTATATTCAAGTCAAATGCAATTCACACTGAATTTCTAAATTCACATTTTCCAGGGCAGATGTGCATTAATAACCTGTGTGTTCTCTTCAGCTGTGTTCATTTTCCTTATTAGCAGAATCAATAACAGTAAGAAACTGTAGCCAGTCCTTTTTAAGGAGTTTGCAATTTTAAGCTGGATACCTCACTAAGCAGACAGCCTCCGCATTTGTGTCCAATCTTGGATGTTGCTGCTTTAAAAAAAAAACACATGCAACAGAAATCAATGACTGTTTGTTCAGTAACAGGGTAAATGAGAGAAGAACACGTTTACAAACAGCAGGTGAGGCATTCAATTTGAAAAGCAATCAGATTGTCTGCTGTCTGCCTTCAAGGGCAATGCTCAAAACCACATTGCTGATACAGGCAGGAAGATAATTTTTTTCTTTTTTTAAACTTGGTACCCAGACCAAGGCCCCTAATCTGAACATTTAGAGTCATTGAGTAACGCTTTCCCTGGTGAACAGTACCATTGATTTTACCTGAGAACTTATCTGTTACACTGATTTATGGATTAATGGACTACTGATGCCCAGTCTTGAATGCTGTTCCGTGCAAATGGGCATGAAGAAATAACCCTATTGCCTTAAACTGGGCTTCACACAAGAGCCGCATGCTCAGTTTCCAAAGCTGAATCCAAGATTTTGCATTTAAAGCTCATGTTTTTGTTTTTCTAAAAAAGCACAAACCAAAATAACTAGTCAGGGATAAAAAAAAAAATTTTAAAACCAACCAGATATTACAGCTGAATGAACTCAACCACTAGACTACCAACAAGCCACTCTAGGTGCAGAGGCTTGGCCATTCTGTCTGTCGGCACAATTCGAATCCTCATGTCTGGCACAACAGTAATTTTAGGAAAAAACTTCTCGTGGAAAAATTTTTTCCATAAGGGCTTCTAGACTTTGAAAGTTTTTCCAAGTTCCACTCAAAAAGGACCAACACTGATGAAGCTTATATCTTTTTAATAGACTTTGATACCTCCAGATCATGCCTCAAAACACCTCTGCTCTCTAGCCAAATCCCTTCTAATTATTTTCTCCTTCCATTATGTCCAGAATCAGACAATCAAGCCAAACTTTCCACTACAGCCTGTATTTTATATCCCAGTCTAGTCATCCATCGAAGTAAACTGTAGCACTCTTCTTGGTTTCAGTGATACAGGGAGGCTTCAGTTCTGCGCAGACTTATGAACATACCTCATGTTATGAAGGATGACTCTTATCCTGCATTATTGCATTTTATCAGGAATTATTAATGGCTTTGTGAACATTGGAACGATTCCAACGTGTGGTCTCAACTACTCAAAAGACCTGAAGTTGGTCCATGCATCAGTTCGTAATGCATTGGAATACAGACTGCAAACTTACTGCTCTAAGGCTTTTCTTCTCATTTGATGCCTCCTTCAGCTTAAAGATTACTTTTGATATCTTGCAACTATCACAACAAGAAAGCACAATGCATTCACAGTGCTGCTCTGTGCCTAAGGGAAACTTAGGCTGGTAAGACTTTTATAAAATACACTCTCTCAAACATCTCCCAAATTAAATCATTAAAAAGGAACAGCAACAATTTTCAGCATTCATTTTAAGGTGCTAGTTTAGTTCTGCTATGAAGTAAAATTCACCTATACTGGCACAAAACAAGAAAAAAAACAACGTACTACAACAGTTCAAAGATGTGATGTGAAAAACCACCATCCTGGAGTAGAACGCACTGAACAAATGTAGGTCTTTGCCAGCACAGGAAGTCCAGAACACAACACATAAAACGGTAGAAAGGTTTTAAGATTGTACTGATACTTACGTATCCGCCATCAGTGACTGATTGTTTCACGACAGATCATATTTGAATGGTAATGGACAAATAACCTCACATAAAAGAAAACAAGACTCAAAAATGAACAGGACCACATAGAATAAGCTTAAGATACACCACCTGGTACTGCGAACAAGGTTTGCCTTTCCCCCCTGGCAGGAGAAGAACTGGCCACATAAGCTGTGTCAAGGCAATAAAATGCCCCTGGAAAGTCTTGAACTCCACACTCAGAAGTCAAAGACTAAACAAAAAGGTTAAACAGCTTTCCAGTTTGCTGACCACATTAGTTCATTTTATTTACCTGACAATTAAACCTGGGTGGGTGGTGGTTTGGTTTTTTTTTTCTCTCTCCAGGAAAACAGCTTGCCAATAGCTATTTTCTTTTCCATGATGAGTCATTCTATAAAAGTGCAAGACAAAATTACAGAGAGATGAAAAATAGAAAACTGGGTTCACCTCTGTTACCCTCAAGAACATTGTGATAAGGACAACTTTAGAGGTGAGGAAAGCTAAAGTAAATTTGAGACCAAGAGTCAACTGTGACAAGAAAGATAACGAAAATTATTTAAATGTACACAAAGCCTTTAAGCACCTTCTACAACCTACGTGCAAAACAAGCTGATGAAACTTTGCATGCTCCACAGCCCGCTGTTTTTACATATAGCAATCCAGCCACCTTTATACTGGTAGGTGGCAATCTGCCAGAGACGAATAATGTTAAAACGTGAACTATTTTAGATGAAGGGATTCATTCATCCTGCTCTCAGATTGTGGTATTAAAGGAACTCAGTMGCTGGAGTTAGGCTGATGCTAACAACACTAAGATTTAGACACACCTGTAAAACCCAGGAAAAGATGATACTAAAAAAGGAAGGATTGGGGGTGTGGTGTGAGAAGTCAGAAAAACCCATCATCGATACAGTAGATAGCAAGGGATAGAAATTGAAAGCAAGTGGGAGAAGAATACGTTTATTCATTTGCTCTTCTATGTTAAGGTATCCAGACTAAACTCATTGTTAATATCTGCGTCTCTCCTCTGCTTAACTTCAGAAACAAAGTCTGGCAAGAGGACTTGGTCAAGATCGAAAAGGTAATCAAATTGCAGAGCGCACACATGACTGGGGTGGGGAGAAATCAACAGAACAATCAACCCTACAACTCAAAAAGCAGCTGTGGGTCAGTTACTATGAATTCAAACATTTGTTATCACTGAAAGGGACCTACCTATCGTCATCTTTAGACATTCAACCTTTCAGGAATGGTGGGCACTATTTCACGGTTTCACCATGTTACATTTGCTGCAAAAGTAATTCTATGAAAATATTGAGATGATTATAATTTCACTAGGAACAGCAGTACTGTATACCATGAGAAGTAATCAAAGTCTCACAAGAATCACACCTATTTAGTTCCAGCTTAGACTACCTTGAATCCATTATTTGATATATACATAAAAGACTAAATAAGGATGCCAATTCTTCTTCTTGCATGCAGAAAAGTCATCCAGATGCATATTTCTGAACAGATCTGACAAGGTGCAGTGTGGCATCTGTTCAAAAGCACTCGTCAGTAGAGACACAAGAAGGTGTTGAAAACAGCGAAAAGTTGAAAGTAAGGAAAGCTATAAATGCAGGAGAAGAGGGATCATTGATTGACACAGGCTGGGATTAGGTAAGGCTGGCTGCTGAAGGTGATAAAGCAGAGTGAAGAAGCCAGCATGGAGAATTCTCTGCACAGTAGCAAAAGGGAAGAGCAAGTCAACTGCAGAAAGCCTTTGCACCGCTTCCACTCCCCCCTGCCCTCCCTGCCTCCCTCAGCAAACAGAGACTGCGCCTCTCTGAAAACCAGCTGGGAGGTGGTGACAAATAAGTATACTGTTATGACAGAATTAATGGTCCCCTGGCAAGAGAAAACAGAAGAGGAAAGTGAACTTAAAAGGAAAAGAAGTGAGCTTTCTGACAAAGCAGAGCTGTACAGCACAGGAGGGTATATAGTTCTTTCCAAAAAGCAGGAAATGTTAGGAACTCATGGCACTGTCACTGTAACAAGGACGATGAGAGAGCACTTAGTGCTGCAGGTAATGAAAGCTGCCTGGCACCGACCATATCCTGAAGACACACGTTGAGTAATGTGATACGGGAAGATAATTTTAGCCTGGGTTCCTTAAGGAAACAAGGCTTATGGGATCACAATGTCTGCCAGTCCTCTGTAACGGCTTTTGAGCTTGGCCAACCATGATTACATGTGACAAAGCAGCAGAGGTCTTGGGTGTTACATTCCTAACAGCTTCATGAAAAACAGCAGCTGGAGACAGATAAGGCATGCTCTAGAAGAAAGGAAGGGATGCTTCACCTACCCAACAGCTTAGCAGCGTAGGCCTGACCAACCATCTGGGTTTAAGACTGGTCTGGGTTCAGGAAACACAGGAGGGTAAAGTCAAGAGGAAACCAAGCTTTATTAGCTCTATTGTTCAAGGAACAGCTTGTATGTATTGAAAATGTTTGTTAACACACATGCAACACATGGCAGTACTTTTCATTGGAAAAGAACACTCAACAGTTTAAAAATAAAATCAGAAGCAAGCAGAGGGTAGAATTAAAAGGCTTGTGATGCACATTCTCCACATCATTATTGGAGGCATACAAAAATAGGCATATTAAGGGACACACTCCAGTCTTCCTGTGATGATCTGGATGGGCAATAGGTAGGACTATGGGTCTTTTCTGCAGGGCACCAGCAGGTTAATACAGTGAGTAATCCACTACTGGTAGAAGACAAGCCACCGTGAAACCATTCGTATCAGACATTGTTTTATTTTTTAAGGAGAGTACCACAGCTGTCAAAAACATCATTCTGTTTCCTCATACAGAGGACCTAGTGTTTTAAACTGTTAATGAAGTCTCTAACTGACCTCCTCCTTTAAATTAACATCCTTGTATAGCAACATCTTGGGATGAGCTCCCATATGCTCAGATTCATAGAAGACATTAAAGGCAGTCACATAACTGCTTGAGCACATAAAAATGGAACACTCAGTAGATAGAGGAATGTTTTTAAAGGGGTAGGAGAAACAAGACAATTTAAATAAACTAAGCAAAAAGTTAGAGTACTTAAATGCCCTTCAGTACTAAAACTATTTACTTTATCTGAAAACAAAATAACATTTGGCAAATTACTCAAGTCCTTCAATGGATGCCTCCGATAATTGCCCTGTGGTCCCTGTGTGGCATAGAACGCTGTGTACACAGCAGAGTATGCCAATTTGCAATAAGCTCATTTCTATAAAAATAGAACAAATTCCCAATTTTCAAGAAGGAAATGCACTATCAGAAATATGGCTTAAAAGGATATAATAGCTGATGCTAAGAAAGCTGCATGCCCTGATGTACTTATTTCCCAGAGTAGTGCTCTCATACCCATGACGCAAAATTTGATTCTAGCCTATACCTACCTTTTTGCGGAAATAATGTACTCTGATCATTTACTTAGACCAGCTTGGCATCATTCATTTCCCCCAGTAATTTATACATGAAGAGTATGTCAACACGGGCTTACCTGGAGCACCACTCACACAGAACTCAATTTTAAAATATTCCTAATCTTCCAAGACAATTTTTTACTAAATGCCTAGTGAGGGTTTCACAATGATGTTTTTCCCCTTATACAATTTACTTGGCTGGGATAAGACAAACTGTTTGAGTGAATTTATGAAGAAAGGTAGTTCTACTAGAATGCTGTCCTTTGGTTCTCTGTTGCTCATGCTTTTCAAACCATCTAACACCTGAAACACTAAGTTAATGCCAAAAGCTGGTTTTAATATATTCTTTATTAAGAATTTGCCATTTAAAAATGCTTCAAATTCAGACTTCTACTTGAAATGCAAAAAAAAAAAAAAAAGACAATAGCCAAATTATAGTTAAGTATCATATTGACAGTACTGTTTATAACTTCTAAGGATGTACTCCCACAGATCTGAGGATGAAGACATTGGCTCCAGTTCCAGTCAGACCTTTGCACACCAGTTTTAATTTCCCTTTCATGTATATATGGAGCATGCATGACTTCTGTGAGGGATGCGTAAGAAACAGGGAGAGCACGTGACTTGCCAAACATTATGCAGGAAGCCCGAGATATAATTGAGGTCTTTAAAGTTCCTAGCTATTAACATAATGACTGCATTGCCCTTTTGTATCAAGCTACAGATATAGCTTCAGTGTCTCCATAATTTTATTCCTGAATATTAGAAACAATAGGCAAATGAAAGAAGAGCCAAGCTAACCAAAAGTACATAAGGCAAGAAACAGGCACAGGTGTGTCTTCTGAGCAGTAGAACCTAATGTACCAGTTGGACAGATTGTCCTGTATACCACTGACAGGGCAGCAGAAATGGACTGTTTCTGACATACAGATATAAACAGGATCTTTTATGTTAGATAAACGAGATTTAAGAATAGCTGTTGGTCCTCAACTCTGGAGCACCATCCACCTGCAGCGCCTGCTCACCATGGTCTAAAATAAATTGTTTTAGCTGAGAGTGCAGCCCTCCTAATCTGTGAGCATGACTGACCTTCCTGGGCAGTCTTTTACTGCACATGCTGCCTCTCATCGTGGGCCACACAGAAGCTCCCGAACCCTGAATCAAGCCAGGATTGTCAAAATAAAAGAGCTGGCACCAACGCAAATCACTATTCCACCTGCTCACCACGCTCAGGGTTCCCTGCTCTTGCAGGTTAATTGCACTGAATAATGTTATATAATAAAAAATAAAACTGAGATTTCCCAAACCATTTAAGGTATTTAACTGTTGGTAATTCCAATTTAAATTAATGGGAACTGTGCATCTTAATCCTCTTGAGACCACTTCGAGAATCTCAGAACAAATCAATGAAACCAAATGCTCTTTCTGCAAAATGTGAGTAATTTTAAAGGACCAAAAAAGTGAGCAGCTGTTGATAGCATGCTCTGCATTTCTCATGCAGCATACATTTTTCTCCCATAGGTACAACCAAGCCCCTTCCCAGCAGCGTACGCCTCACTTCAAAGAGGGGAGTTTTGTCACATTCTCTAAAATAAGAACCAAGAAGCCTCCTTTGCCTAATTACTGTGTGTGACTGCAGTTACACGTTAAAGTAACCCAGCATCGTAGAAGCTTAGCTGGATGTCTAGCATCCCTACAGGAAAGCTCTCGTCTGAATAAAAAAAATTTTAAAGGAAAACTGATCACTTTCTTGTCTCCTCATTTTGAAGTCACCAAGGAATAAGACAAGGACAAAGCTCACCATGTAAAAATCTTGAGACAAATAAAATTCCTAACTAGACTCTGAACAAGAGTTGAGCTCAAGAGGAAGTGATTTTGATAACACTATCTCCTCACATAGGGAGAAAAATCTATGACATTTGTGTCACAGAGCCCAGTTTCCCACGAATGCATGAAGAGAAAGCTCCTTGGGGAAGAGCAGTCCTGGGCAAAAGGGGAGAGGGAAGACAAGTAGCCCTCAATGTCRTAGACTTCACTTAAACAGGCTGTGTTTTGCTTTAGGGTTTCCAGCCTTGTGTGCATGAGATGACCCCTTAGAAACCAACTGCAGCGAATGAAAAATTAAGTTACTGTGTATTGGTGCAGAGCTCAACACAGTCTTAACTTCGAGCAGCGTCAGACCTAGGGTRGTGTGGAACCTGGCACTTCAGTCAGACATCACATTGTCATTATTGGAACTTCTTGCAGCAACAGACATCCACAGACCTGCTAAACTAAGTGGAGTCTTTAATACCACACTTTTCCAATTGTTTTGGCAGCTCAGCTTTACACAAACCCAAAATTTGACCAAGAAAAATGGACTTCAAGTAGCTTTAAAGGGATAGCGCACCATTATTTAATGTGCATGAATGTAAGTGCACCATTATCTAGTGTTCATGAATGTATTTTAGATGCTAAACAAAGTAACGAAACTCCTTAGGCTGCAATACACTGACTTTAAATCCTGTGTCCATGTGCAGCGAAGCGCACAGAAGTCTTAACACATCATAAGATATTGGCCGTAAGATGTCAAGGGAACTCCAGCAGCTATAACTGTTATGCTCTTCCAGAAATGCAAACTGTTACTCCATCTAAAGAAAGATGAGAAGCAGCATAGATTAATGATGCAGAGCTAATTAAAGAAGTAAATAATTGTGGTGATGTACCCTGAACCAAAGAGGCAACAAATAATGCAGCAGGAAATAAGAAGAAATATGAAGGTTTAGAAATGTAGTTTAACTAATCAAAGGTAGGTAAGACTATAAAATGCCAAATATTATATTAATGCAGAGTAGGTTTATTAGAAAATTAAATTATAGTTTAATATAAATTAGATTAAGGGCTTGTTTTCTGTAGCCAGTACTGTTGTACTTAATTGTTATAGCTTACTTTTTTTGGGGGGAAAAGAAGTTGCCCATGACTAACGAGAAGACTCTGATAATGTCCCACAGAGATGGGATAACTGGAGTGAAGATGGCACCTCAGTAGAATCTATATTCAGGAATGGGCTTGAGCCACGTCCTGGAGCAACACRCATGTTGCTGTAAATTATTTCAAATACTATTGTGGCTCTGAAACAAGAATTTCCCACACAAAGCAGGGGAAGGATCAAAAAGCCTCAAACCTTCTGCCCACCCACCCCATCCCACACATACAAAAGCAGAGGAAAACAAAAGGTCTTTACCACCAAGTCTCCTTAGCACACAGGTAAATAAGTTTGGCCAGCCACTATAAAAACAGGAATTTGCCCATCATACACCAGAGCACCTAATAGTATGTCCCAAGAACRTTAGTATGTTGGTCAGAAATTTATTCATCTAATGTTACATCAATCTTAGTTCTTAACGTTACATCAATCCTAATACAACAGCATTACCATGGTTACACTATTATTACATTTTAGCCTTGCAGGTGTCTTATCAAGATGTCTGGTACCAAAACAATCCCAGTATTCATTCTATATATGTTCCAGACAAATAATCTAGGTATCGTATCTACTCTGTTAACATAAGGCTGCAATCACTATTCCTTAATTAACACAGAACCACAATACCATCTCCTGCATCAAAAGCAAGCTATTATATATCATCCTTCCCATAGTCCAATCCCCAATACAAAACAGCAAAGCTCCTAATCAGSTGCCCATCCTAGGGAGCTAGTTTCCTTCAACTCACATTCCTGTATTCCTAAGAGCCTTTTCTTCCTGTCAGCAGGACCATTAAAGTTATAAAAACATCTACAACACTATGGAGGAAGAAAATTTAAAAGAGCTTTGTCAAAGAGGTAACATCAAAGATACACTTTAATAGTCATTTTAAAATCATGAATACCCTTAAAACAACACTAACAAGTGTTTATAATCCCAACTGAGGCACCACCTGAATGCATAAGGAAACCTTACATTATGTAATCTACCTAAGATGGGACAAACTCTCTGAAAGGCCAAGGAGACTTCGGCAATTTGATCCCATTTAATTGAACTTCTTGTGATTTTGCACAGATGAAGCCAAAATCTAGTATTAGCATTTCTCTGGTKGTAAGGCCCCATTTTTACACTGGATGCCATAGCAATACCAAATAGGGTGCACTTTGTCCTATTTTCTGAGTATGACTTAAAAAGCAGCAGTAAGCAATTCACTAAAACACATAGTTTAAAGTTGTCAGCGTAACTAAAACTGAGCGCCTTGGCTTTGTGATTATTAGGTATTCCACTAGTTTCCACACTTTTTAAACAAACATCTCCTTGAGTATTCTTGCCTTTGTATTCCTGTTGCTCTTCACTTGACATATTTCTCTGTAATGTTTCATCTCCTTGTGACTGTGAATCAGAATGTTCATTATCTGATGATTAAGTTGATAAACACCGATTCGTTCTCTCTTACTTCATTAAGCTGGTCTGTTTTGCTCCTGATTTATTCCATGTCCGCCTGAGAATTCACCTGCATCTTCCGGTCTCAGGCTTTTAAAAGTGCTTTACAAGAGTGCCATATCTTGTGTTTGAGTTTTGCAATTGAAACGTGTCCTGAATGTGTACTGTGTGACACGACTGTTTTTAAACAGGACTAAAACTATACATCCCAATTTGAGTAGAGTCCTAGAATTTCAGTGAGCTAAATAAAGTTGAAATAACACAGTTTGAGAAAGATGTTTTAAAAATGCTTTGTAGGGATGTGGAAGATTCAAGTTCCAGCAATTTCTCTGACCTATTTTACAATCTACCTACAGCATATATGGGAAGCTATTAACTAATGTAATTATACCATCCATATATTCCACTACTGTTTACAGTAACCCGTAGAAAAATAAATGTAACAGAAACATAGATGATAATAATTTCATTTTGAAAGTGCAAACTATGCTAGAGCAGATCTTTGAAAGCAATGCAAGAGCCATACATCGAAATACCAGTTTAAAATATTGTATAAAATAAGAGTAACGAATCAAAAACCCGCATCCTGGGAAAATGCTGCTCTTGCCCTAGGGTCTGTGAACTACAAGTTCTCTTTCACATTCACTGTCAGCCCTGGGAAAATTACCATTTAAACAGAGGAATCCCAGTCTACTCTTTTTTTTGTCTCACTAGAAACACYAATTTTGTCACGACCATCATATGCAACATACTGGCTTGGTAAAAGTTTTGGTTATCTCCCTGTCCACTGAGAACAAGTATCTCACCTTGGCACATCTGCTGTCCCATGGAGAAGGCAAATCTGATCGTGCAAGCAGTGTATATGCACTTGCTTAATTTACCAAAATGCTTAAGTATGAGCCTGTTCTCATACTAAATGTTAGTGGACGCATGAAGCCTTGCAAGAATGAGTCCTAACTTTGCATTTATGATCCAGATGCATGTCTTCTATGAAAATCAGGAAAAAAAAAAACTAGAAGCATGACAGGAACAAGATTTGCCCAAAACTGGGAACTCAAGACCAAAATATTAGGATGACTACAATGAGGGAACGGTACATTAATATGTCCAAACATTTCCCACATTACAGCAATTTTATCTCCATTTAAGGGGTTTCACTACAAGACTGTACTTTTAGTTCCCAAACAGCTGAGCTTATTTCCAGGATATACCATCCTGTGTCTGACTCCAGAAGCACAATGATTACAACAATCACAGTATGATTAAAAACTCATTATCAGAAATATTTTTATAGCACACTAAAACCCAATATTTCTAAGCTAATTTCACTCACAGCGTATAGTAGATGATCTTGCCATTTCTGTACCAATGAGAGCCAAACAAATTATTTGTAATTAATATTTTCCTTCAGAAATGAGAGTGTTTTGCCTTGTAATTGTACCTGAATGGAGCATGATTTTCTGCAATCTATTTTTATTCAAAATTCGTATATTACATCATTTGGGAAGTTGAAATAACACCTATTTATTGATCAGAGGCTTATTTCCTACAGGTCTGCAAAAGGTAGAGTTATACTAATTTTACATCTATGAGGCAAATGCACGCATTCAAATTGGCCTACAAATTGCATTGCCAAACCAAATGGAGACACAGGCTCATAGTATTTAGATAGTAATTGGCAGGGGGAAAGTCAGATTCTCAGCATTTAGAAGAACAGCAAAATTTAGCTTTTTTGTTCCCTGTGATTACCCAAATTATTTTGCAATTTCATGGCTAACACAGGTTTTCAAAGTGAGATAACAATTATATATTTATGTTGCAAAATAATTCTTGCGATCAAAAAAAACTCAGACTAATTATTTTTACATTGTACTTCAGTTAACATGGTGACAATTGTTCAGGTTGCTGACAATTGTCCAGGTTGCTATTCCCTGCAACAGCATTTATTAATCAAATAGTGCAGACAGCTGTGAGCTATGGTCAGGATGTTTTGCTGAAAACCTGATGCCTGAATATAATTCACAAAATCAGTAAGAGAAAAGCAATACTTAAGAATTATTTTATTGACTTACTCCTGGTTGGCACTGCTGATAAAAAGGACAGAATATAACCCTGGTATGACAAGCGCAGTGCTCAGATTGGAATGTCCTTCCCCAGGGTAGCTGCTCTGGATTTGATCTGGCATAGCTGATAGTACAATCAAGGCTTAAAATGGACAATTTTCCAGCAATAAGGAAAGGATTACAAGACAAACTACTCTATAAAGCAGCAGGGGGAAAAGGGGGATAAAAATCAAAACAAGAGCAACAGAAGTCTCGCTGCATTACAAGTACCAGTGAAGCAAATGTTTCCAATAAAAAGCTCAAACCAAGGAGTGTTATTTATCAGAGAAGATCCGTTTGGCTGACCGATATCTGTGCTAGTGTTGCCTGACATGCATACTTATAGAAAGGAACAGCGTCTGGTTTGACATCAGAAACATGTCTATTAGTGTGCTCTTAGGAACGAGTGAATATATCCCTCACACGTGTACTGGGTAGAACTCCTGAATTTCTATGATTTTTGTAATACTAGGCTTCACTCATCATTTCATCCCCGTACTTTATCCCAGAAACCATCCCTAACCTCATATTTCAGGTACCACGTAAGATTTCTGTCTAATCTGGCTCCTAATTCTTTCTTTTATCTGCTTTTATCCAGCTTCCCAGCTACCCATATAATTCCATTTACAGCGTACACTTATTCTGGAGACCAGTGAAGCCTTCTGACAAAAATATACCTAGATTCTACATCCAGCTTGGTCTTTGGCAGCCTATACCTGGAACCTACAATACTACCAAGTTTCCAGAGGATGGGAGGTCAGGGAAATGTACTGAATGAAGAGGTCCAGTACTTGGAGATGGTAGAAACCATGTGGGAAAAGTGCTGCAATTTAGCAAGTCAGCCATAGTTAAGTCTTTTCTTTCTTGGTATTTAAAACATTAACAGATAATAAAAATTTTGCCAGAAAAATAAAACCCATCAATGGGACTTATGTCCATGATTAAGTTCAGCAGTCCATGAATGAGATTGTTGGAAAACAGGTGTAAAGTAAGTGCACGTTGCACTGAACTGTGGGGAAAAAAATCCAATATGTTTATATTTGATTTTAAAGTAAGATGGGCCAATCTGTTCTCAATGTCAAAAGGTAGTTTAAATATACATCTATCACTCCAGAGTCAGCCTATGTTTGGATATAGATTCAAGATTCAAATCCTCACTGCTGGCGATCTGATGACATAACTGGTTGTACAGAGTTCCACTGCTTAGGACTTCAGCTTCACTACAGCCATCAACTTTTCTTAATCTTAATCTCATGTGAGCCCCTTTTTTTTTCCTAAATACATATTTTTCACTAGCCATTTCAAAGGAACATCGTTAAAAACCATTAAGGAACTGGAGGGAAAAAAAAATTACGCCAGAAACAGCTGAACCGATCACACATTCAATTCTTTAATTCAAAATGACTAACGTTTTTGCAAGAACAAGCAGGTAAATGAAAAATATCCTTCCTCTGTCAGAACTGCTTAGGGGGAAGTAATTTAGAGTGATTTCCACTCATAGTAAATACATAACCAAAAATGAACTGGTATAGATTCTCTCCTGTCCAGTAAGAGTTGAGCTCACACTACACTATTAGTGTTCACGCTGTAAACGGAATCACTAGTCTGTCTTCACTGACAGTTATTTTAACAGAACTTGCATTCCTGTAGACATCTATTGTCTACATTTTGTTCACATTAGCCCATTAGTGCAAAAGTTACCATGCACTGGCTAGTGGTGCGAGGGCAATGTTAGTCCTTCAAAACCAGGCTGAAAATTTAACTTCAACAGCATCTCTGACTTTGAGCTTGAATTCTAGGCACCCTGACTAGGAAAGCAATGAGTGCCAGGTTTAAGTAATAAGAGAATTATGCCAGCCCACTGGACACTTCAGAATCAAATTTCCAGGCAAGAGGAAAGAATTCATAATTCTGCAACGTAACCTCTTCATGGCAGAGGACAAAGGTTATACTTCAAAAGACTTGTAACCTGCCAAGTGTTTTCACAGAAGTAGAAATTCCTGTATACCAATGGCAGTGCTTACTCCTTCAAAAATACCCAAGGAGCAAGTAGTAAAAAATTACATAGCCTTGCAGGGCTACATGCTACACGTCTCCACTCTCCTCAGTACGTACATGAAACTGCACACAGTTGCGACAGCGTAACAGCTACCATTAACAGCAGCAACAACAGTACTGCAAGAATACACCAGCACTCAATACATCCACCACTTCTGGGCAAAGGGCAAACCCAGGTAGAAATGGAACCAGTTTAAATTGGCTCAGGCAACGACCTTTCCTTCCACTCACTGAAGACTACTGGGATGCAAATGTCTGGGATTAGCATTTGATATGTTAGCTACACAGCCATTCCTTGCAGTCAAAAACACAAGTGAAAAGTCACATTTGACTCCTGGTTGGCATCCTCCGAAAACTGGAGTATTATAATAGGAGTTCCAGCTCCCACAAAGTGCTGCTTAAACTCAGTTATTTTTGCCTTGAATACGTGTAGTTAAATTGCTTCAGCATGCTACAAAACCTTATAAATCACATCATAAGCTAACTCATATTTATGAACTTGCCATATATTAATTAGATGTCTGTAGTATAATTATTTTTTGCTAGTAATTTAAAAGTATAGGTACAGGCCCATCTTCAATGGTGTTTTTATCACCTATTTATCATAAATAAAAAAAAGTTTGAAAGTTATGCAAATGAACAACTGTCCCTTCTCATGTATAAGTGAAGTTATTATTGCTATTTAGAAGTTACACAATATACTGCTATCTCACTAAGTAGGTTAAGCATGGACATGGATCCTTCTGGACTCAGTATCTTTTCCACCAGCTTTGTACATTCACAGGGAACTGGAGTGTTCCCTTCCAATCTTCTGTCCCTAAGACAAAAAGAACTATGTAGACACTTGGTTGTTTCATAAGACTGAGTACACTGCAGATATTAGAACATGTGGTAGTTTGTATGTTACTAATTTTCTTAAAATCCATATTTGCTTCCAAGTTTTCTTGTTGGACAGCACACTGCATGCCAAGATACATGACAGCATTTAAGCAAGTTTCATGGAGTTTTGTCAACATGAAGATTTATTGGCTTGCACCCTGATGGCGGATCTCGTAACGACATGTTAGTGACCACAATGTCCAATCTTTACACAACCACAAAATCAGACATTTACATGTGCTGTTTCAAAGCAAAACTGTCTCTTGGCTTTATGGCTTTATTTAATTGCAAAGCTTTTTATATGTATTTATGTCTTCATAGTAGTACTTCCTAACAGCCACTTGTCTAGGACTTCAATTAATGTGTCTGATSAGTAAGAGTTTATCACAGTTTATTTACAAGCACCTCACAAGATAGTTAAAATAGCTGTGATTTGAGATCTAGCTATGTGATGCCCCAATGCAAAATATTTTAATTGAAACACAAAGGGGAAAAATTCTGCCACTATAATCAGCCTCAGGATTCTGACATGCTGAGAAGGCTTTGGGGGAACCTTGTAACTGCAAAACACAGCAGGTATCCTGCAATAGGAAAAAGGGAACAAACTTCCAGTCTCCATGCTACAAAAGTACTTGGGTACCACAGCTTGGCAACATCATCCTTGAGACCAGATTCAAATATTGCTTTAGTCATGGTAATGCGCTTCATTAACTGCAGCTGAAATCAAAGGGAATGGCAGCATTTCCTTTCAAGATTAAGTCAAACAGACTCCTTGCCTTGGTCCTGCAGTTCCCTGTTATCCTCAGTCTTGTGGAATTATTTATGCCAGTTTAAAAATAATACTAAGTGCAGCAGAACGATAACACTGTTTTATAAATGAGGGTACAAAGTACAGGGCAGTACAGATCTATTCCAAGCCATCAGAACTGTTCTATCTTCTATGGATGATAATTTCTTTTATGTGCCCTGATGGCAGGATCAGACTATTAACTTCTGCCATCTGTGTGCAGCTTGTTCCTTATCACAGAATTTTGACTACAGATTGTAAACCTCTGACTCAGCAGGTAATACCTGCTTGATTGTGTTAGCAAAGAGACTAAACGCTTTTCTTTCTGTATATATGCAATAGGATCAAATTGCATTCAAGAAAACACCAGACTAATGGCTTTCCTTTTTTAATACAGGACAAGCCAATATTTTTATGTATTTTCATGGACAGTATATGAAGGTAATTTAAGCTACTACAGGGAGCCGGTGAAAGTATTCTCACTGCCACTTAGCACAGTTCAGCTGAGAGGGGTCCCTCATGCAGCCATCTTCCACAAATCCTTAAGAATCTTATATCCAAGCCTCAGGTTAAGTCAAAGAACTTATTTTGCAAAAATACTTGTTAATCCTTGAATCTTTTACGGTGCAGTTCCTAAATCTCTGAGGCCTTCTAAGCTTGTAATCTCAGATTTACCAGGCTACTGAAGGAGTATCAGAACAGTCACTACAACAGATCATGCACTAACACCATTTTAAAAGTGGCAGAAAAAGTTCAAGCATCTTTTCCGGCAAGTTTCAGGCAGAGCAGTTACTTGCTTCAGATGCAATTTCTATCTAAATGCTTTTCTGCGTTTTGGCCCCAACTAACACATCCTACCACACCATCTGTGGACCTCTGCCATGTTTCTTTAATGTTGAGTCCTGCCGGAGTGCTTAAATAGAGCCTCAAGTATTAAACAAACCGAATTCCAAACCAACTGCACTGACTGTCAAGGGACTGGAAGAAGAGGAAAAATCCCAGCCTGAGTTCCATGGGTCACCTAGCCAGGACACAAACTCCATACCTCAGCTTAGTTTTGGCAGCCTGATCCACGCAGAAGGTGGTCTCAAGTCATGATCATTACAACACCCAACTGGCAGAAGCTGACATTGATCCCAAGAGAAAGTGACAAGCAGCAGAAATTCTGCGGGCAGTTACCTGCCCTGTCGTTCCCAGCAAGGCTGACCATCTGTCTTAGTAACCACACTGCCATTTATAACAATGCCAAGCAGGTCCAGGTGAGCTAGCCTGTCACCCTTGCCTTCACACCTCAGAAAGTCCAGGATGCATTAAGCTCAGTCATAAAACCTACTGTTTGTCACATCTCCAGATGACTGTAGCAGCATAACTGCTGCTTTCATTTAGCTTATGTTGTTTAAAATCATAGCTCATTTCTTGCTTCTCCAAAATCAACTTTAATGGCAGTGTGGCATATAACTTCCATTTGTAACTAGAGAGTATTTAGTCTCTGTTTGTCTCAAGATCTCCCCTTACTTCCTGAATCGTTTCTATACTTGACATTTAATTAAAATCAATGAATTTATTCTTGCAGATTACTACTTCAAAGGCAAGTAATACTCCAGTAACTTAGATGAGGTGGAACCAATGGGATGCAAAGGAAGCAGAATTTGGCCCACAGTTAAAATTAGGCAAGGTTAATAAAATTCAGCTACGACTTGGCCTTCTATTCAGGGAGCTGTGACAATGCATCAACTGATTTAGAGCTCAATACTGCAAGGTTCTCTGTTTTGAACTATGTGAAGCCAGTGGGAGGTAAAAACAGTTAGTAGCTTAAACATATGCAGTCCGTCAGCACTGAGCTTTGCAGGCCTCTTGGTTAGGGACTAGGAAGGACCTCCAAGTTGCAGATATAGCAGATTTCTCCTTGATGAGGTTGAAATCATATTCATTCTCCTTCCCTCTCTCTCCCAGGTTACATCCCTATCTCATAAAGGAAGCATACCAGCAACCAAATCTACAGTCTGTTTTAACCATGGTCTACTGTAGGAACTCTTCTCACTTTTGCTATTTTGCCGTCTATAGCAGTGTCTGGAATAATCCCAGCAGATGAGCATCCAATTCCAGTAGCAGCCATCATTTCAACAGGAGGCAAAAAGGTTACATCCAACTCTCCTTTACCCTCCCTCAAGTGAAAAGAACTTCTTAATCATTTAAATGTTTATAATTAAACCCAGGTAGAGCAAACAGGTAATTTCCCAGGCAATTCAACCTAGGTGTCAAATTAAGTAGCCTCCTCATTGTTGTGCATATTTATCAGGATGTTAATGATTCATTTGAAGATGACAGTTGGAAATGGTTTCACTTCACTGGCTGATTCCTGTGGCTCTTACTTTCACCACTGAAATYAGCATGTGCCATTTCAGTATCTTTCATATTATTCAAAGGTCATGTCCATGCGCTCAGAAAGAAGACAGCAGAAGGTATTTCTGAAATCCCTATGTTTTTCATAATTTTTTCTTTGTTTCACTACTGCCTGCTGGTTCCTTCAAAGTGGTGAGTCTAGATGTGTATGGAAGTGTCAAAATACTTGTGGTTCAGCCTATCTTCAGCCTGGTCCATGTGGACAATAACTCAACATTAGAAGACATTTGCTTCTCCCGAGTTTTTTTTTTTACCCTTCACATTGAAAACTTTTAAGGCAAAAAGGGAAAAAAAAAAAAAACAAAAGAAAAGCCTTCCTTTTGGCTTGAATTCCTCTGAACTTTTGTGAAGCACACAGTAGGAGCAGTGGCCCACCTGAGAACACAATAGATCAAATTCATCCATTTTCTTGATGAATGGCCAATAACTGGAAAGTCAAACCCAGAGACTGTGCCAGCATTAAATCAGACCTGAAGGACATTACAGGACTTGGGTCACACCATAAATCAGGAAAAATCCTTCTTTGCTCCACTTAGATTTGTATTTACATAGAAGCCAAGTTTTATAAAAGAGCTGACCTTGTCTTCTATCAAGATAAAATGTCRGCCCTTCTATCAATAGACCCAGAAGTTCAAAGCAGGGATTGATCTTCTGTAATTTTGGTTGTTATGCCAATCTGATCAGAACAAGGGTAAAAAGTTATTTCTGCTATTTCTTCTTAAAACAAACGTTCTTAAATCATATGAAGAAATTTCCAACAATTAATAGCAGACAATTTTCAGTCTTCTAACTGAACTGGTGAATAAGGCAAAGCAAACTTTGCTTAGGAATCAATCAATAGGGTGGGTACAGCACAGGGAAAGGAGTTGAGCTTGTCTTTATTTTGGATTAGAGGGCCTGTTACTTGAAGTTCGCTTTCAGATAAAGCCTTCTTACTTATCAGGCTCAAATCCAAAGCCTGTTTTATTTCTGATCCCTCAAAGAGTAGATGATCTAGTCTAAAGTTTCCAAAACTTTTCGTTGTTTACGAATGTTTGATTCAAGGCATATTGACCAAGGCATATTCACCAAGTCTTCAAAACTCTTAAAACTACAACCAAAATTAAGTGGTTTTACAAATTTACAAGTATGAGATCTCACACAACTATTTTACACCATCTACCTTCAGAGAATTCCTGGAAGCTCCAAGCCAGACAACTCCTCATGTGAAGCAGATGGAATATGTGGTAGAAAGACTTCAGAGTAGTGAACATCTTTCCATTTGTCAGATTAAGGGCATTCCTACTACAAGGATTTGCTAGAGGAATTAATTCTGAGCAATCACCTCTGGGCTGCTGTGATGCTTGGGCTTAAGGAAAGATTTTTTTTGAAATATTTTGTCCTTTTCATAGGAATTATTTAATCAGTAGCCATTCCCAGCTATGTTGAGATCCAGTCAAACTGTCTAAAAATTAACCTGGCTTCCTCATGTTATAGAATATTAGTCTAAAAACTCAAAAAGCATCAGCACAGAGTTCA
Source organism: Phoebastria nigripes (assembly GCA_035582835.1). Taxonomy (NCBI): domain Eukaryota; kingdom Metazoa; phylum Chordata; class Aves; order Procellariiformes; family Diomedeidae; genus Phoebastria; species Phoebastria nigripes. The sequence continues at coordinate 917,557 of JAYKAV010000822.1, read as the reverse complement.
TCTGCAGGTGCCTTGCGGTACATAATTTTGCACTACCCTGCTACCCCTTTTTCAGAAAAGAAGAAATCAGATTTTCTTTCTGTCATGAAAGCACCAGTCTGCCTCATTTTTCTTGACTGTCATTGAGAAACACCAAAAGGGCTGAATGACAAACGTTACAAGCCCCTGACCCACCAGACTTTGACAGCAGTTTCATAATATTTTTCTCTTGAATCGCACCTTCTGGCAAAAGGTGAATACATTCTGACATTTGTTCCACTATTCTGATCCCGCTGCACCAGCTGCTAAGCCTGCCTTGCATTCTTCTTGTCTATTACACATCTACATACATCAATATAGAGCAACAGCTCACCAGGAGAAAGGTATTTTTAGAAACATTTCCCACCCCCCTCCTCAAGTCTTCCTAAAATATCGTTACTTATACTCAACCAAACAAGCACCTAACAAGATAGGCTGGAATCTCCATGAAGGTGTATCAGTGTGCAGCTTTTTAGAGGCATTTGGGAAATTTTCATGTCAAAAATCTCATGACCTACACCCTTCCCCAGAAGTTCAGGGTCCTAGTCTAACACCCCAGTCAATAGAAATTCTCAATTCCATTTGCAATAGCAAAAGCTTTGCTCAAACCATCAAGTAGTTACAGCAGTCCCTCTCACCCTTTCTTTTATGCAGCCTTTATGAGGAACAGTTATATGTAAAATAACCATTTCTCATTGCCAGAAAACTCCCAGTTATTTCCATTCTACCCTCAATATCTGAGGAACTTTGTAGATGGGACTCAGAAGCACCACAGACATGCTTTAAGGTGAGCTAGATTTATTCCCCAAGACATGGAAAGGCCCTTTTATATCATTTCTATGAATGGAATCATCAAGCGATCGTGAATCCATCACCCAGTAGCAGTTCACTGATCTAATAACTGCTGTGATGCAGTATAGGGCAGACATTTCTAAGGTATCTTTACACTAGCTGACTTAGGTACTGCTAGCAATACATTTGCACCAACTCCAGGTTTGACAGGAATTAACCTCCTGAGCATTTACTCATTTCCCCAGGTAGTTTTGGCAGCATCCAGAAGTCTCTGTGGTGCTGCAGCTACTAGAAAACAGCTCATGAATCAACTAGTTGAAAGCTAGTTCATATGTATCAGCACATGAACACTGACACTGTAGTAAAGCTGAAGGGAGCACAATGACTCTTATCTAGATGTAGCAGACGCGTAATAGTTGCGCTTCAGGCCAAAATCCACAGGCCAATATCCACAGGCCAAAATCTAAGTAAACGTTGTGTTGGATTGACTGCTCCCAGGACCTTAAGTTCAGAATCACACAAGAATTTTAACTGTTCAGTTAAAACTGAACCAATAAGGGACATTTGCAATCCAGCCTTCAACTTTTCAAGTCCTACCTCAACTACTTCCTAACAAAAACAAGCTCGCACAATTTACCATAGGAAAATGGCTATTCTCGTAACAACATCATAAAGCAATTACAGAACACTGTCAAATTATCCTTGTGACTGGAACAAAAATATTGAGGCAAAACCAAAAGGAATGTCGGGAAATTACGCTGTAGGAGAGAAAGATAAAGTACAATTGGGAAAAGGACACTTAAGACTTTGAGAATGAGGGAAAAGAGAAAGAACGATCCTTCTGAGACACCGGAGATTTTCCCCTGCAGAAATGGACATCTGTCAGCAAATAACAGCAAAGATGTCCAAATATCTTTCCTGCTCATGTTCTCCATCCCAGTCCAAAATGATGTAGAGTTATCTCCTTAAAGGCCTACGGCATGCAAATGATAATGGCGATGGAACTTGTAAGAAGCCAGAACTGCTTCAGACAGAGTTCAGATTTCTCAGCGAGACCTCAGTGGGTCACAAGGACATCCTAAGCCTCATGGAAGTCTGGGATCTGCCACCTTAAGTACATCACAGATGTACCAATAGATTAGGGCTCAGTGCAAACTCCTAAACCATAACATAACACAGACTGTAATTTAAAAGTCATTGACAACAGTACTATGGTAACCATGCTTCCGAAGACAAAATATTACCAATAAATTCAGCTATAAGGGCCAATAAAATCATAAACCAGAGAATCACTTAAGTAGACCAGTCACCAAACTAATCACTATTGGAATTAGACTCTGTGTACTAAGGAATAGCATTCAGATACATAACTGGAAAGCGACAAGAGAAAAGGGGCAGAAAGCTGAGTGAGCTCGGATTAAACTACCATAAGAAGGGCAATATTCAAAAAGGAAATTTTAATCTAAACAGAGAAAGACAATCTGTGTTTATGGCACATCTCCACATCCTACAGAATGCCATGTTAGTGCTTAATAAAAAAAGTACACAGTATATAAACACACTGTTGTATAATAAGTAGATAGAGAAAACAGGCATAATATTCTAGTTTCTATTACTGTTATTCTAGGAGGAATACTTTCACATACAATTAACTATGTTTGCAATATACCAGAGACAAACAAAGGTAAATTGAAAAAATCCAATTAAATTAGAGAACCACAAAGGACACATTCAGTGACCAATAAATAACACATAAAGCACTACTGGAGTAGGTCGATGAGCACTGCTGGTTATCAAATGTTGAAGGGAATTCCTGGAACAACAACAGAGGGGATACGTAATACTCCGATTCATTAAGGGGTTGCAGATGTGACAAGCAAGGGAGTAAGGGCAGCTTCACGGCACAGGTATTGGCTGTTTAGAGAAGCTGTGTTCAGATCCAGGATCCTACACTGAACAGGTTATTGCATATTAGTTTCTCAGCTGAATAGCAGGGATAAAATTGCACCCTTACCCTGCCTACTGCACTATAGTACCAATCTCTGATGTATTCACAGCGGCCACCTCCCTCACCTACTTTGGTGTAAGTTCAAACAAGCATTTTTGTGCTTTTCCCCACAATGCTTCTCATGTTAGGGAGGAGGTCCCAAAAATTGCTACAACATGTCATTGATGTACCTTGTTTCCATAAAGCTTTCCTTTATTGTGGGGCTTGTAAGAAGTTTTAGGCTTGATGAGAAGGCACAGGGACAATACAGGTTTTATTATTTCACTATTTGTAAAGTTCTTCCTGAGCATTCATTGACTGAACCTTTCAGCATGAAAGCAGGCAATGGGAAATTTGTATTTCTCTGCCATTTATTAACTCCTGACTGCAAGCTGCATACAAGTCAGTGCTTAGCACTAAGGATTTTCAGCATGTAAGTCTTTTCAGTTTCTTTTCTGTCAATAGACCAACACTGGTTCTATCAAGAGAATCCAGTTTAGGACATCGAGTTTCTTTTCGTCACCTTAGTCTGAAAGATTTTCTTTTTGAACCTTATAAAACACCCTCTTAACTATATATTAAACTAAAGCAAAAAAAATCTGGCGATTGTGAAGCTATTCCAACAGAACAGCTTTCAAGTTAAGTAACAGCTCAATGATTTCTATCATGCAGCGACCATCTCTGTGGTTTGACAATAGTTTTTTGCAGTGGTGGGGGTCTGTCAGATACAAATCCACCCTTATGTGAACCTTTCAGTCCAATGATTTATGGCTGGAGGTGCAGAGGTACTGCAGCTACCAATTAAATGTACACATCTGCCTTGGGGACAAAAAGAAAGAACAGTGTGTACCAGCAACACAAGAGTCTCTCTAGCTAAAGGAAAATCTGTATCTAGTCTCAGTAGCACATCAAACTTTACATCTTCTTACAAGTATAACAGTTAGAGAGCAACACAGTTGAACTTCTGTTTTAAAAACATCATTATGAAGCAATTCAGTAAACTAGAAGTGCCTCTACTCTCTGAATCTGACCTTTGTGTCAAGTCATGTATTTACAGTAGTTTTCTTTTGTATTTTTAGTATACCTTACCTGTGTAAGATTATATTACTTACACATATCAATCAAGTCAATTCCATATGTCTCAGTCCTTGTAAAGCCTGAGATCTACCGATGAAATGTACTTTAAGATATATGTATTTTTGTTATTTTATCCAAGTAGGTTGTTGGGGTTTTTTTGGTAACCTGGTAAAGAGGCAGGCTGTACAAGCAGGCCAGGTAATTGCCTGTGCAACTTGTCTTATTTTAGAAACATTTATGTAATTTAGGAATAAAGAGCAGTCATAGAGCAAGGGAATATTTCAAACCATATGAGTGGTAGGGGCAATGACCCTTAAGATGCTTTTGAAATGTTTTCTCCCAAATCAAAACTCACGCAGATTGTAAGAACTCTGAGCTGGTCTCTAATGGGTTATAGTCAAAACATTTCTCAGCATTCCTATCTATTATTTTTATTCTATACTGTATTTCTTCCTACTACTTGTTCAAATTTAGACATATAACTGAATTTAGACCCATGTAAAAATGTAGGTGAAGTCAATGAGAAAATCTCACATTGACTTCTGTGGACTTTAAATGGCACGACAACTTTGAAAGCATGATGATCTGTTTCTATAACAAACTTGCCTGGTTTCTTTTGGTATCAGAACTAGAGGTTAAAAAAAAACCACAAACAGCAATAAAGACATTTTGGCATTTAAGAGAAAAACGTACCAGCACATCACGGTCTGTCAGCAGTGCTTAACTAATGGGCAGCAGCAGATTAATTTCTATTTACTCTGCTTAGCATTGGGTCAGCCACACCTGTTGTATTAAGTAGTAAGGTTATCTTGGTTTTAAGGCATTTTTAGAACATCATCTTTCTTTTCAGCCAGCACAACAGTCTGGATGTGTTGGGATATTTCTACAACAAATATAATCACAATATGAGGTTATGTCTTCTGAGCCTCTTTGTTAGTAGTGAATCATTTCTCTTAAAGAGGATGCAAATAATTGACAGAGTGAGCATTGTTAGAAGCCTGTTGTCTTTAGCAGCCAACTTGAGCCTGATCAGATAAGCAATTTTAAGTAGGATTTAACCTGGCACCAAAGTTACTTTGCTCAGTAAAATAAACAAAACTGCTGTACAGAAATCACATGCTGTACATTCAAACAGAAGAAGCAAAATGAACATCTTGTTCAGTAAGAAGCCTTAGCACCAAATCATCAGGTTGGTCTACTTCACAACTGGAACACAGTCTTGCAAGAAAATACTTAATATAGAGTCAGGTTTTTCAGATGCACTCAACATCCAACATCGTTGGCAGTATAAAATATCACTTACTAACTATCCATTCCACCCAAAACCACTCTTTGCATAAAACAAGCTAAAATTATGTCATTCACTCTGCCTGTTTCCATGTTCCTCTTTCTGTGCTAGTACTTTTATCTTTTGAGTTCTTTGGGGCAGAACATTGTATACACATCTATATTTGTAACGTGCCTAGCTCAAGAGGCCACCTGCCCTGTTTGGTATATACCATCTTCAAAATTACCCAGTAAAAAGATGGTGTGTGAAGCCACCACACACGTACAATATGGCTTTCCCTAACTCATTCTGTGCAGAAATAGGACAGCCAGCTACACTTACCAAACACAGCATTTCTCCTCTTTCCATTTTTCCTCTTTCTGCAAAATAATGTTTTGGGGGTAAAATATAATCACAATTGCTTGTTTTCTTGTGGGTTAGGGTTTTTTTTGTTTATTGCCTTCCTGCTACTGGAGGCAGCTGCTTCTTAAAAACATACAAAAATAAACCATCTATTTTCAGCTACCATGGTGCCAGATATTGTCTCCAATGCACAAAGAAAAGACTGATTAACTTTTTGTGAGTTTAAACTAATATGATGAGTAGTGGAATACTCATTCAAGTCTAAAATGTGATATTCTCTGGGAGAAGGGAATATTCCAGTCAGCTTTACAATACACTCTTTTTCTCAAGGTCTTAAGCTCAGCTTTCCGACACAAATCTTCAGAACAATGAATTCACCATAGCTGCCCTCAGTATTCTTGTATGTACTTGGGAATCCTGGAAAGCTGCATACTATTTAAATGTTTTGGAAACTGACAGTCATACTAACATATTGGCCTTGTGATGTCCCTTGCCTTAAGGAGTACGAGAGCTCTGTGATCCAGCATGTATGCTTTTTACAACAAGGCTATTAAGGATCTAGTCATTTTGGAGGCAACAGCACATCCTGAGATCCTTTCATTTACTTCATTACCCTGGATAATCCTCAGCTTGTATAACTATATTCACCTTAAGGGACATCCCCCGCAGTTTCAATAGCATTCTGGTATCTCCTCCACTTCCACTCCTGAACTTTTCTTTGGTTGCACTGTTACCCTAAGGAGGACAGCCATTTCCGTGAAACTGAAAAAGCCCTCCTCTGCTTGCAAACACACATCCCCTTCAAGTCTTTACAAATATTTTCTTTCTCACCATGTCAAGTTCTAACCTGTTCTTGCCACTAATCCTCTGCACAGTTCTGCACCACCAACATTGCATTCATCAGCAGCCAACTATTCTCCTATGTTTTCTCCTCATTTTCCTTCTCCTCTCTATAAGCATTCCTTATAAAGCATCCAGCATATTTACATTCTCCCTTGAAAACCATTTCTTTGTATTAGCTTTCCCTTTTGACATCTAAGTCTACAAGGTCTACTTCTAATCTCTTACCACACCTTAAAAGCCATCAGAATTCAGGGAAGTCACCTGTGATTGAGTGCAACTCTCACAATGGAGGGAACAAACCCAGCTGGGCTGAAGCAGGTAGCAGGAAAGGGCATCACAGTTCTTCTGATAATTAAGTACAAGGAGGAAACTGGAAAGAGAACCTTTTTAATCTACTAGTTAGGAACTGTGCAGCCCTACAGACCCTGTCTTGGTAGGACTCAGACAAGCCAAAGAAGGAATCTAGTTCAGTTGTGAAATGAGGTAATCCTGCTCTTGCCACAACCTGAGATTTTCTGCTGTTCTGAGAACAATGAAAATCAGAGTCTAAGCTATAACACAGAGAGGTCTGCACTGAGACTGTATTATTTCCATTTGTTTCTGCTAACAGCACTTTAGAGAACAGTGAAAAGTCCTTTAAAGCCTACGTATTTACTTCAAAGGGAACCAGTTTTCCTCATACATTTGTTTTGTTGAGGTTTTTTGTTTGGTTTTGTCTGTTTGTTTTTAAGTTTTCACCTTGTTTTCAGGGGCACTAGTAGCAAAAATACCTATGAAAACTGCAGTAAGGCTGAGAAGTGCTTTGGGCACCACCTAAAAGAAAGGAACCACAACTCTTTATTAATAGCAGTGATATTAAACTTGCTCTGGGTTGAAGAATGTCATTTTCTTACCACCACCTTCCTCCTATCAAAACAGCCCTGAGTTACTACATAGCATGAAAACATTTGCAGTGCATAAAGGGATTTGTTCTGTTGTTTTTCTCTTATCATCCAAATGGTAAGAAGCAGCTGAGCTCCAGGCAGGGGAAAGGTGCCACATCAGAGCTAGGAGGTTCACATCATTTCAGGAGCAGACATGAAAAAATTAATTTAACAGTGGAGAGAAAGAGTCAGTTTAGCAATCTCAACATGCAGGGGTGAAAAAAAACTTTACACACACTTGAGGAATCAAATTGTGAAGTTGCTCAGGTTCATGGTCTTTTTTGAGGAAAGCCTGCCTGTGGTAGATTTTGGCTAGTCACAACCTGGCTGCGCTCCTCACAAAAAGAGGAGCTGATATCTTCCTAGCCTCTTATACTACCTAAGCACTGCTGCACATGGATGAGCACAAAACCCTGACTAAGGCTCATCATAGCATAGGCAAAATGGTAACAAAGCACAAAGCTATCACAGCTGGAGAAGAAACAATAACAAATTATTGAAGAATAATTCAATAACAAAATATTGAAGAACTCCCAACTTACAGTCTGGGAAACCATTTTGTTGCATGGACATCGTCTTTTCTGTTCTCTCAGTCAACCTTCACTAATTTTGCACCACTGCTTATTTAGGAACAAAGGATATTAACTAGCAAACTAGTTACCAAGAAAACTTGTCAAGGTTTGAAGCAAAAATTACATGCAAATTTAAGCTTCAACTGCAAAGCTGACCTGCTGTTTCCTATCAACTTAATCATTGATTTGTTGCAGCTGCAGGTTTATGCACCTTGGCCTTTCTTACATTGAGAGAGAACAGGAACCCAGCCATTCACATAGGACAGAGGATTTTGTAATGCAGCTCAGCTACAAAAATGCTATACTAAGACAAAGTTTCTCACTCGGTAGATGCATCTCATGTAGTTTTAAAAAGAAATTAACACTATCGCACAGGAGTCTCTTTCCCAAGTCACCCATGTATAGCACAAACACCAAGAAGTGCCAACTAAAGACATTCAGGAAAGTGGCAGAAACACAAGAAAGAATTCTCAGAATTCCATTAAAGCCCTTTTAAGAGATCTGATTGAATTTTCCCCATCTGCCTAGAGCAGATAGCTTTTACCATCATTCTGCTACGATAAATTAGGTCCTTCCAAAGAAGCATCACAGAATTTGTTTAATATTCTGCTACCTCTAAACTAGCAGGTATACTATTAAATAGGCATAAATTAAAAAAAAAAACCAACACAGAAGGGGACGTGTCAGGAAGTCTAGTGAACTTAAATACGCACAACCAACCTGTTTGTTGAGGAGCGGGGGGGGGTGTTGGGTGTGGCAACATGTTACTGTTTTTAAAATTGCTTTTGAAAGTCTGTGTTAATCCAGGTCAGCAGCAAACTACTGCTTTTAAGAGACACATTCCCTTTATAAACAAAGCCAGCTGGATTTTTTTTTGTTGTTAGAGAACCACAGGCAGACTGGGATTTTTCCTCTGTGAAATCTTCTCAACTATTGCAGCTGGTGTCAGGTGTGCAGCCCTAGTATAAATAGGTAATACTAAAAGGTGCCTACARGCATAGCCTTGAGCTATGGGGAGTAAAATGCACTGCATTGGGAGCAGCCTCTGGCACAAGGAAAAGGGCATGAAATTCAGTCTCCTTCTTGCTCCCCCAGTTCCAGTTCTTCCTTTAATTCCCTTTTTCCCCTGGGAAAATTCATTTGCATCTGGCTTGTGAATTCTGAATCCTCTGCTAGCGAGTGGCTGAATGAGCTGAAAGAAGAAGACTGCATAGCTCCTATTTCCTCTCACAAATCTTTACCCAAGATTTTGCTAGCCCACAGAGGAGAGCCCTCCCTTACTCAGATACTGTCATTCCAGTCCAGTACAGTCTTAAGTGAGGTACAAAGGCAATCTATTATGTCTGCTAGGAACAGGCAGGAGACCTGGGGGCATAATCTGTTGTTGTTTAGGAATAGGTAGCTCAGGCCTATGAGCAGAGTTCTATGAAACCACTGAAGAAAAATGAGAGGACTTTAAAAATGCCTCCCCACCTTCCTCCATAAGACACTCCTTAGTTCACATGTTTATTTGTTACTTGATTCAACCAAAGGGATGATAAACATTTTCCTCACATAGAATACAGCTATATATAATGCTATAGCCCCTCCTTTCCCAAACTATACTCTCCACATTAATTTAACAAAACAAAACCCAAAATTTTGGTTAGACTAGCAAGACTCATTGAGATTAGCCATTAACAAAACCAACAGAAATCAGTGCCTACAGAGAGCTAACCCCCATACCCAGAAGTAATTCTCATGATCCTGCTGCACTGCCGTCCATGCAAATGAATCTGTCTGTAAGCATAAGCTTCTAAAAGTGCTTCACCCACCTCTTTCTGATGTGGTATGCATGCTTCCCAGGCTCTGCTCAGCCTCTCGCTAACCTTTCATGCTTTCTCAGCCTCCCTCAGGTCACTAGAACTCACCACCAAGAGCTCCTGCCCTGTTGCACTCCAGAGCTTAATTAGGTAGCCCCACCTCATGCTCTACTTGTATACTCTGTACTCAAGGGCAGTCATTGGAACCAGCTGTTCTGTTTTAAAGGATCCTCGCTTTTAGTCAAGTTTCCCACCCCATCACAGCTTGATCTTCAAGTTGTGATGAACTATCCAACCTGGCTCTTGAGCCTCCATCCTGTTACATGGCAAAGGTAATTCAGAGGCCACGGAGCATTGATCTCACTAACACTAGATCAATACTGTGCCTCTGCACTGTGCAAAATCATGGCTGATGGGTTTGGTTATGTATAGGCCAAGGGGAGTATAAGATGGATAAATTCTACTGTGGTGCAATGAAATTTGTGTTCAGAACATTACTCATCACAAAGATATTGTGTCATACACTGACATGACAGATGATTCATCTTTGTATTCTATCAGTGCAATACAGCATATAAAGAAGCAGTGGCATCTGGAGGAAGATTTCACCTGATTTCCTTTAAAACCTGCTGAGCACTCTTGTTTCTCAAATGCTTGATCATCAGCAAGCATCTCTTTTCACATAGGGTGCTCTGATTGCACCTTAGATGAAAACCCACTTAGCATTGCAACCACAGACAGGACAAGACTTGTTTTTCATTGCAGGACATAGTAGTCATGCCATCTTCCTCCCTGTGCTGATACTTCATCATCTTTTAAGTAGACTTGTACTATAAATTTAAAAGTTACAGTACTGCTCCTTTCCCCTTGCATTTTCATGACAAAGATATATTTATCAACTCTCAGCTGCAAGTTGAAGAAGGAGGAACTGGAAGTAAAGAAAGAATATGGAGGTAAAGTATTTGAACTCCCTCTGTGGAAAATAATCCCCTCCTCCTTCTTCTTCATCACTAACTTGCAAACTCATGTTAGCCTCAAGTTGACCTACTCTATATGAACCTCACAATCTTAAAAATTACACCAGCAGTTTGCTGGTCCATACAGAGACCATCTGGGGGAGCTCGAGGAGAAAATGCTCTTCTATCTAACCCATACAACCTTATTAATTTGGCTTCACTTTCTAGGAAGAATATTTCAATACCTAATGTTGATGTTTTCATTCAGATATGAGCCTCAGAATCTGATAGCAAAACCCAGGCATCTAGGCCACTATCTCATTAATCTTCCTTTTCTTTTTCTAATAGTATGTTTGATGCTAGACGACTACTGTCACCAACTCATGCCTCCATTTCTCAGGTTGTCGTGGTTTAACCCTGGCAGCACCTACACACCACACAGCTGCTCGCTCACCCCCCCACCTCCAGTGGGATGGGGGAGAGAATCGGGAGGGCACGAGTAGGAAAACTCGCGGGTTGAGATAAGAACAGTTTAATAACTGAAACAAAACAAAGTAGAACAGTAATAATAGCAGTGGTAACAACGACAACAATAGGATATACAAAGCAGGCGATGCACAATGCAATTGCTCACCACCCGCCGAACCGACACGTGCCCGATACAAAAGCCCGTCCCGGGACCCAGAGCCCCCCCCCCCCCCCCTTAGTTTTTATACTGAGCATGACGTCACATGGTATGGAATACCCCATTGGCCAGCTGGGTCAACCACCCCGGCTGTGCTCCCCCCGCCAGCTTCCCATGCACCTGGCAGGGCATGGGAGGCTGAAAAGTGCCCGGTGCAAGCACCACCCAGCAACACCCAAAACATCAATGGGCCATCAACGCTCCCATTATACCAAACCCAAAACACAGCACACCCCCCCCAGCTACTGGGAAGAAAGTTAACTCTGTCCCAGCCGGAACCAGGACACAGGTATAGGATCAGACTAGTAATATTTACTCCTCTAGAGAATGTGCTGAGCTTTGCAAGAGAAAGCAAATACAGAAGCTTGAAAATACAAGCATCACTGAAAGCTGATACCTGAATATCATGACATATGGCTGTCTTTGAAACTAGACAATACATGTTGTGTCACCTAAGGAAATTTTGATTCACCTGCCTCTAAGTGCTTTATACAGTTTTCTAACATTTCTTTTTTGTTTTTTTCTCCAATATTGTTTATGTTTATGCCAAGCAAGATCTAGATTTTTCAAAAAAGTTAAAAACACAATGTCATTTGTGATTGTGTTTTAAAATCTTTTATATGAACTAGCAGACTGTACAACAGATGCAAGAACACAAGAGGATTCAACCAAGACAAGCCCACACATAAGACACTGTCAGTGTCAAAACTTTTCTTTCCATTAAGCCCAAGATTAAAAAATAGGAGAGAAGTAATTCTTGCAAACTACATGTGTGTTTTAAAAAGAAAAAACATGAAATCTTCCCAGTCTTTTCTGTTCAAATAATTGTAATGATGAACATTTGTAACTTCAGAAAAGAAAAAGAAAAAATCTTCCTCCCTAGAGCAGAGTCAAGGCATTACAGGTAACAGTATCTACATCACAGGGGCCACCTGCTAAATTTACTTGGGAACTCATAAAAACAAGGCTTGCTGCAATAAGGACTACTTTCTAATGTTGGTTATATTTTCTGCTAGGAGAACAGTAATTTTGCCAGAGCACAGCTATTAGATACAGAGCAAACCATTGCTTACTCTAAATGCCCAATCTTTTTTTGAAAATATGGTTGAAATCCACAATCGCTATATAAGATTAAAATATGGTCACTAGAAATAAATCTGGGGTTCCTGGGCCAAGAGAAATTATTAATGACCTTGGGACACTGTCATGGTTTAACCCTAGCCAGCAAATAAACACCACACAGCCGCTCGCTCACCCCCCACCTCCGGTAGGATGGGGGAGAGAATCGGGAGGGCACAAGTATGAAAACTCGCAGGTTGAGATAAAACCAGTTTAATAATTGAAACAAAATAAAGTAGAGCAATAATAATAACAATGATAACAACAACAATAATAGAATATACAAAGCAGGCGATGCACAATGCAATTGCTCACCACCTGCCGACTGACGTGTAGCCTGATATGCTAGAGCCCATCCTATGATGCCAGAGCCCCCCCCCC